>VXAL01001009.1:465926-480103 GCA_013399475.1 Chauna torquata | reverse complement strand
CAGCGGGAGGTTGTCTCTGGTGGGAGGAGCAGGCTGGAAAACCCAAGCGCTCTCGCTCGCCCGCTCCAAACCGCTGGGGAGAGAAAATCCGTGTTACTGCCTAGAGGAGGAACATCTGATCNGGAAAGGGTGAGCCGTCCCCAAGCGGTTGCATTGACGCGAACGTAATTAAGGAGAAGACACCCCAGGAGGGAGGGAGGGTGGTTTATGCGCAAGGAGGGGGCCCAGACTCGGAGAGGGCTGATGGATGCAAGTATATCGCCAGTGTGCACGAACACGCATACATAGCCATGCCGTTCTCTCCCCTTCCGCCCCCCCCCCCCCCTTTTTTTTAAGAAGTACGGCTGTGGAGAGTCTGTCCGCGACAAAACCAACAGCGTTAAAGTACTTAAAACGCGATGATTGTGTGTTCACGCACGTAGACACGTATGTCTGTGTGCATGGAGCCCCGGGTCATTTTTTCCAACTGGCAGCGAGGAGAGTTACTGGAGAAGTGTTAGGAATCCAGGGGTGAGGGGGCTTATCATTTAAAAGTCGTAAAAGCAGCAGCATTTACATGGTTTGGACCCACCAACCTGCACAGGGGTACTTTATGCCATTGCGTTATCCTGCTCTCTCGCCATCCCCTGTTCTTCTGCTGTCTCGTACACAGTTTTGTGGAATACTGTCTTGAAATGGGTTGTCAGCTTTTTAAAGCAGTGATTTCATTGTGATTTTTTGTTGTTGTTACTTTTTTTTTTTTTTTTTTAACTCAGTGCATATAACATCTACAGTAATGGAGCCCCAGCCTTGATTAGTCTGGGTGGATGTCTACTGCAGCAGTAAATACTAATAATAATCTCGAGTGTAGACTACTGCTTCCCAAATCTTACTTGGAAAGCAAGGGGAAAGCAAGATGGAAGGGTTTATCTGGGACACTGCATCCAGCCCAAGGTAATTTCAGGAAGCACATATATGCAGTAAGTTTATACTGACATTAAGATTCATTCCTTAGGCAAAGGAGGAAGAGGGTCAAGGGAGAAAGGAGGTCAGTGTTGTTTATTTGATAGATTGTTCCTCTGGTGTTTTCAGACGAGCAATATCCAGTAGTATCCTGCACCAGATCCTGCATCTGTTCTGGAAGAATAAAATTCAGCCCTTCTTTTAGCAATTTATGTTTAGATTCCTTGTGTAAACGGCAGGTAACCAGTTAAGATCTGCATGGGAAATGCACTGAATGATTTAGTGTGTTTGTATGCGTCCATGTGCACCTTTTAATAACAGGGAAACTGAGGTATGGCATTGAAATGACTCACAGAGCTACTGAAATAGTGGTGGAACCAGCATTAAACTCCCAGCTCAGTCCTAACGCATGTTTAGGAATGAATCAAGCCATGAGGGATGGAGGGAGGAGAGAGGTAGTGCAGCCACAGCCACATTAGATAGCGTGAGAGCACTTGCTAAACTCGGTGGTGCTGATGGGGGGGCTCAGACGACAGCCCTGTGGCTGCCTTCCCTTTGCTCTCCGCTGATGAGAACACCAAGCCTAGGTAGTTGCGTTTTGGATGCTCAGTTAAGATCAGGCTCTCTAACATCTTTTGTACCTCCTGAGGAGCAGCACTAACCTGCTCTTAACCAGACAGGTATTTGCCTAAATTTCTCTCTTGCCTAGGGTGTGGTTTCTTGACCAACTCAGCCTGAACTAAATCCAAGCGCCTCCTGAGAGAGACAGCGTTTCCTCCTCCCACCCCAGCCTGGACCTTCAGCTGCAGGCTCCCTCCCCTCTCCAGAGCTTATACTAACACATCTGCACACAGGTCAGGAAGCCGATTCTGTTTTTTAAAAATAATCTTTCTTAAACCATTTCTTATTTGTTTTTGCTGAGTTAATTTTCTGCTGGATCAGCTCCTTGATCTGACTGACTGCATTAGGGATTGCGCTGGAACCAGAGGCCACAGGAATGCACAGCTGGGGGCAAGGAGAGGGTGTCTGGGCTGGGCTGCCTCAGATAGGCTTAAACCAGTCGTGGAAGGGCAGGGAGATGATTCAGCATCACTCCGTTCTGCCTTTCAGCTGCAGATAACTTGATTTCACTTTCTTTTTGTTCCTTGTAGGCAGTTGGTTCTCCCGAGATTTGAGTGTTGGTCTTTCATCACGCAGCAGGGCAAGGGGACTTGCCTTCCTCATGGACAAAGAGATTAAAAATCTGTAAGGATGGAACAGTGGGCTCAAGAGCAGGTGTCCCTGCTTCCTGAATTACTTACACCTGAAATGTTCGTAGCTCACATTTGCAAACTGAATAAATTTCAGATCAGTGTTGTGCTTTGAAATGACATCGTTCTTTGAGCAGAAAAGAAAGAAAAATACAGTTTGGGAGGTTTGGATCCTGACTCAACACCTTAGGTAATGACTGTTGAAGCAGTATATGACATTGAAAAAATAGCAGAGGAAGAAACATAAATCTTGAAACCTCTTGGTTTGACACATTTCTTGAAGCAGTGCTGTTGGAATCTATTTCCTTCTTGTTTTGTTTGCTTAAGTGATCTGGTTTTGTGCAAGATTAGATACTTCCTGATTTAATGTAGGATATGTTCTTTAAAGATGGGGGAATGCTAAAACTGTATCCTCTGCTTTCATAGGGATAGCTGATAATCTTTTCTAGCAGTATTTTCTGTGATGCTATTGCAGCAAGTACAGCATTAAATAAAAATGTGATATTTGCAATGGGGACACTCCTTGCATATATTCTTAAAAAGGCATAGCAAAAACACTGTCTATGAGTGTGAGATGAGAAAAGGGATCTGTTAAAGAATCATTTTTTTGAAAGTGAAGTTCACAGCTATTGACTTCAGCTTGCTTTGGGACACAACAAAGCAGCATTTATTCTGCTGCGTACAATAAAGGACGGTGCAGTTCAAACTGCATTGGTTTGGTCCTCAGATCTGAGCTTGAATTTCAAATACCTTTCAAACAAGGAAGGTACAAACTGGATCGTCTTTCTGATAGACAACGTCCTCCTCTTCCCTCCTTTCTTCCTGCTCCATCCTGCTTCCCATAGGATCGGTTCCACGCAGGCTGCAGACAGGTTACTGAAATATTGGCACCCTCGTGTCGTCGTTTTCTTCCTCCTCCTTCCTGGATCAATTAAGAAACCAGTTTTTCCTCTTACTCTTCTCTGCTTGTCTTGTCCTTCCCTCTCTTCTTGAGACGGAAAAGTAAATGCTTATGATGAAGTAATCCCTGTTTGTTGGCACTTGCTGCTTCAGATAATTTCTGTAAAAACAAACTCCCTATGTTTCTTGAGGTTCTGTGCAAGCCGCATTACCAATTGAGTAACTTTTTGATCTCTTTGAGCTTTGCGTGTATGCTCTTATCTGATTTTTGTACCAACTACTGCCATTGTTTTTGCTTGTGTAGAAGTTGGTATACTTGGAAGTATGTATTCAGGAGATAAAGAGTCTGATTTTAAAACATGAAATGCGCAAAATGTGCAGGTATGTGCTTGATGAATTTGTATGCGCTGATATCATCGTGCACTCGTATTAGGCAATACACCAGAGGCACAATTTGGCCATTTGCATTCAGTTTTACCATACGGGCAGTAAAAAGTATAGGTTCTGCTCACAAACTCATTTCGTGACTGTTTTCAGAATTCAGACACAAAGCATTTTTCCTCATTTCTGCTGAATCAGTTTCAAGCTCCTTGCCTTCCTACTTTGATGTCCTCTTTTTAACTTTGACCATGTTTCTTTTCCATTCTGTTTTGCATCTTCTCTCATTTGTCTTGAACAAAGTGCAAGTCCTAAATTATAGCGAACTTTTTTCTTCTTCCAAATGTTCCCACTAAAATAGCATGTGTTTGGGGAATTTTGAATTGTTCCTCTGGGCCCTGCACATGCAAAACACTTATATAACAGAAATAATAGCATTATTATTTGTATAAGAATGCATAATTAGCTTGCATCTTTAATTGCGCCATATTGGATTATCCTTATCAAAAGTTTCTATTCATCTCTTCAGCATTATTACTGAGAACATATTCACCAACATGAAAGTAATCGCATTACGGGTAAGCCATTGTATTAGCTCTAATCCAGGAATTTGATGAGATTGGGGTTGAACTGTGCTGGGTTGGAGTACACTGACTATGGTGTAAAAATCGAGTATTGATTCTCACTGCTACTGGTCAGAGGAGAGTCAGAAATGAAACCCGTGCTTTTGGGTATGAGAGGACGTTGTTACTTCTGGAGATGGTAGTGATAACTAAAATAGGAAAATATCTTTGGATTTATGAAATGGGACTATAATGCTGAATTCATCAACTGCATAAGGTGGACAAAGTTCAGTACTTCACAGCGCAGTACTTTAGAGTACTTCACAAACCTGGATCTACATGGAGATTCCTCTATCATTATTTATTTCAGAGAACATTAGAATTGAGTTCATAACATTGAAACATTTGTAGTATAATATTCATCACACACCTATGTACAGCTTGAGTATAGGCCTATGTTACCTTTTATATATGTGCGTATGGGACTGTTTGTATATTGGTGTGAATATGTGTATGTGTGCATACAGCAGCATACTTCAATAACATCTTTATACTTTATATGTAAGTAATATATTTCTGTAGCATAGATATATATGTGAGTATTGTTTGACATAGGACTACTTTTAGGTCCATATATTGCAAAGCCGCCCAACAAAACTGAATTTAATTTTGCAATATTAAGTTATTCTGCGTACACTTGATTTAGTTGAAGCTTTTGGCATAAACCCAGGCATTTCCTTCATTGGTAACAGTGTAATCTGAACATCTGAAATCCTAGGCTTAGATCTGTAAAAGCCTGTGCTGAGGATACACTCGCATGTAATATTCTTAGAGGCAGACTTAAGCCACGTTGCAACACCTTGGAAATGTGGCTCTGAAAGTCTGCCTGGTTGTAATGTTTTCTTACAATAAATGGTCTGTGCTTCAAAAACCCATTATCAGAATTCTTCTTAATAACATTTATTAATGTCTTTTAGAGTATTTTTAGTTCTCTGCTGTTTATATTCAGTAAAGAGAGAGAGGTTTGTTTGCGATCAGCTTTGTACAAAAAGCATATAAAACCTATTCATTGTTTTCAAAGAGAACAATGATAGCTAATTCTGACCTGTAAAGTGCAATGAGACAAATTTGGATGGCTTTACTTTTTCTCTCCAGGCAGGTGCAGAGTAATACCTCAAAAGAATCATTATTTTGTGCCTTTATTCCAATGTGTACATAAATGCTTGCATAACCCTTGCACAGCTGCTGTACAAACTACTCATGCCACAAGTATTAGTAATCCTAGCAGGGGAGGTTGCATGGAAAATTGGGGTGTGTATGCTAAACCATATGTACCATGCCCCTGAATCATAAAACTTCTGTTGCTGGAGCAGAGAGATTTTTGGAGACTGGATTTTACAGGTCAGGAGGAAAGCAAGATTATATACAACAGCTGCACCCCACAGTTTTTCTCCTGTTGAGGCTTATCTTACTTGTGCATTTAAATAAGCAGGAAACAGAATTTGGTCCAACATTATCTTAATTCGGTCTCAGCTTCTACTTTTATTTATATTTCATTTCCATAGGAACAATTATTTTAGTAGTTTATTTTGAATACATATTAGAGCCACTCAAACTGGAAGTTCTGTGCTGCCAATTTGGAGCTGTATTGGGCTGCAGAAATATAATGTGCATTTTTTTGTCTCTGATTCTGCCTCTAAAAGAACCTTCTTTATGTCTGTGATGCTTTATAGCAGTGTCTCTGATCTAGTCTGAAAAAAGATGGAAATTGATGATGTGTTTGATTCTGTAAAGCCCTGGCCACAAGAATCCCTTGTGGAGTAGCAGAGTGGCACGCGTCAGCCCCAGTTCCGCACGATGTGAGGAGCGTTCCAGCCCCGTCTGGCTGCGGGAGGAGGTTTGCCACATTGCAAGTGGCTGCATGAAGCAATCTCCCAGAGCTTTAGCAGCAGAAAATCATTAATCAAACGTTTATGCTGGAGGATTTTAAAGTAATATGAAGGGACTGTTTCCTCTGCTGGTGTAAATTGGCATAGCACCATTTGAGAAAACAAGTATGCTTATTTACACCAGTAGAGGAGCTAACCTGGGTCGTCCCAGAGTAGGTGATGTTACTGCTGATCTTTTTGTGAGATGCTTTAGTTGTACGTGCAACACTATAATAGTTTACCTTTCTGAGATTGAGACTTCTAAGTTTTCAATCAGAAACCTTTTTGCTTACTAAGCAGTGCTTGGCATGCACTGAGTTTGCTTTGTAAAGTGCATCCTTTCAGCATTCATCCAAAGCCTTTTCTACAGTTGTCTGAGCCCCATAGGCAAATATATACTGTTAGACTATTAAGATAATTTTTCAGTTAAGACATCGTCAAACTGCAAGCAGGACAATAGAAACAAAACACCTTTTGTTCTGTCTAAACTGTTCCTAATGACCCCCTCTATAAACAGTGGCACCAGCGGAGGTCTCAACAAGGCTCTTCATTGAGACCCCTTTCAAAAGGACAAGCAGAGCAGAACATGGGGCAGAAACTCTCAGAGAGTTACTGCACTTTACTCGGCTTTGGTGGTCTGACCACAAGAGAGAATCTGTTGTTTTTGTTGTTCAAGGCACCCCAAAATAATAATTTAAAAGCATGAATTTCCACAATTAGCATCCTATAAAGACTACTAAATATTTGGATTGTCAGGAAGAGAGCAGAAGGAAACTGTTTGCTTGTTTGTTTACTTAAATCAAGGGGCTATAAAGTAGATTCTTACGAATTCCATGCGAAAGATTAAATTTTTTGGGAAGAGGTTCATTAAGTTACCTGTTGAAAATATATGAAAATATAATGCATATAAAAATAAAAACGTAAAGTCTGAAGAAGTTAAGATTTGTATATGCCAGTAAGATCCTCATGTTTGTTTTGGGGGTAAAAATTATCTTTGGGAATGGTGTGTGCTTATCATGAGCAGAGGAAAGCTCTGAACAGGGGAAAGGTTTCTGTTAGCGTCTAGAGAGTTTGGAGTTATGGTGACAAATTGAAACCACTAAAGACAAAAGTCCTGCTCTTCTTTATAGGTAACTGTAGGATGCTCCATATAGATAACTGTAGCATAGCGTGTGTCTTCGTGCAGTTGAAGGCTGTGGAGATTATGAATCACTTCCTGATTAGTTCTGTCCCTACTTCTGTGTCCTGAATGCACCAGAACAATAGCATGGAAGACCTTCCATTTAAACAAAAACCTATTTACAGAGCGTATTCATTGTATGTAATTGGGAAGTGTTGGTAGGTCAGACAGCAAGAGTCCATAATTTGGATGATTTGGGAATTACATTGATTACATTTGCAAATAGAAATGCCAGTTTCTTCTGAAAGAAGCTGGGGTTTGTGTGCTAGCATCTGATTTACTAGGGATATTTCTAACAACGCACGGACTACTGCATCAGTTGGAAACAGATAGGAAGAGATCATGGAAAGAGAACAGAGAACATTCATTAAGATGGGAACCACATATTCTGTGTAAAGGCTAAATCATGGAGAAAAGTTCCTCCTCCAAGATTCAGAACACCTTCAAATCTCCACAATGTTATGGAGGGCTGAGGGCACCCTGCCGTTTGTGGGACGTGCTCAGCTGTTTGCAGCTTTGGGCTTTTCTTGTTTGCGTATGGACACAGTGTCTGCACTCTTCCTTCATAGGAGGTTGGGATAGCAGGTTTCAGTGTGCCTTGGAAAAAGAAAGGATTTGGGTAAGAGCAGGATGAAGGTATAGTGCCCTGTGACAGGATACTGAGAAAAAGAGAAATATCAAAGAAATCTTTAAGATATTTCCAGTAGAAACAAAAGGATCTTTGTGAAAGATACTGTTAGCAAGTCTAATGGGAGGAATAGGGATGTAAAATGAATTGAGAGGATCTGCAAGCTGTACAGAATTGTTCTCAGCCTTGAGGCAAGAACAAAAAGCTGAGCATTTACTGTTTACTATATTTGGTATGTATGGAAGAGCAGTTTGGACATCAAGGGAGCTAATAAAATGCAGAGTCTAGTTCGTCTCTACACTGCAAGCTGTGTTGTTGCGCTAGGGACAGAGAAAATATTTCTGTTAAAGGACAGTTCTGAGGAAGAACAACTGAGGCTTGACCTGGCCTTCTGTGAAAACGATTGTTTTTCACTGCAGATGTTACTTTTAGTATATGCTGATGTATTCCGTGAATGCAATTTTATTTTTCTTATTTGTATGCATGTAAGCATTGTACGGAGTGCTGTAGATCTAATTTCAGCATTAAATATGATAACTGTCTAATTTGATAGCATGACTGTACAGTATTAATTTTGCTACATCTTTCCTCAAAGATCTGCAGTGAGGATTGCTTTAATGAAAAATTCTGAAAAATGGCTAACTGTGTCTGACTGAAATTTGCTGCCTTTAGCAAATTTAGCAAATGAATTTCTGGTTGAAAATTCCAGGTGAATAGGCTGAAAAAACACCTTGTTTTCTGAATCCATCTACAGAAGCTTGTGGGAGTTAATTTATTAGAATAAATGAACATGTTGGTTTCTCACTGTTTTCAATGCCATGTAAAACAGATTTTATTTAATGGTTTTATTAGAAACTCTCGTGTTTTTCATGTTTAGGGGTCATATCAGAGATGTCATAATTGTTATGGAGAACAACAGGTCAAAAAGAATCTTTTTTTTCCTTGTTTTCATATGGTTACATTAGGATAATGACGAAGATAAAGGTAACAACATGGACTTTATATTAACCTTGATGCAAAATTGCTTTCTCTTGAATGCAATGAATCTGATTATACATGAATCTCCTGAGCCAAAGTATTCTTAAACAGTGATAGTGTCTTTCATGCAATAGTGTGATTCTCTTAGATTTTCATAATGTTAGTTTTTGTTTATTCCAGTGCATATAAAAGCTTATTGAAAGCTTTGAACCTATAGTAAAAACAAGACACAGGTATATTGGTATAAAACAGTGATCTTTCAAATTTTCTTATCTACACACTTTGGAGGCTGCCGGTTCTTTGTCATATCAAAGCCATCTGACTTATTTACCTTTTTGGATCCCTGTAAAAGCAGTTCATGGGGCCCAAAAACCTTGTGAAGCAGACTTTAAAAAACAGTGATATAGGACAATATAGAACACACAAATCAAATTAATTTTCCCTATGCAAGAGCAAAATGTCTCTCACTCATCTAGAGGCCAGCAACTTGGATGAAGTTATAAGAGAAAAAAATGAATTGAAGAGTTTAGGGTGGTGCACTGAGAATTAGGGTTGTCCAGAAACAACAACAAAAAAAACCTAGTAAATAAAAAAATTTAACGGTTTTGACATTTGTTTTAGATTTGTCACAGAATGATTTAAAAAACAAAACATGAATAGAAAGAATGAGACATCCCAGAATAGCCAACATCCAGTGGCTAGGGTATTTACTTGGACCATATCCAAGTAGTGCTTTATGGGATTTGGAGCAGACATTTGACATAATGTTTTCAACATTATTTTTGTCAGACTCAAATTTGGGCTATGAGGTGGATTGAAAAAGAGCTTACTTGGAGTCTTGTACTTTGCAGGTATGACTTAAACGCCACACTATTTGGTTGGAGGGAAACTTTTGTTGTTTTTTAAGCAAAGTAAGGTGGCTGTATAGAGGATAGACACATTCTGTTGCATTTGGTAGGGTGCTATCATACGTTTGGGTATTTTTTTGACTTTGAGAGTGAATAATGTAAGTAACATTCACGTTTCTACTCCAGTCTTATTCAGAACAGATTTTCTTCATGGAAGTATCTGAACCTGCCAAAATTTATTTCTATGGAAATTAGTATATTACTTTTAAAAGTTTTGTTTTTGACAAATAGGCATTTTCTGATGGCAAAAAGCACTTTGGCCAAAAATTCCCAACCAACAGTTACAGAACATAACTCTGTATTGTACAAATGCAAGGCATTTACCTTTAGTATTTTTGTAGGTTTATGTAGAGACAAAGGAAATGGTCTGGGATGTTAAAATCTGTGTGTATAATTTGTGAGAAATTCATAAGGAATTTATAGAGTAAAATGCAAAAAAATGCTGATGACTGTCAGCTAATATTAAAATTAAGTTAAATTCAGTATGGCGGGGGGGAAGAAAATTTATTGGATTGAAATTTCAGCTCTTCCCCTTTGCTTCACAAACATGGATCTTGCAATCTCATCCTTTCATCCTTGTTCCCAATCACACTCTGAATCTCACCGGGCTCCACTGGACAGACATGTTCAGCTTCTCTTTCTGGTTTAGCCTCTGCTGCTGCCAACCTCCCCCTATTATGTATTCCTTCCTTCCTGCTGCTGTCTTTCTTACAGGGCGGTCTGATCCTACCATAAATGCACTTCCCTAGCACTGTGTACCCTTGCGCATTATTGACTAAGAACTGAGACTTGAAAGTGTCTCAGGGGAATCAAAAGGTGTATGTCAAGGTGGAGAACATACATTTCAACAGCACACTCTCTCTGTGCCTCAGCACTCTCAATTCATTAATCAATGTAGTTAATTTTAAAGAAGTTACCATTCTGCAGCTGGCTATTAGAAAGATTATTACTGGGTTAATGGTTTTACTTGAAAACAGTTGTCCCATTACTGTAGATGAAGTCAACGCACTTCGGCATGCCTTGTAATAAAGTGTTATTACAGATCATGTATGCAGTCAATGCCTTGTTTCTCTAGAAGAACAAACTGGAAATATATTTTGCATCAGATATTAAATGTGGTTTGCCCAGTTCCCCAGGCGGTTAAATCAGTAAACAATATTGGGGGTTACTAGGTTTGATATCACATCTGCCTCTCAGCTCCATTCCTGTGCACAGATTCAGTATCTGTAATATCTGGTTTTTGCTTTTAACACTCACTTCTGAAAAACTGAAGTGTCAACAAGTGAAAACAAATGCCACACAGTGACACCAAAACCGTATAAGCCATCTCCAGACCAGGATGTAGTATAGCTGTGCTAATTCACCTACAGAGAAATAAAGTATGCCAATTACCTGCTGAGAAGCAGAATTTATTGGCTGTGGCGCAAGTGTCTTGTTCTGCTCCTAGAACCCGGTCTAGCTTGTTTGGAGCTAAGTCAGGTAGTCTGAACAGGTGCTGTACACACTTCCTGTAATTTAGGAAGCACTGGGTGATGCTCTACTTTTGATGAAATATATAAACAAGATTCTACTGACTTCTGGTCGGTGGAGATCCTGTGATGCCTCTTAGTCTGGTTCCCTAGGGAAACTACTTACACAATCTTGTTATTTGCCTGACCCAGTTTCCAATATGCTGACACATTTGTCACAGGTTACATAGATGTTTCAGAGATACTTTGTCCTTACCAGTTTTGCAAAAATTAGCACCTAAGTAGAGGAAGGAATCCTTATTAATGTTCCCATTGAGAAGAAGGGAGACTTTAGCAATTCTTCGTTGTGGTTGACAACAGCAAACGATTCAGCTGGTTTGCAGATTGCTCTGATACTCCTTAGCAAATGCACTGTTTTATTCAGCTGCCAAATCAAAAAAGTCTGGAGATGGCTAGGGGAAAGATGCCAGGGCATGCCAGGCTAGTCCTCAGCGAATAAGAGATACTATGCTGCATGTTCTTGGTGTGGAGGAGAGTCTGGAAGCATGAAGAGGGCTTGGAAAGTTGCAGTGTGACTATGGTAGAGAACATGGGGACAGCTGGGGTTGCTCCAACAGAGAGGTCTAAGAGATGTGACATAAATCCTAGGGAATCAAGCTTCATTAGTTCCACTTTTCTGGGAATAATATGTTAGGAAAGTATTGAGATCTTAATTTTGGCATTTTTAGATATGTTTTCACTCTGATTTAACCCTTCTACAATTCCATGTATCAGTTGTACATAGTATACCTCCTTGCTGTTCCACAGCAGGAATCTGCTGTTACTTGACCTGAAAAGATCATTATACTAGCTTTATTTGGTGTGCATTTAATAAAGTTGTAGGCATTGTGACTATAACTTATGACTCTCAGTCATTCTTCAGTGGTGTAACCAGCGATTCGGCATTCCAGTAACATCAGTTCAAAGGGAAGTATGAAAGACTCAAATGTATGCCAGAGCATTGTGACTTTTATTACTCCTCTCCTCCCGCACTTCTCTGTTAGGAAGATACATTCTCTAGCTGTAGAAATGAGAAGTACAAAGCGTCCTTAGACCTTGTAGTGCAAAATGTAAAAAGTGATGTTATCTGCAGAAAGTGGACTTTAGATTCTATCAGCGCACATTTAGCATAAAGCATTTCCTATGGTAATGTCTCTCACTTTCCCAGACTTTTACAGGCTCCAAGTGGCACGCAGGCTGCAGACCTCTTTGTAATGTTAATGAATCATCTTAATGGACTGTTTTAGCAGAAACATTCATCACCTTTTGTACCACAATGATTTTTTTTGTTATACTTAAATGGTTAAGTAGGCAATAAATGCCTATCAGACCAACCACTATGGTCTAGTAATCCACCTCACTATAAATCACCAGTGGATTATTATTGTCCTGTTTAATTAACACTCTTAAGGGATTCTATCGTTGGATAGACTTTCACCTTGCACTAAGCAGGCATTAACATTTCAAGTAAGAAAAAGTGTGTTTATGTGAAAAGTGTTAATCAGTGTGACCTGGAACTGGTAGTGGTGGGTTGGATGAAATATGTGCATGTGTGTACGTCTGTATGGCCATGGGTGGTAGTTCCTTGCATCGGTTTTCAATGGAAGCTGAAATCAGCCCTATAGAACACTTGTTTAAGTAATGGCAAATGGTCATTGCAATATCACCTATATTAGGTCTTAATGATATTTGAATATATTTGGTTGTAAATAGCAGCTCTAAAGGATTTAACTCCAGGAATTAGGAAGGTNTTTTTTTTTTTTTTTTTGTGGTCTAATTCAGTCTGAAGTATTTTCAGAGGACTTGATCAAACCCTTTTCTTTTTCTGCAACAAAAGGTGAGAGGGGAAGTCTGATCCTGTTGCTCCTCTGTGAACTCTTTTCAGATTTCACAGCCAGAATGGGTAAGCTAAGCAGCAAGAGCTCCTGGGAAAGGCAGGGGGGTCTGTAGGCTTATATGCTCTTTGCAGAACAATCCCTACAGTTCTTTTGCAAACAAAATTCCCCCACCAGGACACAAGCTGGATACAGCATCACTCTCAATATGCAAACGTTTTTGTACATAACATAGCTCAATGCTGTTTTCCTCCTCCTGGCAAAATGTAAAGATGGCCGCTTTTTTCACCTGTAATACAATATAATGCATTTAATAGTAATTTCCTTGTCTTTTGTCAGAAGATACAGACATGTGAAAAAGGCTCTTGTTAATGCAGTGTTTCCCATCCATGAAATCTAATCCTGCTTTCTTTGATTTTGTTACATTTGTAATACCAGTAGTGCATTTGCCAACTGCACATTCTATTGATGCCAATACTAACAGCAGTTATAAGGGATTAACAAAGTGCTCTATTTCCATTTTACAGACATAGCAACTAATGCATAAGTGTTCAGAGATCTGAGGTCTTTAAGAGTCACAGCTAGTAGCATAGCTCATTAAACCCCGTTTCTGGTCTGCACACAAACCTGGTATGCACATCCCTATCCTTGTGGCATTTCTGTTAAATTATTTCATAGTACAGACTCCTGCAAATGAAGAACAATTAAAACTGGTTAGTGGAAAGTGAACACTAGCTCTTTTAAAGTAAGAAACTGAATCTCTTAGTATAAATTCATTCCCTGAAACAAAACTCCAGTTATGTAAGGTTAAGTCTTTCCTCTAAGATTCCGTAGATTTATTGACTAACAAAATCGTCTGTTGCATAAATGGAAATACGCTATTTAATGTAGTCTGCTGATCAGAGGCAAAAACATCGCATTAAAATTTTCACTGGGTGTTTTTGTTTCAGATACACAGTTGCACACTAATCTGCCAGTTTTTATCCTATTTGTAACTGAAAAGGTGGGAAATGATTCACAACTGAACATGTAGTAAATAGCACAAAAACACCAAAGGAGTTTGAACAAGACAAGAAATTAAACTAAGCTCAAAAAAGGTATGCTGTTATTGCACAAAGAACTGCAGTGACAGAAAATAAGACTATCAGAATGCGGTGTGTGTGCATTGATCATACAATG
>VXAL01001009.1:434081-459182 GCA_013399475.1 Chauna torquata | reverse complement strand
ATAATATCAAATCAAATGCACAAAACAAAAAAATAGCAAAAAAAAAACCAACAAATTTCTCTTTATTATAGATATGCATGGACACTGTGCATTTATCTGTGCGGGAAGACTAACCACAATAGCTATTTCTGAATAAATTATTCCATAATAGCTCCCTGTGTGAATATTCTAGTCTGGAAAAGTCACGGGTCAGACAGTAAGCTGTTGCAGAATAGCTTATTCTGCAATAGCAATTCCAGTCAATTTTCCAGTGTAGAAAAGCCCTTAGTCCACAGCTCCAAACTCCTGTTTGTGCCAGAAGATTTTGTCTTTAGAGAATAGTATAAATTTGTTCTATTCTGTTCTTTAAGCATTGAACTCCCTTTGGGATCAGCCAGAGAGAGCTTTATATTATAAAAGTTTGTATTTATGTGCACAGATTCTGTAGTTTTATTAATGAAACATTTAATTAACACCTCCTTGTAACTGTAAGCTGTATACATTTTTGGCTGCAGGATGTCTTCAGGGCTCTTCTGGCTCATTGCTTTCTAGAACCCTATCCTGAAACAAGGCAAAAAGTTGCCTGGAAGAAGATCCCTCAAGCCAGGCTCAAGATGGTTAGTAGTTTTCATTGCCAACAGCAGTGAATCAAAGCAAAACAAAGCAAAATATCATACCTTCCTCCATACCCAAATACAGAAGATGGTTTACAGCAGTGACATCCAGCTGACACATTTGAGTTTTCTTGGAGCACAGGGAAAAAAGTAGTTTACAAATATATAGAAAGGATTTGCAAAATGTTTGAATGGACTAAAAATGTATCCAAGAAAAATGTGCAGAGAAGTCTTCGCTAAAGGCCAGTTAATCTTACTGCATCCAGAATTACTTATACAACAACTCAGAAAAACATGTTTTGGTTGGAGTCCTGTTTATATTTGAATCATGGGTTTTCTCCTCTCCTCCAGTGAAACAAACAAACAAACAATCAAAAAGCAGCAAACCAAGACAAGATACCTATGTTATTTTTTATTTGATACACTTTTTACTGAGCCTTAGGACCCTCCAAAGCAAAGGTTGCCATTTATCCAAAATTACATCACAGTGCCCCTGGCATTTTTGTGGTGTGTAATTAAGTTACCAATTAATTTTAGAAACTTAATTAAAATCTCCAAATGCATTTTAAATGGTGACATAAAGCTGATTTTAATCTAGGCTTCCAAAAATGAAGTGGAAGTCTGTTAATCAGCTGTCCCACCCTCTTTGTTATTTATATGGCCCACAGTACTCAGTGTCAGAATAGACTCCTACGTCACCCTCTTACTTCACTTTCCCCAGGCGTCCTTAAATAGTTAATAACAAAGGTCTAAAGTCCATCCCAAGTTTTACCTGTTGGAGTAAATCTGGGGCCATGACAGCAGTGGTGTAGCATTCACATAAATGAAAGAACAGATTTTGGCTCAAGTATTTTTAATGTACAGCAGCTGGCATTTTTGGGTTTGAGGAGCAAAATCACACCTGAGTTTTCATGCTGTCTAGGATTTTGCCAACAAAAAGAAAATAAAAAATAAACAAGACGTTTTACCTTTTTCAAAGCCTGAGGAAATGGTGCAGCTGTTTTCCAAGAACATGATCTGTTGACCACTATGTTCAGGCTGTCACATCAACATGAAATAGAAGACATTCTTGCTTTCCGGTTACGTTTTAACACAAATGTCTTTCATTTCTTTGTTTCAACATATTTTCCCTTTAACACATTTTTTTAATCATCAGAATTTTTCCTAATAACATGTTTATTCGATGTTCAGTTAAACCAGATTTGGAATTTTACAAGTATATAGATGTTTACAAATCAATTCATTAGATGCTATTACCACTTCCATGATATGATTTGTAGCTACCTGAAAACTTATCACTGTTGACAAGTGGATTTTCTCAGGTTCTTACCATATGGACAGTAAGAGCAGCTGATTACTGGGAGTTGCCAAAGAGAGTGGAAGGAATTGGCTATAAGTCACCCATAGTCCCCTGGCCTTTCAACTCTTATTATTTATTTAGCTGATATATAGATACTTCAGCCCACATTCTCATTTGATTCCCATTCCTAGCAATGGAAAATGTGGTAATAGGTAAATGTTAGGCATTTATCTCTTTTGGAAATAGGCGGGTATTCAGTGTAGAGGGTGGTGCTATTTATTTGCCTGATTCTTCTGTTATTCAGCTCTCATGGGATTTTGATACAGAAGACAGCAGGTAAAGAGTTTTACATTTTGCCTACAATTATATTTATTATTTGTATGTGAGAGACCTGTAAGTTATTCAACAGCAAGGCAATCTTTTTGTTTTATTTTCAGCTGAGTCACTTCCAATGGAGACTTGGATGTTTCAAAATATCTTCTCTCTTTGTATTCCTTGACAACATGCTCTTCAAAACAATAATAAAAGTAGTAGAATGCCCAGCTTCCTATTCTAAAATCCTATTCTCATTTTCATGTAACTTTTTGAAGCCTTAGAGCTGCTGCATCTTCTTTTCTTTTCTTTTTTTTTTTTTTTCTTCTCAGGGGTTATATGCCTGCAGCTTGCAGTTCCTCTTTTAAAACTGCTACAAGGGTGAGAAGTTGACACAGTAACTTGGACTACAGAGGGAGAATCCTTCAGGCTTCAGGCGTGCCCTGTCTTAGTGTGAGACCAGTTTAGGATTGAGAAATAAGGGCTGCTATAGTACTGGGCAAGCTCAAACTTCTCTGAACATAAAATTTGTGTCTTTGAATGTTCAGACAAATAATTCTGTTTGCAGCTTAATTACTGTCAATGAAACTCTTATGGCATTTATGCTAAATTGGGAAAAGTCATAAAAACTTTGTGTTTCTTTGTCTCAAATACCTGTCTTGTCCTGCCTCCCAAAATACATTATTGGCCCTAAAAGTACAAGAGAATGTTGGATCTGAAATTCAGTGTAACAGAAATTAGGTGAAAGTTACTTTTGCTTTTTAAGAAAGGCCTGTTAGTATTTATTTCTGGCTGAAAGATAAAACAACAATAAAAAGGGATGGTAAAAAAAAAAAAAAACACTTCATCTCATGGTGATTTGGCTGTCTGCAGAATAAATATTTTGCAGGTGTTTCTCCCTCCAGAGCTAGGTAAAGTGAAAATATGTATAAGTTTTTTTTTTTTGTTTTTTTTGTTTTTTTGTTTTGTTTTTTGTTTGTTTTTTTTGTTTGTTTTTTGTTTTTTGTTTGTTTTTTTTTTGTTTTTAACCAAACATGTTAGTTGAAAGGAGATATCCTATTTGAAGTTGTTAGCTGTTAGCAGAGAATGACTGTTCATCTCTTTTTTTTCTCTCTGGTCTTTGCTCATTAGAAAAAGATCAGTAACTTTTAATGTAACTGGCAGGTGACAGATCTGGCTCCTGTTTCATCCTAACTTATTCACAGTAAAATCTGCTGGCTCACAAAATGTCTGTGCTTCCAGCAATTGTCCAGATCACAGCCAAGGGAGCCGGAAAGAAACTGAAGCTTGCTGGAACATAGTAGGCATACTCCCAAGAAGCTCTTAAATGGCTGGTGGGGATTTTGTTTTTCCTGTTCTCACTGTAGTTTTTAAGCTTCCTTCTATCTACTTAGCACTCCTAGCTGGCCCAAATACTTCTACGTGCACTGAATCACTACAATTTGGAGAGGTTTGTTTTTTTTTTTAAGCATGAGTGAAAGACAAAGTTTCACATGCTATTTGACATTACTTGAAAATAAACCTATCAGGTCCACTGGTATGCCTGCCAGTCCACTAAAAGAATTAAGGACAGACCATTTGGTGAGAAATACTTGCCATGGTGATCATGTAAACTTAATGTAAGAGATTAACTACACATAAAAAGAGGAAAAATCTTTTGGTAAGGCATGCAATGAAGGAAAGGAAATAGCATACATATGTTTTTATATATTTTATATATTATTTATTCTACTGATGCAGTGATTTATATATGAAAAGTCAGTATCAAGCAGTTTAATATCTTGGCACTAAGATAAATGCACATTTTTATTCTGTATAGCTCTTTAATTCTGTAGCATGTAGTGATTACAACAGTTTTTCATCCAGACAGGCTCTTCTTCAGCAGTTACAGAACATACTTGGAAATTGGCATCAGACATCTCATATAGAGTATTTCATAGCACAGATTCTTTCAAAAGTATTCTGATAAAAACACATGTTTATAATAGGAGGCAATCTTAAGGGACTTAGTGGTAACAGGCTGTCTTTTAAAACAAACAAATCTGAAAGTGTTTCATTACCTATCATACCTGTTTTATCAAAGATGTGAAATTATATTGTAGAACTTAAATGCTTGAGAGTAAGTAATCTTCCGTGTGCCATCTGTGGTGCCCTCTACTGCACATCTTTGTAGAAGCAAGACAACACAGATGTAACTGCATTTGTTGTACCACTTTTTTCACATTTTTCTTTCCATCTTAACATTTAATAATGGTTCATCATTTGTTTTTGTAGTCATTTTCCCTCTAATACACATAAAGAAGCTGTCAGTATTTGCAATTGAAATGCATTTTTTTTTTTTAATCAAGCAGAATTTATAAAGGGGAAATAAATAAATAAATAAATAGGGCTTTAGGAAATGAACCTGCGAGTTCATTTACTGATTGCTGTTCATTTATAGGTCATATTCTGGATACTAGTTTATGTGTTTACATATATGCATATAAAAATGTGTATTTGTGTATATACATGTATATGTATTTAGATATTTAGATATTTTTAAATCTCTCCTTTGTTAACTCTGGTACAAGCATTGAGAATTTTGGTCATGCTTTTTTGTAGTTGCTGTTTGCTGGTATGAAGAAGGGACAAGTCATTAAATTAGCTTCTCTCAAGTCGATATATAGAGTTTTGTTTGCAATCTATTGCTAGGGGCAGGATATAATGTTGTCAGTTCTATATCAAACAAAAAATCTGTTGATTTTGAAGTTGAGTTGTTGGAAAGAACTACAGAGTTTTTACATAAATATTTCCGGAGTGATCTCAAGGTACCTAAAGGCCAAAGACCTAACATGAAAGAACTGAAAATTTCAATTTATTAATTCCCCTTTCTTTTGCTTGCCTCTGTTAATTGAAGTACCTTGGATTCCTATCTTCATAGCCTGAGGCTTTCCTCAAATAAATCAATGCATGATTCTTTTAATTACCTACTCAAGCTGGATTTGGACTGTTTACTCTTTGTCAGTACCAGAGAATAAATGTTCACGGGTAGTAGCTAATGGAACAGCAGGAGAAACCCACTGTCTTCAACATTTTACGCACTATGTCATCTAACTTGCTAACAACAAACCTAAGCATCTCAACTTTTGAAATGCTGTTGGTGAGCTAGATACAGCACAGCTGCCAATGTTACTGACTGCTGTGTATGAAAGACAATGTTATCAATGGTGGGCCTTTTAAAATTTTCTCTAGAAAGGACAAGCCTTTAAGATATTTATCTCCTAAGTAACTGCTAATACTCACAGAATGACTGCTTTAATTCAGCTCAACTATGTCAATTGCTGTGACATAGTTAGGAGTTGAAAACAGTCTTCGGCATACTACAAAGGTAAGAACAGTTTAAATCCCTAGAATTTCCCTTTTTTCACAGTCGAGCTACCAGTGAAGGGGCCCTGAACTCTGCACTCAAAAACCACAGAATAGAAGAAGCATACATCTCTGTCCCTGGCGTCCAAGAGGCTGCAGTGCGTCTGCTTTGGCCATCAAACAGAAGCTGTCCGTGCACTGGTGCACTCTTCAGGCCTTCAGATCTCCCAGAAGTACTGTGTTTTCTCTTTAAACTTACAATGTCTTCAAAATTTCTGACAAGAAAGAGACTAGAATTTTTTATAGGCAAACACTGAAAGAAAACTGGTATGAGATGCACCAAGATGATAATCACACGTGCGGTTTCTTTTCAAGTTCACAGTTTAGCTATGTATCATCCATTTTGAAAGTGACACCCTCTGGCTGAGGACTCCACATTAATCATAAATGTCCTGGTTCGGCCAAAAGTCTTAGAATATTCAACAATTTTCTCCTTAAATCTCAGCTTCCTTGGAAGCCAGTGATTCATGACTCTTAGGATTTCAGGTTGAGTATTTGTTCTGAACACAAGTTTTTAACAGTGTATTGAGAAAAATATGAAAACATATCCCAAGTCTGTTCTAAATCTTCCAAATGCTGAAGGCAAATTATAAAAATAGCATTAAATATTTAGTCTCATTAGAAGTTGAATTCCATTTAGGGGAAGGAAACTGATTTTTCAGCTTGGCATTGGGGCTTTCAGCTTCTTCAGCTTTCTTCCAGCTACTGAGAACAATCAAGAAGAGACATTTGATATTGAGGGAAGAAAAGAATTGCTGGTTGTTCAGAAAGGATGAGAAAAGTATTGATGAGCCATTTGGCCACTTTCTAGCCAGTCTGGCCAGATTTATTCCAGTGACCTCAAAGATCTGGGTGCTACGGAGCTTGTGCTTAAACACCTGCTCACACAAACGGTTTGGGGTTTAGGCTGCAGCTGACAACGCGGTCAGTCAGGAAGGGCGGGAAAAGGTCCTCAGCAGTTGGGAAGGGCAGGGCCAGCTCCTGTCCGTTAGAAAGAGCGGGAAAAGCCGTTGGTCAGCCAGGAAGGGCGGGAAGAGTCCCTCGTCAGTGAGGGCAGGTGGGGCCAGCTCCTGACTGTTAGAAAGGGTGTGAAAAGCCCTCGCTCAGTCAGGAAAATTTGTAGTTTGACTTTAGCTTCTACTGCGATTTTCTTTTGTAGCTTCTACTGCTTTTCCTGACCAGCTGGCCCTACATTTGACTTCAGAGAATGAGTTTTAAGTCTACTGCCTAGAAGAGCCTTTTCTAATCTGGCAGTCTCCTTTGTTTCTTGTTTAAAATGGCTTCGTCCCTTCTAGGGAGGTTAGATTGGTCTAAACCAACTGCCATGGAGGACCACAGTGTGTGCTCCACTGAGGTGCCAGCTGGGAACAAGGCTGGCTTTGGGGTAACAAGTATGTCTGCTCACAGGAGCCATGTTCCTAGGTAAAAGTTGTGAAAAACAGCACTTGTGTTATCTTTCTGTGGTACGAGTTACGTTGGTAGTGCTTGTGCAATGGTAATGGGCTTGTGCAAAAGTGAAAAACATACTCCTCTACAAAAATGCCAGAGAGAAAGGCTCTCATGCTGTGCCAGCAGCATCTCTGTTTCCTCAAACTTCTCAAAAAGTCTGTAGGTACAGACGGAAATGCAGAAAATGGTGACAAAACAAACACATTGAATGTCACTAACAAAAACCTCTTCTTCTTATAAAGACTCCTCCCATGCACAGTATGTCAGCCTCTGAGGCTGAAACAGACAGGGAGCATCTTAGAAGTATCTTAAGAGCAGAAGAATAATAATATGACTTGGAGAGTTCTTGGTCTTTGTGGCAGGGTATGGGAAATGCATGGTTCTAGTGATTTACACTTCTGGGTTTTGGAGTGTATTGGTTTATTACATTGCAGATTCTTATTTGTAACTTTCTCTTGTGTGTTTTTATTCTGTTCACTTGCTAAAGGTGCTACAAAATTAGTCTTTTATGCTATTAATGTTGAAGATCATTTCCTGTGCTGTACAGAAACTAGTATCTATTCATGCTGCAACCTGTTAGAAGTGAGGAGGCAAACCCTGTGAGATACACAGTGCCTGCCCTTCTCAGCTCAGATTTCACCATTAACTAAACCAGAGTGAATTTTAAGTAGGCATACTTGGCCAGTATTGCATGTTTGCTTATTTAAATTCAATTAATTGCTGCAAAGGGAGATGGAATATCAGCGAGGGGGACAAAGAGAATTGCTATCCTCTTCTTCCTATTTTGTCACGTTTACAGCTTCTGTTGGCTAAGAATTGAGGAAACTGTGATGGGAACAGAAACCTGGACTTTCAAATTCTGTTGTGAACTTTGAAATACATGTGGAATATTAAGACAGTTACAGTGAACAGAACCAAATGAATAAGTAAAATACTTATGAGTATCAAAACGGTGACATGGTTTAGATTTCCTATCAGCCTATCCATTCTTTCATCCATCTGCCTATACGTATTTTTGTTATCATCTCTAATTTTTGTTTTGTTTCTGTACCATAGTCAGCTCTGCTTATCTGTTTTACTCTTACTCTTTGCTGTGTTACACATTTAGCTCACCAGCAGACCATTTCCTCTCTACTTAATAGAACTTCTACTTTGGATATGGCAGTAATATGTTGGATTTTAGGTTGAAGGAACAGACCGTGAGTCTGAAAGTCAGGAAATCTTGTCTCTCTGTGTTCAAGTTTATTCATCTGAAATGCAAAAAAAAATCTTTCATTGCGTTCATTGAACGATTTAATCTTATTGGACAAAAATGTTAGTAATAATAGTAGTTTTTTCTAATATACAGATACTACTATGAATAATGTTTTAAAAGAAAATGTTAATACTTTCCAGAAATTGCTCTAAAAAAAAAAAAAAGAGAGAATCTAGTTTCAGCAGAACAAGGAGTAAGTGGAAGCTGAGCTACAAAATGGAAGTAATGTATCCAGCTAATAAAAGAGATCTTTAATGACACCTCATTGTTTAAGGAGACTCGTAGCTAGGTTTAAAAAATTATTCTTGCTGATTTTGTAACAGTAGGATAATTCATTCAGTGTGGTCTGCAGTGGTGTTGACTCATCTTTTCTTAGAATATTACTTAATGACAAAATTGGACTTTGCTGATAAATCTTTGAGCTATAATAAGTTTTTTTCCTACTCTTTTGATTTCTACCTATACTTATGATGGTATATAGTGCAGTTGTAATTTTAAGGACAGCTGAAATGTTGGTGTCAGATTGCTTATGAAAATAAAAAGCATCTGTCATAACACTGAGACCAGCCTACAGTTTTGATGAAACGGATCTGCTTGCAAGGTTACTTTTTCTTTCTAGGTGAAAGATACAGATTTTATTCTTTTCACAGTGCATCTGTTGAGATGAAGCCTTCATATAACTAAAACCCTTAACAGTTTGTTTAGGGCAACAGATCAAAAGGTTAATGTGCAATGGTACAACAGGAAGTATTTGTACTGTTGAACGTTTTTTAAATTTACATCATTTAAAAACAACTTAGCCCAAATCATAGCCAAAGCCAATATTACATCATTTAAAGTAAAACATTAATCATCAGTCACAAAGCAGCTAGTTGGTCTAAAAGTTCAGCTGCTGAAAAATTTGATGGTTTAAGGATTGAATAGAAATGTACTTTTAATTGTGCTCTCAGTCATGCATCTGGAATAGAAAGTCAAAGATTTTAGGGAAACTAAGGAAAAAAAAATCAAAAATGAGTTTTTGATCTCCATGTTTTTGATACAAATATATTTTTGATGCAGTTTTGAATTAAACAGTTTCTGTAAGCATGGGGATAGATGGTCAAAATGCAAAATAGAACTATATTTAATCATATGAACTGTATCATTAATTTTCTTTCAGTTCTGAAGTTCTTGAAGCAATAGAAAATGTTATTGAAGATGTACTTGAAAGCTTGGCCAAAAAACAAGCACCTGTTCTCACAGTGGCTAAAAGATCAGATTGGAGGAATATAGAGTAAGTATTATATACTTTGAAGTCCTGTCTTATATTAATATAAATGCCATGAATATAAATTTGATTGCATAACTTCCAGAAAAGCTAGTCTTATGTAGTTTTATAAATATTAGAATCAATAAATAATTTGGCTTCTTAAAAAAATAATGGACAAATAAAAAGTCGTGCTTAGTACCCACTCTGAATGAACAAGCATCACATGTTAAGTCAAGTAACAGCAGACCATAGAGTAAAGGGGAATGTAAAACTTCTGTACAAGGGGTTAGGAAGGAAAACGGTCCTATAAACGTTCATTTTCTGGATGCAGTAGAAAAAAGAACTAGTAAGTTGTGTTTGATTTAAAAAAAAAAAAAAATCTGTTTTAGGCTGGAAGCAATTACTAGCAGTTTCATTTTCCAATCCATTTTTTGTGCTTCGTCTTTTCTTTTTCTCTGCTTTTCCTCATGGTATCTTATTTCTTCAAATGATAGTAATAAACTTATCCTCTTTATATTCTTCAAAGAAGACTTTCCTTACCTTTTACTGTTCTCTTACCTCCATGTTGTGTCCATACATTGTTCCATGTCCATTACCAGCCAAATAAAGTAAAACAAGTTTCTGAAATGTTATCTACATTTCAGATCTCATGCCAGCTTACCTAGATAGGATCAGAGAAAAAGCAACTTGTCCTTTATAACACGGATTTGTAGAAGTTGCCTGTACAATAGTATTTTTCCAAGGCTCTTGTTTTGATTGAAAATACCTGAAAGTGAGAAATTGCTTTCTATGGTATGGAAGCAAAAGGATAAAAGAAGATACAAATCTGTTTCTTGCCTTGTAATAGCTTTGGGCATCAGTGGGTTAAAGGATATTTAGATCAATAAGATTGCAGAGGTGCTTGTAAGTGGGCACACTACAAACATTTGAGGCTGAGAAAGCATAGCAAACCTTCCATGCATAACATTTTGGTGAAATATTAATTTAATGAGAACAATAAATTTCTGTCAATCAAAAAACCTGAAGGGCCTGAAGGTAATCAGTTAACTGAAATGCTTGTGAATTTAATAGTTTGTGTCCTGATAGCTTGACAAAAAATGTTTCACTCAGATGCCTGTGAAATTAAAATACTATAACAAAGCTTTGCAATTTCTGGCAGTCTTGGGGGAAATGGCATTCCAGGCTAGAAAAANTCAAATTAAAAAAGCTGAACCATTATTTATGGTGGAGAAATGTAATCTCACATATGCATTCCATTGAAAAATGACATGTATCCTGCTTTTATACAGCAGGAATTTTAAGAATATTAAAATAAAAATAAACAAGCAAATAAAAATAAAATCAAACACCCCAAATGTAATAGGAATGGAAGAAAATACAGTTAGTGGAGCTTCCCTTCCCCCCTTATTTAGGCAGCTTTTCCATACCTAATGTGCACAGCTGGAATCTGCAGGCAGGAACTGGTAGAAATAAGAGAATGATTTCATGTTTGAAATGTTCCTTGTAAACATTTGTAGATACCCAGAGAGATATTTACCTGAGAATGAGGTCAAACAGTGAGAATGCCAGGCCTAAAGTAGTTCAATTGGTTTCCATTGTGCAGATTCCACAGTTGTAGTGGAAATATTTTATAGGAAACTACTACTATGTATGAATTGCCAGATGTCTGATGTAAAGCTAGTCTGAAGTTTTCTTTACGAGTTATCTGTGGGAGTCATATTGATCAGGTTCTTAAGCATACTGTCTCCTAAACTAAGCGTTCCTTATTTACCCTAACAGAGCAATCTAGCAAAGTTTCATTCTGTGCAGTTACAATGTAGGGAGCATGCAAGTGAAAAGCACACACACCTTTTCAATGTTGCAGCACAAAGGCAAGAAAGTTGCTTTAAAGCTGACAGGCAGATGCTACACTGTGCTGTTTGTTGCTGCTGTCGCTTTACATGGGCATGTGCACTGTGGTGTGTTCTGCCACCCAAAGGATGCATGGAGCAAAACCTTTGACAAAGAAAAATTTAGAAACATTATGTGATTTTGTGTAAAATAATGGTTATTTTACCACCGGTACTTTTTAAAAGTATGTACAGAACTCTAAAATGAAAAACAATCCTTTATAGACAGGACTGTCAAATCATAAGGCACTAAAATGAACTGTTGCTAAGAAAACAACTGATTCATTTGGTGAAATGTGTACCTTCAGATATGAAATGATTAAAAATTAAATGGTGGAGCTCATTAAGATGAGTCAACTGTTTAGAGAATAGGATGCCCCACATTTTTTTCCAAAAGTTCCAAAATTAAGGGTATAAATTAGATCATATTATCAAATAATCACTTTTTCATACATTCTACATCAGAAAGTTACAGTGTTAGACTTGAATTGTATACTAATAATGAATCACGTTTTTTTCCTGTGTTGTTTATTTGCTTGTCGGTAGTCTGTACTGAGTCTGAAAACAGAGCTAGCATATTTGATTTTAGGAAAGAGGTCTTAGTCTGAATTATCTTGGATAGAATAATTAACATATTCTTACTTCACAAGTTTACAGTTTTACTGTATTTGTTTGCAATGTATCAGATTTAAAGATTCTGTAGGTCTACAGATGATACCATGTTGTACTACAAGACAGATAAGAAGTGACTGCCCTAGATCAGCACCAAAGTTCGGTAAGTTAAAGAAAAGTTCAAAAGCAAAATTCCTTTTTTCTTTTTTTTTCTTGTATTTTAGTCTGAAACTTCGTAAAAGAAATAAATTACTCCCTGTGCTTTGGAAGTGTAAGATTAATAAAACTTGATATTATGACCAGCCCTTCAGCTTTTCTCTATTAAATTATAGTGTGACAGTGAAATCAATACAAAGTTCTTATAGTTTCTGCCATCCCTGACTGAATACCAGCTGAAGGCATATTCACAAGGTCGTCCTGCAAAAACATCATCCTTCTTCAAAAAGCTAACTGGCAGAGGAATCTTGAAATATGGACAATAAGCTAATTTCTTTTTCTAAATCCGTCAATTAATTTCTTGGCCCGGACAGCAAGGCATATATTCCCTCATTTATCTCTGTTCTACTTTTCTCTAATTATGCTAGAAATTGAGTCTATTAGTACAGTCTCCCTGTATTTTCACAGCGTATTAAAATACATGCACAAATTGTGTTCATGTTTCAGTGTTTTATTTTGTGAGACACAAATATGGGTCAATATACATAGAAATTATTTATTTTAATTTATTTCAAATTATTGCATGTGCATTTCTGAAAATCAGTAAGAATAAAATTTTTGAAGTGTATTTTTTTCAGCTCTGATGCTCAAAATATTATCTATGATCTACAAGATGGTGCAGAGCAATACTTATGCAACTAAAAGGTAATATAGTACATTTCTGTAATTTCAAATAAAGTTTTATTTTAAGAATGCCACTGTGGAAAACAAAGAGCCTGTAGGATGCAAATCTTTAGGATAACAGACTCCCTATGTGAAATGCTTCACAGTGATTTGATTATCCATGCCCTCAGGAAAACGTTTTTGTGTTCTCACAAGCTGAAATCTTTTTCAGTATTATAATTACAAATATACATTTTGTCTTGACAGAGATATATATTACTCAGATACACTACTGTTTGGCAGCCAAAGTGTTGTGGACAATATAATCAACGACATTTCTTGCATGCTTAAGATACCTCGGAGAAGTCTACATGTAGTAAGTGGCTTATTATTAATGTTTTTATTCTGTCATTATTTCCAAATCATATGGATTGTACTGAAAGATGAAATATCAAGAAAAGTGACCATTAGGAAATATGTGGTTAAAATAAAAAGTGTTATTTGTGAAAATTAAACTTTATTTGGGTTTATCACAACATTTGAAAGGTTCCTTTCTTCAGAGAAAATTCATAGTTTGCTTGCTTGGAAGAGTATGGGACAAACAGCTAGCTAAAATCATAAGGCTTTTTGCTACTACCTGTGAAGGCAGTGCTTAATCTTCAGAGTACAAGACATCTGTTTCTCAGTTTATACTCAAATGATTTGTTAACTTGGGGTTTAAGTGAAAATTTCAGGTGAGTCAGAGATGTAACAGCCTTTTGAATTTACATGCTTTGCAAGAATTCTTTTATATCCATAAATGCAGTTTTTAACATAACTTGTGGTAAATACACCTTTATATCTATGATGACAGTTTTATAAAAGGTTGATTGCAGTTGATAACTGTTTATTACTGGTCAGAATTTTTTCCAGAAGTTTCTTGTTTTGCCTGTGCAATAGAGTAAAATAAAAGCATGTAACTTCCAATTTACTGTATACAACTTATTATTTTTTTCAGCTGTCTACAACTAAAGGTTTTGTTGCTGGTAATTTAAGTTATACTGAGGAAGATGGTACAAAAGTGAATTGTACCTGTGGTGCAACAGTATGTATTATATAACAATAACAGTAATTAGAATAAAAAGAATAGTTTCAGTTGGAAGGGACCTACATAGACCATCTACCTTTGTGTGGTATCCTGCACTTCTTGTAGCTCAGGTTGCTGTACAGATTTATTATACAGACCTGTGCTTGTGGCAAATTGAGCCATTACAAGCTGGGTAAAAACAAAGAAACAAACAAACAGAAAACAACAAATGGAGACTGTAAGTGTTGCTCAACTGTTTGGTGGACTGCCTGCTGCATAGGCACCTACCAGCCAGTGAGTCAGCACATGCCTGCCTAGCCCAGGCATAGCTTGTGCTCCCTCTTGCTGTGTGCTAGGTAGAGAGCATGAGTGAGAGCTGAGGACGCTGTCTAGGGTATGTGAGAAGGAAACAGAGATACGGGGGTCGGTCTGTATACATGGCGTGGACTTGGGGAGAAGTTGTTAGCAATGGGGTAGGGAATGTTAGAAGAGGTGCAGGGCACAAATTTGTAGGACACCAGCATTATTAGTTCCACTGTTCATGAAACAACAAACTAAACTACTGATTTAAGATTCACTACTCCTTTTAATATTCTTAATGCAGCAAATGTTTTCTATGAGAACAGAATTAACGGAATTACTGGGTTTTATACTTCTAAATTTAATCCTTCTGTGTTACATGTATTACAATTCTGAAGCTCAGCTATGTACTCACCAGGAATATATCCTTCGGGTATAGTTTAGTAATACCTTCTACCATGGGAGCTCTGCAGAGGAAAGCATATATGTTGTGTTTCTGAGGCTTTATATTGCAATGTTAAGTCAAAGAATCCTGGGCACTCTGAACATACTTTCTGTCACAGTAGCTTGATTTCTGGTAGAGTAAGACAAGTCTCATAGCATGAGTTAACATATTCATGTGGTCCTCGACGTGCTGCTTCTACTGCTGGGCAGACTCCTCTAGTAGCAACAACACAGATGAGAGACTAAACTGTGCCTCTATAATTACAGAAATAATTCTCTGTCTGGACCTAAACTATGTTCTCATTTACACAAGTTTAATAATGATACTCTATCAGCATAAGAGTTAATAATCTCATCATGTACCCAGTACTGTACAACCAAAGATATGTAGTATCAGGCTGTTTGGTCTCAGAATATCACTCATACAGGACTTACAAACATTAGAAAGGCTTGTATTGTCAACTGATTTTATCAAAGGTGCTACTGAGCTAAAGAGGAGTTCATAACCAGAGTTTCATAAGCAGTCAACAGCCAGAAGTGTTTTCAGGAGATGAGATTCAATTAATCTAGTCCTAAAGGTTTCCCAATAGCCATGCAGATTATGAAAGTAGAAGCAGAACTCAGACTTGCTGACTGTTGTGATTTCCTGGAGAATGTGTTCATTGTAAGCCTAAGCTGGTGATTTCAAAATGGAAAGATGACCTTAGCTGCCTATTATACTTGGTCTTTAAGCAAAGTGTAAAGATCCCTGTTATTAATACTCTTCTACAGCTCTTCATCGTTTTATTTGTTGAGTTGTTCCACACTGGCACCAGAGGTGACTTAGCAGTCAGAAGTAAAAACAGACCACACACTTCAATATATACATACTCTTTTGCCAATTTCTTCCTCCAGTTCCTGTTTTCTCAACCATATGCTTGCCAGATTAAGCCAATCCTAATATGAGACGTGAAGTAAACATTACTATGTCTTAAAACTGTTGCTCCAAGATAGTTATAAAAACAAGTTATAGTTTAATAAAAGAAACGATTAAATGGTCTTCCGAAGAGAATGCCTAAATGTTTTAAAACCTGTATTAAATTTGCAGTCTTCACAACAAGCTGACTTTTCTTCTGGCTAAAACAGATACAAAATGAATCAAGACATTGTTATCTCTGCAATGCCCATATGATGAACAATCTTCTGTGACAGCAGCACAAATGCACTTTTGAAAAGCATCTTGTTATAATAGGAGGACTTCTATACCGCCATACAATAGAGCAGGATATAAATGGTTGAACATGCTTATGAAGCAGTGAAAATGTCAAGACTGATCTCGTATATAGGAAGATGAAATGTTGTTTTAGGATGTAATTGTGTCCTTCATTACCTAATGTTGTTATTTTAAAATATATCATTTTCTCTATTATAAATGATTAATTTCATTTTTGTTGTTTTAGGCAGTCACTGTGCCATCTAATGTTCAAGGAATTAAAAGTATCCTTTAAGCTAAAACTCTCATTTTAGACTGAAAAAATAAAGTAAAAACAAAGAATATTCCAAGCTAAACAATGTTCTGGTAATTTTTTCTCTGCTTGTTGGCTCTGAAATTGAGTCATGAACACTGCTTTTGGCTCCAGAATATGTATTTGAGGGCATTCTGTTTTAATTGATTGGTCTGATGGATCATTTTACATGCACGTAGCCTTAACATGAAAGATTTAAACTCACATGCCAAATTTATATTAATTGTAGAAAAGGATGCTACTTTTCAGAGACTCCTGGATGACGACTTCTGCATTAAATCGTCCCCATGTATAATGATTACGGTATGCAACTTACATTTCATATGTAGACACATATGTTAGACGCAAGAATTTACAAGACACTTTAGCATTGTAGTTGTGTTCAAACTTGGTCATAAGACAGTAATAAAATAATGTGAAATCTATCTTACAACAGATATATATGTTTTCATTTTATTATCCTGGTGATAGAAATACAAAATATACATTCTAAAGACTTATTTCCATATCAACCTCCAACCATCTCCTTAGAGCCTGGTAGCTTATCAACTTAATCTGCTGCTGCAAAGCAGCTCTCCCAGCCTGTCTCAGAAAGCCTTTACTGTTGAGTAACCTTTTGTTCTTCAGGATCCTAAGTTTAGCAAGCCCAAATGAAATAGAATTGTTTGATTTTTGGATAGTACTGAAAGAGTTATGGAGCCTGGAGAATTAATAAGAGTGTGTAAATTGAATATCCATACCTACATGTTCTGGGACAAAATGGCTCACAGTGAGGAAGAAACGTATCCCCATACCTAAGAGAGAGAAGCATTTATACTATATAGCAAACTGTGTATGTACCAACTACCAGTTACAGTCAGTCATATCAAGAACTTGTTTTATATTGTTTCTTTAGTGCCATGAATTGTTTTGAGAAGAAAAAAGTGGACTTTTTCTTTTTACGCCTGCTTATACAGATACTGGAGTACATCTGTATGTCAACTCCCAGACCTTACATGGAGGAATGTATGATACTTCTACAGTGTCTATACTCCGGGACATCTTCAGTGCTGCTCCCAAGACCCTGTTCCTTCTTCCCTTCCCATAGAGCCAAAATAGCAGCATACAGTTTTCCCTGTGAGATAGCTGCTGGAGAAATATTCCTGCAAGTGTTTTGTTTGCTTGTTTTAAATGGCAAATGAAAACATGTATGTAGCCAGATGTTGTTTTAATTAACTTAAAACTGTCTGCTTTATTTCGTTTCCTTAGGGAAGAGGCATACCAGATCTGAATACACGACTTTTGGTCAGAAGGCTGTGGGATACATTTCAAATTCCTGTTTTCACCCTTATGGATGCAGATCCACATGGTAAATCTGTAGAGTTTCAATAACAAAAAGAAAGCAAAATTTATTTAGAATCTAATTTCTCGCTTTTACGGGAAGGTACTTGTGGCATAGAGTGGGATAATCCAACACAATCAGAAGGTTCCTGATTTATGCAGAATATGTCTAGGAGTGCAGAAGTTTAACTGAGACATCAGTACTGGCCTGATGAATATATCCTTACTGTCTGTGATGATTTGCTGTGCTCTGAGCTCTTAATGAGAATCTTACCTTGTATCTAAAAAAGAAAAAAAGATTTTTTATAGAATTTGTAGCTCAGATTAGAGTTAGATTTTCAAAATACCTGTAGACCTAAAAATGAGAATAAGTATCATGGAATTTTATGACCCGTTACATGATTCCACTGATTTTAATAAGAGTTATGCACTTGACTACTATTCAAAGTCTCAGGAGGTCCTAGCTATATCTTTACAGAGCTAAATACCTTCGAAAATGTAGCTCTGACAAGAATTCTAGTGGTTGCCTATACTGCTCCTTTTGTAAAATGAAAGGAAGTAACAAGAACTTCTGTAAACATCACTCGGTTTGGCATAAGTGGAATTTTTGAATACGTTATGATTTGTAGGCCAGACAGACATGAAAAAAATAGTATTTTTGAGCAAAGTCTTTTATTGATTTTTAAAGTAGTTTACATACTCTTATATTATTAATTCAGCACTCATGATGTCAATACTTTACAGCAGTGAAATCTAGAAACTTCTAGTATGATGCCAGCAGGAATAAAATTAATCCTAAAATGAAGGTTGTGGTTGCAAGTGAGAGTTTAAAGTTAAGATATGACGACTCATCTCAAAATAGTTACTTGAATATTGCTGCATTGGACATACTAAAAGTATTTCACATCTCATAGTTTTGGTGGGGTTGTTTGTTTCTTTGTTTCTTTGTTTTCTATTAAGAATATGAACAGCCATGAATTGCAGACTCAGTGGTCAGTCATAACTTAGTCAAATTTGCAGAACTTATCTGTAAGTTACCTGCATCAAAGAATAGCCCACAGGCTATCTACATGTTTTGAGGATTACGTGCCAAAAACTAAAATACAAATCCGACATATAGACTAATCTGGAACTTCCTTTGCTACCGAAAACTAAATGCTTTTTAATTTTCACCCTGCCATATCAGAAATATCACAGTGGTAAAATGTTGCCACCTCTTTTTTCTGTAAGAAGTGGGAATGTAGCATGAAATCTGGATTGTTTTGCACTCTCTCTTTCCTACCATATGAGAGGCAACATGACCAGATTGAATGTATCATGGAATAGTTTTAGTCTTTATTTTTCTGCAGCAATGCTGAGGTGAAGTTAAGAAGGGTCAGACTTCCTGAAGGTTATATGTTGTTGCTGCTGTGTGAAATAAACTTCAAAACTTTGTTCTGCTGATTCAACTGCAGAACAGCTTGATAGTGTATGCTTGGTTTTGTAAATACTCTTTGAAATGTAACTTTATGCAAATTATTTCTTGGATCAACCAATTAAAAATTAGAGATGTTTAGGATACTGACTGAGCCTTTGTGGTGAAGAAATTTTTGAGGAGAAAAAAGAAAGACTGAAAAAATGCACAGTATGCTTTAAACTGTAGTCTCCATTATCTGTAATTCAAGATAAATAACTGAGTTTTAAGCCAAGAACAAGATGTAGTGGCACTTTTCAGCATGCATTAAATAACTGCATTAATTAATACATTTTTTGATAAAAATATATTCAAATATCTGGTAAATTTTAGTATTATGTACTGGATTTTTTTTGTTTATTTTTGTTGCAGAAAAAATTTGAGCAGAGCAGCTCAGTTTAAAAAGAAAAGCAAGTTATCAAGTCAGAGAGTTCTGACAGGCATAATTTTATTTCACTAAAAGTGTATAAACTGTGTTTATGACAGGAAAATAAACACTAGACCATTCCATGTTGAAGCAAGTTCAGTTCTTTACAACAATAAAACACTAAAAACTTTAAATATATCAAAGTCTGCACCACTGACAATTCACAGAATTGTTTAAATGGAAAATATGTTTTAAGTATCAAATAAGTAAAGTACAAGCAGTGTTTTAACAAAGCCTGAGTCCACAGCTGCACAGCTGGGTGGTTTTGGTGGTTTTCTTTCTTTCTTTCTTTTTTTTTTCTTTTTGTAAGCATTTTCAAGCTCTCCAACAGCTCATAACTAAGTTTTGACCAAACTGAAGTACATGAGATTTTTATCAGGAGCTTCAATGAAGTATACACTCACTGGAATTGCTATAATTTTCTCTAGTAGAGTTGACTGATTATCACTGTCCTTTAGGAATATTTTAAAATATCTGGTTCTTGATGGGGACCCTAAGAGTAAACCTGAAAATCAGTAAATAATGAGTAATCAGTAAACCTGAAAACACCTCATATTATTTTCATAATAATATAGATAACACTTAAACTTTAAACTCAAAAGGATGAACAATATAGTCATTGATTAAATTTGTCTTTAGTTATAGTACCTACCAAAGTTAATTCCAAAAAAAGCAGCAGGATCCAAATAATCTACTGGGCATGTATTGTTGATCTGCACATGTTCACTGTGTCCAGTATCTTTCGGCTACTCCATACATGCAGAGCCCTGAAACAGCATTTGTCTAGCTGATCTTTCTACATAAAACAGCTCCATCATGATCTGGATGTGCTAGACTCACTGTCCATGAGCTGTTCTATTACATCAACAGCAGGTCTGAAATTTTCTGAAACATCAGATTCACATACACAAAATGTAGTAATTCTGTATGTATCTACGCTGATACCAGCTGAAATTAGGGAGATTACTGCTAAATGAGAAATACCTGCACAAAGCAATAAGAGATATGGATTACACAGGATAAAAAAAAAAGATACTTTTCCTGACAGATGTTGGACGTGTAAAAGAGGTGATTATCCTTGCTTCTGAAATGACTACGCACAGACAATGTGAAACGTTTAACTATATAAAGGTGACACACTATGCTCAAATTCTGATTATTTTGACATACTCTAAAAATAACTGTAAACCATAAAGAACCTCAGTAATCATAATGCCATAACTGTTATGCCATAAAAGTGAACTCTTAATGCAGTCTTCTTAAGTATGCCCAATGTGGAGATAAACAGACCCTTGACATATCGTATTCTCCAACCTAGGTGTAGAAATAATGTGCATCTACAAATATGGATCTGTGGTGAGTATAATTTTTTTCATTTCAAATATATTGTTTTGTAGTCCAGCCTTGAAGCTTGAATGTATGATGAGTTAGAATTGTTACTACCTTTTATCATTTTGTTTCAACACAGACACAGTTTTTAGGCCTTGTGTAGCTGCAAAAAGAGCTTCTTCCTGCAACAAAAGAAAACTGGATAACAATGTCAGGTGTTTCACTTAACTATATTTCACAGTTTTTTCCTGCAGTACAGGCAGTTTTCAGGAAGTCCAAATAGAAAAGCATTCTCCATTTTGCTTTGTTTCTGCCTTAGAAGACAAATGAAGGCTGGAGGGAACTGGGGAGGAAAAGGACGTAACTTGTGAGATGGGTGAACTGCATGATTCTCCACAAAATCTTGTGTTGGTAAAGATTTTGTTTTGGGGTGAGAATTTGTTTATGCATGTGTGTTTTAGTGTGGAACATTATGGAAGAAGAGGCAAAGGGAACAAGAAGGCATATTGTGTTACATTGCTAAAAGAAGAGGTACAGAAGACTCTGAAAGGCAGGCAGACTAAGGGGAGGGCAGAGAACAGGAGCAGATGGGTGAACTGTTTGGGAGAGCAACGAGAGAAAGAACATCCAAAGTAAACAAACAAACAAAAACTTAAGAAAATAGACACCGAGGATGTCCAAGTTCAAATATATGTCCTAATACATGCCTCATGGACACATACGGAGGCAGAACGCCCACGTTTTCAGGTGACCTGTCAGGCTTTTAGCTCTACTGGAAACGTGTGTAAACTGATAGAATGCCATCTTCCAGGATTAAATTAAATTGTCAGGTTCCTTTAAAAGTTTATTTTGTTCAATTACAGAGTAATACGTGTATCAAATGAAACTCAACTATGTCAAGTCCATTACAAACAGTGGAAGTATTCCTTTATACAATATGTAATTTAAATGTGACACTTTGCTGTAGGGTGCTGTAGGTGACAAAAGTTTCCATGGATTCAAAAAGCAATGAGACAAAATCAAGTACTACTAAATACTATACCACCACTTTTGGCTCAGAAAGTTGGAGTCACAAACTGTTGGGGGCAGGAGGAGCATTTTGAGAAGTATCATTTATTGCTTATTTGTTTTTACACTTTTCCCTTAGATGTTTACTGTAGCCATGATACTGGGCCAGATGCCCCTTTGTTTGGGCTATTTTTATATAATGTGGTACTTTCCAGCAGAAAATATCAGAAATTTCCAGCTGTAATTGTCATTGCTTCTCCTGGCTTCAGTTTCGTTTGGCAATCAGACTCCTACTGACTATGAAAAACAAACAAAGATCAAAACCTATTCAGACTAGACCAGCCTAAACTGGACCAATCTAGAATCTCTCATGGCTGAAGGGTGCAAGCCTTAAAGGAGGAACTTTTCAGTAAGGGGATATGGTAAGCTCCAGTTGCACTATTGTCTCCTGTAACATTCTGATAGTGAAAACAGCTAATCATCTCTGTAATAAAATCTAACCGTGATCTAGGTAGGCATGTATCTCAATGATTTAAAGTAAAAGTCACTGAATGTTACAGTTGACTTTTCTTATTTTAGTCAATGTCTTTTGAGGCCCATCATCTCACCGTTCCATCTATAAAGTGGCTTGGTCTCCTTCCATCTGATCTCAAGAGGTTAGTTATTTCCCAAAAGAAACCAAAGTATTCTTCTTCTGTTTTGTAGACAGTAAATACAGTCTGACTTAATGCACAAAAACAAACAAACAGAACAACTGACATTTAAATCCATTATTGTTTTCACCCATTATTTTGGCTTACTATAAAGAAGTAAGTTGGAATCAGTATTTCTGAAATATATGAGAAAATTTAATAACATTATTTACTTTTCAGATTAAATATACACAAAGATGCCCTGATTCCATTTACAAAGCAAGATCACAATAAGTTAACAAGTATACAGAAGAGACCTTACATTGCTTGTCAGCCAACGTGGAAAAAAGAGGTATGTATAAACCTATTGCTTCTTATTTCTTACTCCCCACAGAACAAATCCTATCATCTGCAGTCCTGTTCCTCTTAATTCTTATAAACTCTTAGTATAGCAGAAAGGTTTTGCAGCAGTAAAAGAAGGCAAGATTGAAAAAGTCCATGTCCACTGCCTCTCAGAATCACTGGGACTCAATGGTTCACAGGCCAGGACTGGCAGCGTTTTAAGCTTTCCTGCCATTGATCATCTGATGATCATAAGCTGTACATAGGATTTTACTGTTTTCCTAAATGTTGCAGAATATATTACATATTTACAAATAGGGGAACACTTAAAGCAGTTTTTCACTCTGTACTTGCCCTCTGATCTTGCCTGTAGCTTTAAAATCATATATCTCAATTCAGTCATATATTGTGTGAAATGATTAGAACGGAAGAAAAGGTATGGTGTACCTTCCCCTTCCTGTTTATCCTAACCTCTGTTAGTATATTTGTTTGTGTTACTGTGAGGTACACACTGCGAGGTACACACATGAGCATACAATAAAATGAATCTCAGCTCAGTGACAGGGATTTTGCAGCACCATTTCCAGTAATACTAACTTTACAGCTCTGCATGCACATCCAACCAGTGTAATTCTTACTTAATTATCTAACCCTGGATGAGGCTGTTACAGCATCACACATTTTGTTCTTTTTTTTTTAGCTGGAAATTATGGCAGCATCTAAAGTGAAGGCCGAAATTCAAGTTTTAACTTCTCTTTCATCAGATTATCTTTCCAGAGTCTATTTACCAAACAAACTGCAATTTGGTGGATGGTTATGAATGCTCGTTTGCCAATGAACTGTTTTTCTTGATATTATTTTCTTGACTGCTCTTTGAAAAAAATGCAGCAACAGAGGAGTATGTTTCAGCTTCTTGTTCAGTTTATCACTACAACTAGATGATTGTCTTGTCTTCATCTGTCAACCTATAAAAGAAATTACAACTCTTTTACAGAATACTGTTTGTTCCACTCTGTGCCTTCTGCACTGTGATGATTCCAAATGCAGTGGTACATACATAACAGGATACTGAAGTATGTTCTTTCTAGCTAGAGAATGTTAAGTTATACCTGCTGGTTAAAGTTGTGTCAAGGAATTGCTTTGCCTTCCGTTAAAGCAGAAAATGATGCTGTACAAACCTCTTAATTTTTGAAGAGGAAAAGACTGTTAGCAATTTATTGTAAACGCCTCCTTTTGGAAATAATTTTAAGTACAGCAGTGTGGTATTTTGTGTTCACTGTAAATACAGACTGAAAAGTCAGAGATAGTTCTTCATTACTGCTTATCTCAAGCAGCTATAAATGTTCCAGCAACCAAATGTTTTCAGGGAATAAGTAAGCAAGCAGATGTTACTGGTTAAGAATTTAATAAACAATCCTGTTAATGATGCACATCATAACAAAATCCCTTGTTCATCTTCTTTGGTTGGCTCTAAGACACTGAAAAGGAGCCGGAAACTGTAGTGATTAAAGCATATAATAAATTTCACATGAAGAAACCAAATTGACTGCATAGAAAAAACTTCCAAAACTGATCCACACAGTCATCTAATACTATTTTCTGTAGACTTTACTTTTTACTACTGCTCCACCAGTATTAAATTCAAAAGGAATTAAAATTCCTTTTTATTTACTGCACTGTAGCATACTGTCTACTAGTAATTCTTAGTGTCTGGGTGCACAAATAATCTTGATCCAAAATTAATACACAGATATTCCAACAGCAGGTGTAATAGAAACATGGTAGGCATTGCTGTAAGAGGGTCAGATGATCACACAGTCTGGAAGCACAGTTTTGAGGTAGAGATCTTTTCTACATCTGGCCTTATGGAAGACTTTGTTTTCATGAGAGTGAACGAGTTTCCAGAATACTTGGAGAAGTATTCCACCAGTGTTTAACTCTATATGGATTTAATTATGATCAGCTTCCCCACGTTGTAACAGTAGTTGTATTTAGTGTCACTGTAGTACCTAAGGGGAGCTGGAAGTACTTTGACTCGTTTGACCTTTTAAACTCCTTCGTCTCAAAAACAAACAAACAAACAAAAAAAACCCCACCTCATTTGCAAAGCCCACTACAGCGCCACAAGCCCCGCAGCTGAGCCGCCCCAGTGCCTCTCAGCACAGGGGCAGAGCACCGCATTCACCCCTGGTACTTCTACCCGCGGGCCCGCCGGGGAACCGAGCGGCTGTGACTCGAGCGGCGGCCGGGACCGAGATCCTCTGCAGCTGAGGTAACCAAGCCCCCGCCGCGCCTCTCACAGCGGCCACGCACCGACCAAGCCTGCCTTCCCGGCCGGGAGACACCGGAGACACAACCGACCCACCCGCCAAAGCCCCAGCGACACTTTAGC
>VXAL01001009.1:409477-427828 GCA_013399475.1 Chauna torquata | reverse complement strand
ATCATTCTTTATTTATTGCTCAGTGGATAATGAAGAATTTAAAAATTTTTTTTTTTTTTTTTTTGCAGTGCGAAAGATAATTTCACTTTCAAATGTCATCGCTCCAATGGAACAAACACATCAGCACCTCAGGATATCTATGCTGTAAGTATTGAGCATATATCACTAGATCACTTATATAGGGTAATAAACATTCTTAATGTAAAACCTGCTGTGAATTACTTGTTCTCCATCAACTTTTGTCTTGCCTGAAGTCATTTTAGACCTATGCTTAAAATGCAGTCATGGTCATACATGAAGAGGAAAGACAAATTTTTGTAATTCTTTTAAAAACAAAAGCCAGATCAACTATTCATTATATCATCGTGGTGGTGATCACACTTGTTAATTTTGCTGATCTTGAACCAGTCCTTAGTATATCCAGTAATGACATTATCCATTAAATTTTTAGGTACTACAATAAAGATGCTTTCCTTGTTGCTTCAGGGTTTTGTTTCAAGAATATACCTGTTAAAACATTTTAAAAAACAAGAGCTATCTCTAGTTGCAAAAAAAAAAAACTTTCCTGTGTATTTACTCTCAGGATTCAGCACATGTTGTGAGTCTTCCAATCATCTTTGTGTATGTGTGGTGCTTTACATAGTATTTTGTATGATCCTGCAGGTAAATGGCATAGCATTTCATCCTGTCCATGGTACTCTTGCAACAGTAGGGTCTGATGGTAGATTCAGCTTTTGGGATAAAGATGCACGAACAAAGCTAAAAACATCAGAACAACTTGACCAGCCAATATCTGCTTGTTGTTTCAACCATAATGGGAATATATTTGCATATGCTTCCAGTTATGATTGGTCAAAGGTAAGAAAGGTTTAGACCCACTTTCACACTTGCCAGTTAACAGCTAAGACTATCCTTTTCACAGGAGGCTTTTACTGTTCTTTATAAATAGTGGTAAAATCTTTCTAGCTTCATAGGCATGCAAGAAAATTTACAGTAGTTGTTGTAGGTGGAAATCTGATAAGAAGCAGTGCGTTCTTTGTTTTTTTTAGCAGTTGGATAAGATTGCTAAACAATGGTATCTTGCAAATGTGGATGAACAAAATGTAAATTGCATGATTCAGAATTCATTCTTGTTGCTCACACGTTCTGCTGTGGGGAGTGTCACAGTGCAGTATGGCACACTGACAGGTTCTCACAAATCTTTGAAATGCATGTCTTTCTCATGCAGATTTTCTTTTTAACTTTGAGGAAAAAAACAAAACAAAACAAAACCCTGTAACTGTGGTTGTAAGCACTTAAATCAGCGTTTGAATGCCATATACTAAATTTCTAGAACCATTCGGTGCAGCTTGCTGGTGGCACTTTCTTATCTATTTATCTTCCAAACTTGACCCAACAAAAAGTCATCAAGATGCAAGAGAATCAACAAACCATAACATCTGGAGAATCAGTTCTTCTTAATAGTTTAAGAAGGGAACAACAAGGGTGAAATGTAGCTGATTTTTTAATGGCATGGCAACAACAGGAGAGTATTAATTTCCTCCTACAACTTAGTTAAATTTGAGGATGATATTCATTATGTTTTTGACTGAAATGAATGCTGAAATCACACAAATGAATATCATCACATGCCGCAAGGAGTAAGATTATAATTTACTGCATTAGTCTTGTGAATGCTGCACAAAGGAAGATAACTTTTTTAGACACTGGGGCAAATGAATTCTTCTGTTCTAAATGCTTGAGTAGACTGTGATGATAGTTATGTACCAAAGTATCTTTCAGATCTATTAACCAGTAGGTACTAAGTTTATTTTCTTAAACCATATCTATGAAGTAGATTTGGTAAATTTCAAGCTGTGCATTGGGCTTTAAAAGTTTTATTAGTGTTTACTTTCTCTGCTTTTGAAGACTTGTGTATTGAGTTGGTAATGTGTATGTAAATCATGTCAATATGCAGAATATTTTATTTGCATTGCAGTTGCCTGCAGAACTTGGGCTTCATTTTGGAAAAGAAATGTGGCCTTGGTTCATTTAAAAGATTAAAAAAAAAAAAAAAAACAAAGTGAAACTGAGTGCGCATTAAAGTTTCAATTTCTTCTCTGCATAGAACAACGTTATAAAAACCTAAACGTATAGAGCTCTTACATTGCGTCTGTGAATTAGAATTGAGAGATGTTTTTGGTTTTTTAATGAAAATTTTTTTGTACTTTAAAAATGGATAAACGTCCCTTAAATTTTACTTTATATGCACAATTTTGTAATTACTTGTTATAGTAAACTCTTTATAATCCAGTAATGTTGTCCAAGATACGGTTTTAAGGACCTCAAGAGTAAATCTCACTAAACCAAACTAATGGAATATTCATATTCTTACATTTTAAGATATTGTTAATATTTTCTCCATGGAAGAGAGTAAATAGAGATGATTTTTCTGTTTTAGGGTCATGAATTTTATAATCCACAAAAGAAAAACTACATTTTTCTGCGAAATGCAGCAGAAGAGTTAAAGCCTCGGAATAAGAAGTAGTGAGTATAAGTCTGACTTGTGTTACTCTACTGTTTTTCTGCCATTCATGCCTCTATTCCACTTCTCTTCTGCCACTTGTGCCCTATTGCACCACAGTTCAGTCAACTTGGGATCACAAACATTTAGCAGGAACTGTAAAAATTGTGTTAAATATATTCTGACTTGCTGGAGGACACTTTGGAAACTGGGTATTTCGATGTGTGTAAGAAAAGCTGGTATTCACATGATTTAACCACTGTCTGTTCCACAGCAATAATGAAATTGCAGCAAAATCTAAATCTTGGTTAGTTATTCTTGCTTAGCAGCTCAGCCATTTGTATCTCTGGATTTTTTTTTTAATTAATATATTTTAATGTAGTACTATAATAGTTCTGGAGAAGTTGTATAAATACTGTATTTTTTGCAAGTACTTGAAGAAATGCAAGTAGCTCTTTCAAAGGACGTTTGTTATTACTTAGGGGTTCTTCCATTGGTTTCTCATTTTTAGAATGGAAGTACTGTCTGCTGTATGCCAGGAGGAAATGCCTTGCAAATTGTTTTCCCTCTTTTTTTTTTTTTTTTTGATGAATTTGGTAGGTATGTAAGTGGTCAATAGCAGTGACAGAAACTCAAGACAGAAGATGGACATGGTGCAAATTCTGCTTTCATTTATTCTTACACTCCAGCAACGCACATGACTTTTGAGCCAACGATACTCATTCTAGTCCAAAGGAGAAACTGCCAGTTGTGCCAAGTGGTATATAGTTCAGTAATATGAGCAATCCGTTAAAGGTTTCGTTCTGTTCATGACCAAACCAATGAGTATAAAATACTTGTGGCCTAAACTGCTTTAGAACTGACATTTTTAAAGTTAAAAGTTGGTTCTTTTAAATCTCTGTTAACATTTTTTGTCCCTTAACAGGGGTTTCTGCACTGAAAAAAAACCTGCTCATTTTTGTATTAACTAGAAAATAGTGCTGGTGAGGTCCCTCCAAATGAAAAATGCTGTGAGGCAAAGTTAAAACAAGGTGTGTCTCTTTCTGACTTGAATCTACCACTGTTTACTTTTAACTATCCAGACTATCCAGTTGTATACATGCCAAAGTTTCTTTTTAGAAGTGAATGCTTATTATTCCTGTTTAACTCTTTGTTCGATGACTAAATAAAAATGGGGGAGGATGACGCATGTATAAAAATACTTGTCATATTGTAGAAATTCTCTGTAAAACTGTATGTTGCAACTCTTATGGTTATGGATTCATGCTATGTTTCAAATAAAATTTTTACTAAATGCTTTTTTATATTTAATAGTTCTGTTATAATCACATGGGCAAGTTGGTGTGCTTCGCTTCTAAAAGCAGCTTCTTGTCCTTTCACTGCAACTCGGATAGGTTTTCTGAAAGTAAAGTACTTCTTCCCCAACTGTCTTATCTGGAAATCTAATGCACTTTTCAGTTGTTATTTCATTACAAATCATTCCTGTGGTTTTGCCTCAAAGGATTAAGAGAACTAGTGTTAAAAGCCCTTTGTTTTGTGTGAATGAATCAAGTTCCTTGCTATTGCAACAGCCAAACACCTGACAGTTTGTCTTTAGTACAAATGAATCATACTATCTTCAAAATCTCTAGCTTACTGGCCCTTTGACTTCAGATTCATCTTTTTACAGTGTTCATCAGTTCTTGCTTGGTGTGTATTTCTTACTTGGTATATATTTGAGGAAAGTCCATGCTGCTGCTGTTTAGAGATGTTCTTTTCTGGACGTTGTTTCTCAAGATAGGTTTTTTTCCTACTTCTGTGTTTGTGTGGATTTAGTTCATGGACTATTCATTTTCTTCAGGATGGGAAAGAGTTCCTAGTAGTTACAGCAATGGCTGATCATTTGCTCAAGTGTATCTTGTTTTTTGCTGAGGGTGGTTTTTTTGTTTGTTTGTTTGTTTTTAATTGTGACTCTTATGCTGTAATCTTTGGCAGTTAGCTCATTTTTCCAGTCTTCCCAGTCAAATGAATGCCAGCAAGCAGCTAGTATACTCAAGGTTGTGTGTGTGACTGCTGATGGCAAAATAAATAAATAAATGCTTTGTGCAGAACTCCCACTGGTGTAGATAGGGAAGAATGGAATGTATTATCTGTCTCTTGTTTAAAAATTCTGTTTCTTTGTTTTAAATACATAACAACGTGAATGAAGTCAAGAGAAAATAGGTTCATCCTAGTTCAGCATGTACATCTACACGGGTTGCTGCGGAGTTGCACCTGCTTAAGAGGATACTGAGTTTGGCCAAAATACGTTTTCCTTACAGAGCCAGCGCTGGTAACTCTCTCGTTTGGTAGTAGAGTTTTATATTAATAAGTACTTATTCTCCTGTTGGAATCAATTTATTTTTTATCTCTCAGGTTTCAAAATTATTTAGTCATAACATTAATTGTTCAGACTAATGTTAGAAGGGCATATTTTCCATTACGTTGCTATGCACATTAGATATATTCAACTGGGAAGACAGAGTCAAACTTTGAACTGGTTTGTTTTCCATTACCCAAGTTAAGAGAATGCACTGGCAATTTACTCCTCCCTGGAATTATTGTGAGGTTCTCTTGTAAAGTACACACAGCTGTATCCCTTCAAGCCTCAAACATGGTGAGAGCTTATTCATACGCAATTCAATGTTATGGATGTCCTGGAAATGTATTAACTTGCTATTCTGTGGCAGTTTCCTGTCCAAAAATCCTGAAGTAGAATGTAAGACTCTAATGTGTGTACCCAAAGCTAACCGTAGGAATGCTAGATTTATTTTTAAAAAAAAAGTGAAAATAAGACATTTTGAAAGTTTAATGTTAATTTTCATATTTTTATTGCAGAAAAATAATCTTTGGATTAAAGAGCAACTCAGTTTAAGCTCCACAAAATGAGGACCCTTTATATAAACTTTGTCAGATGAGCTATCTTCACCTTCCTCCTGCTAGTCCCATGTCAGTGGTCTTGCATGTCAGTTTAGTTTTCTGAAATGCACTTCATTAAACAATTGACAAAAAGTTTGTCTGCTAAGGTATTTCGCAAATGAAAGCAAGACATGCTTGCAGAATTGCAGGCAGTCAGGCAGAGTGTCTCAATTTACCATCTGTCAGATGGAAATGCAGTAGCTGAATTGGTGAGTACTCCAGCCTAGTTTTATAGGCTAGGAATGGATTTGGGGTAGGGGTGGGGTTAGATATAAGTGCAAAAATTTCAGGAAAACCGCTGCTTAGGCCTGGTTCAATTTAGTTGTAATTAAATGCTATTTGCAGGTGAGATGTTTGGGCAACTGTCCATTGTAAGGAATTGTGGTAAACCAGTCTTGAAAGGTTTACATTCTGTGGCCTTTGAAATGATAGAAGCTGCTTATTCCTCAAGTTAGTTTTCCTGCTGTTGTCCATAGAGAAGAACCAGGGCAAAAAGAAACGTCAGTGTTTACGCTGTTAGGTTTTTATGTTCCCAAATTCGCTAGCTAAGTAATTTGCAGTTTGGGGTAAGGCAAATTTACACCATCATCTTCCAAAACTTCCAGCTCCCAGATACTTTTTTCCTTACATTTTTAAACCCTGAGTTTTCTACACAATTACGGTTTCTCTGTTGTCATCTGCAGAAGGGGAAGGAAAAGGGAAAGGTGTTTTCGCAGCCACCATTGTGGGGAGTTGGCTAAGCAATACACTTGAGTTTTGCCTTGGAGATCCGGCACTACTTGAAAAAGATGATTGTGACTGCATTGCTAATCTCAGTTAGAAATGACTAATGTTTTGCATCATGTTTTATGCAGTAAATTAACAAGTATTGAGCAATATTCAGATGTTCTGAGAGCTAGCTTAATCTCTTTGATTAAAGAATTTTATTTTACTAGCATCTCACTTTCTGATTTACTTGAAGTTTTCCTTTTGAGTGGCTCATGGGTCACTGGGATGTAAGTGCGTGTGTGAACTAATCAACTGTTTTCCTGAATTTAAGTCTTCTGTCATGCATTCTGAATTCATGACTGACAGCACACAGTCAGATGAAAAAAAAATTTTTTTCTTAAACTTTAAAAAAAAAATGCACAGCCGCCAGGTGATTCAAATACATTGTTAATGCTTCCTGTTAATATAGTCATTGATATTGGGAGGTTTTTTTTTCTGTGGGAACCAACTGATTCAGTGGCTGCAATGTCACTTTTATTCCAAGTGTATTTCTGCAAAATGTGTGAGCTATAGCTCTTTCCCCATTCATACTTATTTCAAAAGACGGAATAGTTTTTGATGGAGCTTCACCATGTACAATATTTGTCCAAGGTTTTTCTGCTTACCAGCCAGCTGAGAACTATCATCTCACCACTAGTGTTGCAACAAAAGATAATGAGTGGAATACAGTGAGAATGCAAGCAAGTCCCTAATAAAATTTTCTATACTGTCAGTTGCAATAATGCATAAAATGCCCTAAATACGCAATTTAAATGTGTTGCTGTAAATCTCCCTTTCTGCCAGGAGGTGGCAGCATTGATGGCTTCTTAAGGAAAGCATTCCCTGCAGCCTGGACGGCTGCACGCCAACTGGGCTCCACTGAAGCTCTCAGTGAGCAAGCAGTGCAGTGCAGAGCTACTGCATGTGTACTAGAAGACAAGGTATGGCACCCCTTCATTAGTTCTTGCCTTTGTATTAGCTTAAATACTTTTGAAATCTTAAGTCTGATGCTAAAACAAACAAACAAAAACCCCACACTTCAACATTATTTGTAATATCAAGCTATCCCAAAATACTCACAGAATGCAAGAAGATACATAAGATGGCAATGCTTTCTTTTTAATTTGAATTTTGCAGGAATGTACATGATATCTCTCTGTAAATGTAAACCAAGACATGTTTAGAACAAACTATGGCTTTTTTAGCTGCTCAGAGACATCTGTATGGCTGCCTGAGTAGTAGTATTAAAGGTGTAAATAGTATGTTTGGGGACCAGAAGCTTAAGGGGTTGAGAATTAGGTGAGGGTGGAGCTGAGTGAGTTAGCATATCAGCTGGATTATTGGCTACAAGCATGGGAATTAATTTAGTTTTTTAAGCCAAATCTTATTAACTTAGACCATGGAAGGAGACTTTAGGTTGAAAACTGGCAATAAGCCCTAGGGTTTTGTTTGTTTGTTTCCCTAAATTGGTTTTCTTGAAGGAAAAAGAAAAAATCTGATTGAAATACTTCACTAAAAACAAACAAATAAGTAAGCTCAGTGCCAAGTTACTTAAACACAAAAGCACATTTTTACAAAAATTTGAAATGAAATGTCTTTGGATTTTCATTTTCAAAGCTGGCAAGCACACAAGATAATGAAAGGGAGAAATAGTCTTGAATTACAATACTGAGTATGTTCTTAATTGCTTGTTTACATCATGTAGCTATTTTGCCTCTGGGGCATAGTTTAAAAGAAAAGGAAACAAAGTCTGCGTTGACAGAACGTCTTCTTTGCACACCTCAGGCTGTGAGTCAGTTAGTAGAACTGTATGTCGTCCTACAGCTCATGTTCAAGCAAGAGCTGAAAGCCATCTATTCTTATTTCTAGATAAACCTAGGTAAGTTCTTTTCTAAATAGGTAATACAGAGACCATCATACTGCTCTCCAAAGTAGGACAGCCATTTTAGTTGTGGAAACTGCTACTGTTCTTCCCTTGCCAGCTCAAAATAAATGAAGCAACATCAGCTGGCTGGCTCTGATGGTTTCAGCAGCCAGATGCTAGTTGCTTTCCTTGTGCAACATGTTCTGTGTACACATGGGGTAGCCTGCATTCCCAACAATCTACAGCAGGAAACAAGCTCGTGAGAATGCAGGCACAGGAGGGCACACTGGCATATCACAACTGCATTATGAATTAAAGTAGCAGCGATCTGTCTGCCCTCGCCCAGGGAGGTCCTGCCTGACACAGACGCAGAGGCTAGCACAGCACAGGACTAGAATCAGGCTTACAGGTATCTTTTTCAGTTTGATCAGACTAGTTCCTCAAATGCACAGCAAACCTCCTTGTGCCATTTATCTGCTTCTGAAATGGGGATAGTGCTACTTTAATTAAAAGATGTTCACACTGTTGCTTACTTGTTTGTAAGGCAATAGGAGATTGAGGGAATAGCACAAAGGGGGCCATGTGCCTCTGGAATAGTTTCACATTGGTAGAGCAATTCCAAATGTTTGTGTTGACTCAGTTCTACAAATACTTTTTGTTACAGTACGTGAAAGATGCAATACCTGTCAACATTAGCTTTGCAAAGAGAGACCGTTTTCTTCTGTTGACTAATTATCCAGTGAATATATTCAGTTTGAAGAGGCACTTCAATAATTTAGCAGGCATGTGCCAGGTAATATAGGAGCTTTTGTCTTATTAGTGGCATAGATCTTGAATCATGTGTAACTCAATCTCTGGCTTTATGTATTCAAGGAAGTGTTTCGTACAGCTCCTGTATCAAGTGCCACTGAAAAGCAGGCCTAGATAAAAGATTAAGGTAATGCTCTTAATTCTGAAAAGGGAATGTTTACCCTTTACTGTCCAGTATATCTTTTGCAGGCAATAATTGCCTTATATATATGAAACATGTACATCCTAAGATCCAATAATGAGCCTGTTATAATAGCAAAAAGCTGAGAACTGCCTGTTAAATACCCGAGTCTGTTAAGTGTCTCTTTCTTCTTACTTTACGGTGTATTAACAAATGTTTTGTAGTTTGATACAGAATGCTTTCTGTCATTAATGTTTCTTAAATACAAGTCATTAATAGTGCTGCATTCTTTGGTTTGCTGGACCAGATGAGGAGAATAATAATGTTCAGTTCCTGGGAACACTCTGTAAGCAAAACTAACAGATTTTCTTTGAACTCTTCCAAGGTATTTAATCACAGTTGCGCCTTCTCCCAGAAAGGTTTAAGTTCAAATGCTCTTTTCTGAGCCACTGTCAAATGGTTCAATCATCTTTCTCTGCTAGGCCTACAATGCAACAACTAAGCTACAACAAAGGGAGATGTATTTTGATTACAATAGGCCATGGTTATTGTGCTCAGTAAAGTGCAGAAATAATGCAGTAGCTCAAATTGGAATCCAGCTAAGACATCTGCATCCTATAGAAAAGGCTGTTTATTTTCAAGTGATGAAAACTGGAGTTAAAATACAATCTTTTTGTCTTTGGAAGGACAGCTGTCTGCCATGCTCCTCCTGTAACACTGAGTGGGATTTATATGGACTCAAAAGGACAGATCACTTACTGACAGGCAATTGCTTTCTGCAGACATCCGACTCTATTCCTTGGAAACCTACATAAGTTCATTCATGCTCTAAAGCAGCAGGGTTGCCAACAGTAATTAGTTGTTTATGCATTAATGTTTAATTTATGTAATGGTACCTATATGTAAAGAACAACTTTTACATCTGTTGAAAGTTGTCGGACACCAAAGTGCGTAGCATTTCAGAAACACATTCACTGGATTGAAATAGTTTTTCACAAAAACCCAGAAAGATGGGAAGTGTCTATTAAAAGAGAACAGCTTAGTAAAACCTTTTTCATTGAACCTCTCTCTTCTATCGAGCTATTGTTCAAACACAGGCTGTATGATGCAGTTCGAGTCGTTCTCTAGTGCTGACCTCTCTCTTTCACAGTGGCTTAGGTCATCCAGCTCATCATCTGAGCACATTTCTTTGGTGGTCCTGCCAGCAGCAGTGGGGAAATGAAAGAGAAGATGATTGAACTCTCCAAACTATTGTGAACATGGCTTGGCTCAGGGAAGAGTTCCCCACTAGTAACTTTCCTATCACAGAGTCATCTAAGAACCTACTTGATACTGTCTTGCTCTTACTAGGCCTCCTTATCTTCATGGCCAGTGCTGTCATAGCTGCCTTTATGGTAAGGAAACAGTAGAGTTGTTTTTTCATCTTGTAGGCTGATGAAAATTTCCTTTGAGGTAGGACTTGCCTTTGCCAGGCTGGCAAAATGGAAATCATACTCAAAAGAAGGGAAATTTCCTGGTTCGGTACTAATCCATGTGCTTCATTCATGAGCTTGAACTTCAAATAGAGATCAACTGATCTATCAACCTTTTTCTCTCTCTGAGAAGGTATGTAATATATACCCTTTTTATTACCTTATGCTCTTCTCTGTGTGTTTATCCACTGGCTAAAACCATGATACAGTAACGAGTCCATGAGATTTAGGCGGAAATGGCCTGCCAATGTTTCAGTTGTCATGTTCAGTTGATGTCATTGTCCTGCTGCAATGTTAGGGACATCATGTTGCTGGCAATTGCCTGTTAAGCTATTGATAGCTTTTCTCCATCAGCAGTGACTGTGATGCTCCAGCCGATTGAATGTGAGTGTTGTACTGTCAGGAGCTGGATGGCGTCGTCCCATGTGAGCTTTGACCTTCTGTGGTCTGTGACTGTGCTGCCCTTCTGTGGCAGTGTGGTGACAGTTTTTTGAAAAAGGGATACTTTGGGCTTTTCAAGGTCATGTAGAAGCTGGAATCATTCTGCCCAAAGTTCAGTGCAGGTAACTGTGTTTTTCTAATTTAAATACCTTTCTGGGCTCTGTGGATGTAGTTTTTGTATCCAATGTTGATACGTTGTTTTGATGTCTAGACAGTTCAATTGTGTTCAGATCCTGGGCAGAGCCCACAAATCTTTGCTGCCTTGTGTTTGAATACAGTAGATGTGGTAACTAAAGGCTCTAAGAGTTTCTAATCAAATCTCTGAAGAAGGTTAATTAGACCTCATGCTGATCACCTATCTTTTTTGTGTACAGTATTCTGCAGTTGGCAGGTTCACTGCAGGCATTAAATACTCTGAAAGCATCAGAGTTTGGAAGGGGAATATTGCGGTAGATGGATTATTTATCTCATTAGATGTGGCAAGGCAGAAGAGTCTGTGTTATTAAGATCTAAAATACAGCAACTTGGGGAAGAGAACAACACCAGATTAAAGAGGTAGTCCGGATGGCTAAGACCCAGTATGATCACCTGTGGGAAGCAGGAAAGAAAAGGCCTTTCTGAGGTCTATCCCTGTACTGTTGATGTGTTCCAGCTCTGAATTCACTTTTCTTTAGCTGTTAAGAATGTCTTTTATGCAAATACAACTGTGCAGAGCTGAGACATCTTGTTGAGTATTTTACTTTGCCCTAACCATTCCGTGGTTGGAGTGGGTGGACAGTTCCTGCTCAGTTTGTTCCGTGGTGTCATGTGCAATTCCATGAAAAGGTCATGGGATGTGGCCCTGTCAGCTCTGGTAAAGATTGTTAGGAACCTTCTGGCTTTTTTTTTTTTTTTTTTTTTAATCAGAAAATACCACTTATTTGCTGAGCTGCTATGTTAAAACTATTTGGGAAAAAAAAAATGTTGTTTCAAAATGCCTGAAATTTTCTGCTTCCTTCCTTTAAAGAACATGAAATGGCTGCTTCCTCATTTTAAAACGTGGTTTATGGTTTTTAAAATGCTAACAAATTTTGAAGCTACAATTAATATCTTCCCTAACTACAACATTAAATTTAAATAATGAAACATTTGTTGAACTAGTTTGAGCTGTAAGCTTTGCAGTTTGACTCAAATGCAATGTTTTTTCTAGGAAAAAAAAATCAGGGAGGACAACCCCCCCCCCTTTTTTTTTTGTCTCTATCTGCCTCCCTTGCTCCCTCCCTCCCTTGCTCTCTCCCTTTCCCTTCAGATTTAGGTATACCTCACAGCCTGTAACTGAAGAGAATCAGAGAATCTTCCTCCATGTCATTCCCAAAGGTAAACTTGAGAAAATGGGCAGTATGTTGGCCTGTGTATTTAATGTTCTTCTGACATCACCTAATGCTATAAATAGCAGGAAAATGTTTGCTGGATCTCTCACTATCTTATAGTTTCTGTTCACTGTTACTTTACTGTAAATGGAGGAATTGTGATAGAAAATTTTGATAGAAATTTCTGGTCCAGAAACAGATGTGAATTGTTTGCTTTGTCCTTTTTCTGTTTCTAACCTTTAGCCTCCCTTTCCTGTCCTCTCTTAGAAGGGAAGGAATAAACTGAAATCAGCTGGTAAAGGGTTTAACATATTTGTTGAATAACGTAGTCACAACGTGAACATCACAGCACTTTTCATTAATTTATTCACTACTACTTGTTTTTCCCTTGGCAATGAACAAATAGATGAAGACTCTGAGACTAACTCCATGCAGCAAGAAAACCACTGTTTGGCGAGATTCAAATCCAACCAGAGGACATGAGAAATCTTCACACTCTGTGTCCTTTACGTATCCCAAGGAGCTGATTGTGAATGTCAACAACCTAAATGGGCCAAAGAGCTATCGTCCCCTGAAAGGCCAGGTTTACCATCACTCAAGGCCAAGACATCATAATAGTGATTACGATAAAACTATTTGGTATAGACTCCAACAATGCCAGCAGAAAAGTCACCATCCCAATCAAGGGCAGCATTTTCATCATTTAGAAAGCCAGCCTAGCTCCCAGCTGTCAGACTGTGACAATTCCCAGTTACCAGGTCCAACCACATCTACTGCATCCTCAGTGCTTTGACATTCCCGCTCCCCAGGGAGCTTTTCCAAGGATGAGTATAGTCTAGTTGACTGAGACATTTACACACACAACTCTCAGGAGGTGACCTGTGATAAATAGCACAACACAGACCATGGAGGAGAAATTCCCCAAAACCAGAATAACCACCACCAGGTTGCTGATACCAGCATGAATGAATGTAGGCCTGACTATTGTAGGTGCACTGCAGCACATTCACCACAAGCCGAGTGAAGCTCATCTCCTTGTCAGCCCAATCATCTGTGGCCCCAGGCTCCTACTCCTGGGTCAAGAACTTGTCTCAGTGATGATTTTCCCTGTCACCAGTCCACCACAATAGTTCTGAACATCAGTCTGGACCACAATTTCAGCAAGGCGTGTCACTAGCTTAGCAAGCCAAGTTAGACTTTTCCCAGCCAGCCACTTCCCAGCCAGGAATTCAGCACTGAAGGACTACTTTCCCTTTCTTGCCATCCTGCCCTATTTTGGTCAAGGGGATGTTATCAAACAGGTGCTTCATGGCCATACCAGTCAGAGTCCCAGCCATGGTCTCAGCATGCAGGGAACTGGTAACATGTATAAGAGCATGTGGAAGAGAAAGTGGCAAGCGACTGTGTTGCAGCTGAGCCCAGACTGAGAAACTTGCAGGAAACAGTGATGGTGGTGGTACCAGTGAGCTGCAGGGAATCTTACTGCTACAGCTCATCTCTTCTCATAGCTCTGACAGTGGCAGCACCCAGCAGTAGCAATTTAAAGTCATTTACCATCCAATGGACTTTGATCCCTAACATCGCCTATTGACCCTGTGAAGTACAGGACTGGAGGGGGAGAAATGGCAAGCTCTGGACATGTACCATCAGTAAAGAACAAAGCACAACATTCCACATTATAGAAGTTCTCTTTGCTGGTAGTTGCAGGTGTATGAGGAATGTGATGACACAGCCTTACTTTCATCGGCCATTATTCCTTTTATGCCTATATTTCAATCCAGCCTTATATCCAAGGCTTGCATTGCAGCTCTGTCTTCCTGTGGCAAGATCCTCCAAGCAGTTGAGTTCTGTGATTTCTCTCTCTAGCCTCTATTTTATTTGTAGGGAATCTTGTTAGCTGTTACCATGATTCAGTTTGTCCTTAGTCTTGGCAGAGACACACAACTTCTTGCCCTCCCGGTTAATGTGCCTTTGGAAAATGAAAGGTTTGGAGAGTAGAACTAGTCTTTTAATATTTCATTTCACCACTCCATCTCTAAAATGTGTTTGTGGTCCAGCAGAAGTGGACCTGAGATGGGTCAGGTGCCCCGTTTGTTGTTTCCCTCAATCCCAGATTTACCAATGTCCAAATCCATGTGGCATCCTGCTATGTTCTTTCATTGCAGGTTACTTGTATCATTAAAACAGATCATTCTGTGATGATTAGAGCAAATGGTCTGCCTCTATGTAACTAGTGTAGCCAGCAACAGAAATACAGCTTGCTCAGCATCCCCAGTTCTGAAATATTTCGGAAGAGAAAATAATCCTATTGGAAGCTTCCTACTAAAGCAAAAGCCTAGTCAAAGAGCACTCCTGATTAGGAACGTCCTCTATTCAAATATTTTGTTAAAACTGGCCTGAAGAGGAAGAATTTTTATTTTTTAATTCTCATTGCAGTGGCTCCAAGTTAAGCAATGGTCATGGTGTGTTCAGGGCATCAAAGCAGAAGATCAGACAAAGGGTCCAGATGCAGAATTTCCTGCTATAACCTAAACCAAATGCCACTGAATGCAGCTTCCCTCAAGATCCCCCTAGTACGCTACTGTTCACAGCCTAGCTGGTGGCCAGCATCCAGACTGAGCATTAGTAAAACTAACAAACCAAACAGTTCCCACAGTAAGTCCCTTGCTGTTCAGCTAACTTATTTAACTGTGGAGCATCTCAGAGGGATGTTTCATCTACTGTTGTTGCAATAACCAGTGAGCGGGTATCCATGACAAAATCCAAGGGCACTGCCCTACAGCAATGAAGTCTTGGCTAAGCAGCAGCAGAAACCGAAAAAAGGTCAGAGCTCCACAGTAGCCCTGCTCCATTTTAAAAATAAAGCCCATCAGTTTTGTAAGAAATGAGGGACATTCTTCAATGGCTTTGAAATCAGATGTGATGTCTCAACACAGTTCTGCCAAAGACACCAAAGGAAGAAGCAGAAATGTATGCAAGAACAGCACAGCAGAGCTTCACTAACATTCGTTCTACCCAACAAGAATGGGAAAGACTTTACAGCGAGCAAGGAATGGGGCTAGCTTTTCTCCTGTCATAAATTTCCTACTCTTTCTCCTTTAATCCTGTTCTTGTGCTCCCACGTGTACAACTCCCTCTGCCAGAATTTGTTTTCCCTCCTTCTGACAGGGACTATTTCTATGTGGTTCTGTACCTGTTTGTCTTTTGGTGCCTTTGCTAAGATTTTCAAAAGAATCCAGGGTGCTTGGTTTGGTGATCTGCAGCTGCTCCATGTTAGGTCTTGGATAACGCTGCTGAAGTCCATCAGAAGGAACCTTTGTGTATCAGTTTTGCGTAAGCCTCAAGGAATGTATTAATGTAAGTAAAAATATATTAATGTAAGTAAAAAGCCAGTGAGTTCTCTTAACTATGTTGAATTATCATAAAATTAATCTTCCCAATCTGTATTAGAATAGGATGTTCTGGATTTGCAATACAAATCATATAAATCAAGAATATGGACAGTTGCACACTGCTGCCAACGATGACTTTTCTATCAGCCTCTGTGTTGATTGACCAATGTACTTCTAGTTCTCAATAACTACACAGAACTAAATATAGCTGTACAATAGCACATATCAGATCTGTGTTCCTTTCTTCCATGACTTTTTGCTTGCGGTCTCCTTTCAGCTTTGTGCTAAGCCTTGTCTGGTGTTCCCCAAGGCAACTTCATAGAGATATGTCCATCTCTGCGGGAGCTCTCATTGACCAAAGAAGCTTGAAAAGTGCTCTTCTCAGGTACTCCTCTCATCGTAGTAAAAGCACAGGAAGATGTCAGCAAACTAGCTCTGCCAAGCTCCTGCAGTTTTGATCCGGTGGCTGGATTTAATGTCTTGGTGTTTTGGGGAGGATGACTGCTTATCCTAAAAATGAGGGAAAAATGTAATATATATATATATATTTACATTTACATTTTATATATATTTATATATATATAAAGTGTAATGTATATAGAGAGGGAGAATATCTGTCTATCTATATAAAAACTCTCATAAGGCTACCCTTACTCATTTTCTCTTTCCTGCTGTGTTTGTGGTAACAGCTCATCAGAGCCTGTGCTTATAATAGCTGAACCATGAGACAGGAGATTTCATTTCCCGTCCTGCTTTCCAGGGTGTGGCAAAACAAATGCACGCTCCCCCCAGCCATGCCAGTGGTACTGTGGGATTTGAGGTGTTCATCTAAGTACAGGTTTAACTCTAATTTTTTCCTTCTGTTCTGCCTGTAAGAGAGCTTTCTGTTCCTGTCACTAGGAAAGAAAGAGGAACTGGGATTCCTCCTTTGAGAGAGATGGGGCTCAATGAAGAGGAAAAGAGAGTAGAGGAAAAAAGTATGTGGTGTTTTTCTTCTGATGAGTGTAAACATTGAGAACTGAAATCCTTATGGTCGCTTTTGAGAACTCTGGGAACCTTGCCTTCATTGCAGAGGAGCAGGAGTCCGTGTGGATGATTTGAATCTTTGCCATCATCTGGAGCAGAATGAAGCTCTGTAAAGGGACAGTGACTGAATGCCAGCTGGGTTGTCATTAGCTTGGGCGGCCCAAGAAGCAGCTGATGTGCAGTTTGTGATGGAAGTCATGCAGACAGAAGGGGTGTGACTTAGTGGTGAAGAGGCCCTGGCTGTGTTCTGACCCCGAAGGTGTATTCTGGGCTCGCTGCTGTGACGGGCTGGGGAGCTGGTGGTTGCACATGCACACATCACTCCGTAAAACACACAGGCTCCGGAGGTTCCCACGTGACCGTCCCCTTTTCAGAGGGGTGTTAATGTTGCGGTGATGTGGGCACTGCTGGCCCAGCTCCATCTTTCTTCTACAGTAATCAATGGAAACGTGTCCTAGTCTCGAAGTCTGGTGCTTTAGGAATGAAAAGCTTACTCGTTTTCCTTGGCTTCCCCCCCCCTCCCCTTTTATGAAGTATAGGGTGTTTAGAACCATGGAAAATAAGAAAAATATTAATGAATAACTATGGAGTGCAGACACTAATGCATTCCTTTCTCTTGAAATAACTGGCTTTTCTTTGTGGGCTCTGTAGAAGAAAAATGTCTGCAGAGTCTGAATCTGTTGTTTAGAAGCCAAAGTAGATGGAGATTTAGAGACTTCAGTGGCTTTTTTTTTTTCTTTTTTTGTGGGGGGGGGAGTAAAATGTTACCTTTGCATTTATCACGTGGCAAAAAAAATCTTCTTTCTCTGCCAAATGATAACACTGTAAAGGCACAATAAACCTAAAGAGCTGGGGCAGTTCCTGAGGTTCTGGCTGATGAATTTCTGGGTTATGGAAACTGGAAATGAAAAGTGATTTCTGGGACCCCCTTGCACACCCCAGGCTCCAGCCAGTGCTGGGGGGAGGAATTAAAGCACAGCAAGCAATCCACCACTGAGGGGTGGATTTTGAGGCACTAAGTAGCTTTTCAGCTTTTGTTTTCCTGCAGTTATGAACAGAGGAGTATGTGAATTGAGCTGCACTACAGCAGCTGTGCTCCCTGACAGCAATCAGAGCTTTCCCAGGTCAGGGCTGAAGACAGCAGTTCAGACTAAAGGTGGTGGCCTTTCACAGCCTCCCATCCTTGCACGGACCAATGTGTAAAAGGGGGGCAGCGGAGAGGAACCCCCTGCTGAACACCGGTGGAGCTGGGAATAATAAATACCTCGCTGGTTTAAAAGCACGGGGAAGTCCCACAGACAGGCTGCACATGTCCAGGGGAGAAGCAGAAGCTCCAGGAACCACCTGGGGAACGTCACTTTCGGAGCTCTCTGCAGCGCCTAGCTCTTTCTCCCGGTTAACGACCGTCCCTTCCCCTTGCCGCCACGAGCTGCCTGCCGGCTTTGTCGCTGCGCCTGAACCTGCCGGGGACGGAGCCCTCGCCGCGCACTGTTACGCAGCGGAAGGGAGGGCAGGCGCCGTGCGCTGGCGGGCTCCGGCGGGAGGCCTCCGTTCGCTCGCCCGCCCGCGCGCCCTTCGCGGCCGCCGGGACTCGCGCTTCGGGGCCGCCCGCAGGACCGCGCCGTCCGGTGCCCGGCGGGCGCGCTGCCGGACTACGCGCCCCGAGCGCCCCTGCGCGGCGGCGGGGAG
>VXAL01001009.1:321163-408779 GCA_013399475.1 Chauna torquata | reverse complement strand
TTTCTGTCCGGTCCCCGGGAGCCCTTCCCATCTTGCTGTGCAAGTGAGACTCCAAGAAGTGGAGTTTAGCTCCCGATTCAAAATAGAACTGTAAACAAACTCCGCTTAGTGCCTGCTGCTGGAGCATTCACAAAGTACCGTTGCTACAAACAAGGCTGTGCTTAATTCCAGGTGACCATGGCAGACAGAGCTGCAGCTGAACGAGCGTGCAAAGACCCAAACCCCATCATTGATGGCAGGAAAGCAAATGTGAACCTGGCATATTTGGGAGCAAAACCAAGGAGTATTCAAACTGGTGAGACATCCAGGAGATCACGTCTCTCTCTATTAGAATAACTTGTAAGACAAGGAAACGAGTCACTCAGGCTGGATTCATCTGATCTGATGATGCGTGCTTGTGCCTCATAGTTCTGCTTGTTGACTGAGGACACTGTAATCCAGTTACCTCTCATCCATATCTTCTTACTCGTACCTGTTACACTAGTGTTATGTGCCTAAGTTCATATAACTGAGTTAAAGCTGTTTCCTTCCGTTGCTGATCTGTCTTCCTGCTCTCCTCTTTCTTTGTTACATCAGTATTCGCAGTAAGATCCATTTCATCATTCTGCCCTTTGGTTTAACTTTACGCGCAGTACCCAGTGTAAAGTAAGGTATTATACCCCATTGTCTGTTCTGATAACAGCACTTGCACACTGTTCTTTAATCTGAATTCCCGTCTGGTCTTTGTGCATATCACATATGCATATTAAAATTAACTTGCTTCTAAATGGGGCTATAAATTTGCTCATATGCATACCAGATGAAATGGACGTACGTGTGGTCTGAGGTGTAGTTATGTGTGTATGCTGTGAGTTGAATAGTGTGGTGGATGCCATTCATTAATACATTTTTCTGAACGCTCTTTTTAGGTTTTACCATAGGTGTGCAGCAGCTACATCCAGCCTTTATTCAGAGACCCTTTGGGTAAGTGGACATGTTTCTTAACAGTCAGTTTGAAATCAAATTCATGAATCAACTTCCTCATTATTTAAAATGCATGAAAAAAGGCCTTAGTTGTAAAGAGTGGACAGTTTCAACAGCTGTTGTTGATGCGTGGAGTACTTTATTTCTGGTGAAGATTTCAGCAGTTTTGTGCATTTGTCAGCTTTCATATAATTCCCAGAGATCCTTCTTTATCCTCAGTAAATCTTAGCCATAATAAACCCAATGCACTGCTCGCTTCTTTGCCAGCTTCAAGAATTCACAAGAATTCAAGTAAATGGAAAGTAGTTGCTCTATTGTAGTACTTAAGGTGTCAAAACAATTAAGCAAATACTGTTCTCATGTTTCTCAAATAAGATCTTCTGCTTCCTCTCTGCCGTTTCCCACGTAATAATGCTTAGGGTACAGTTTTATCCTGGAAAACAAATTGCATTGGAAACAAAGTCTGTTACTTAATGAAAGTAACATTAGGTCAAAAATTGATTTTGGACAGATGTTATACAAGGCTTGAATAGTCTGCAAAAGTGGGCTTTTGTCTGCTGTTTTCAATAGCTTATACCATCCCTACTCGGTTAGAAAAGTCCTCTTTTTATACATCTAATAGGATCTGGCAGCTGCTCGGGAAAAGACAAGTGTGCTTCACGAGAACAATAGTGACTGTCATACTGCCTTCATTTAACTGTTTAATGATTGATGCAGTTCTTTTTTTTTACACTGTTTCAGAAAGTGAATATTGATAGGGTTTTTTATTATTATTTTCTAAGAGCATTAAGAAAGTAGGTGCATTTTTTTAAAGCTTTTGAGAACTGCTCTGTTGTGGTTTTTATGTGACTAATACAAATAGATGGGATTTTGGCCTTTGTCAACAGAAATATTTCATCCCTTCCCTGTTTTCCGTTCATAGCATTTTTTTGTCTTTTTTTAGGGGGGGCAGGGGAGAGGGAACAGCTAACAACAAAACAGAAACTTTCACTCTTCTGCCAACTGCCTGGGTAATCTCATTCCAATGAGTTTATGGATGTAAGAGACTGTGTTGCCACAATAGTGCACACCCAGTGTATGTGTGCTGTGTATGGTTCAAACATGCCAGTTTTCATAAGTGGTTACGGCTCTGTTGGAAAGACTTGAAGAACATCTGTCATGAAATGAAGAGGGTTTTTTGATGCAAGAGCCACAATAGTCCAGGTAGACAAGCTGCTGCTCTTTAACAGCTCTCCTCACATGGGAGCTACAGCAGCTCTGTAGCCTCTGAGGTAGGCAGCATCTCTGAGATGCGAACACCAGAGGCTTTCCAAGTCACACAAGAGCACACAATAGAAGTTGATGATAAAACCCAGTGTGTTACAAGGTTTGCCATGCATGCCAAGAGAAAAGAGCAAAATGGTGAGGTGTGTTAAGCCCCTCATGCTGGCAGGAGCGTCGGCTCACGCCTGCTCCCCTTGCAGATAATCTGCCGTTCCTGCGTGTGCCGGTCCTACCCAGCAGCCACAGCTCTGGAGAACGTGGGTTTTCTTTTTGAACAGTTTGCTTTTAGTTTCATGTAGAGAGGAGCGTGGGATCAACTGACTAGGTGTTCCTTGTGATCTAGACGGTTACTGTTCCAGTTCTTAGGCATCAGCTCCATCATTAAACCAGCAGAGCTACAGTTAGCACATACAGCAGAGAGCGCCATAAATTATTTATCAGTTGCCAAGAGAGAGGAACCAGGAGACTGGAGGGGTGGAGGGAGGGGATTATATATCATTGTTTGCAGGCATCGGTAAACATGAATTTCATTGCATTCAGTCATTGCTGGAGCAGAATCGCTAGTAATATGGGTTTGGCAAAATGTGGAGCTGTTTAAGTGAGTGCCGTGGCTGGGGCTGCTCTGTGGCTTCTGAGCAAAGCATCAGGTGCTCAGTCAAGCAGTGGGCCTTGGCTGCGAGTTCCCTCTTTGTCTTGTCAGTAGACCAACAGAAGAAAGAGCCTGCCAGGCTCTTTCTTGCATTCCCTTGAAGCCACAATTTCTTTTGCCCTCTGTGAGATTCGAGGATAGATGAGGAGTTTATCAAGGTCTGTCTTTGGAAGTGATCAACTTGCTGTTGCCTCTTTGCTGTGCACCTTGTGGAGCAGATCCTGACCTTCCCCAAATAGAGCTCTCTGGCTTGTCTGCTTTGCCACATGAGACGTTGCAGGGTTCTCCCTCCCACAGTTTCTGTCTCTGCAAAGTGTTTTTATCCAGGGATTGGCACGCAGTTTCCAAAAGACCATTGTTACGGGAGACGGGGTACTAGGTGTGCAAGCTGGACTTGGCAAGGAAGAAATGAATGAACAACCCATTAACTGTTAGGCGGTTAAATAAGAGAAATCCAGCCAGTCACATTGAAGCTACCAGGCTGCAAAATGCAGGTTTTGGTGAAACTTAAAATGAATGGAAACTATGAAAATTACCCAAACATTAGTGAAGATTATTTATGAACCAAAGGCTTCCCCCCAGCCCCAGGGACCCAAATGCAGCTGTAAATATTGCTTGGGGTATGCGGAACAGAAAGAGAAACCATGAAGAGCTTCTCTCCTTCCTCCTGCTGTCCTGGCAGGGGAGGCACATGCACAGCAGACAGCACGGAGTCGGTAGTAAATCCTGTTTTGAAAAGTAGTCTCTGGTCTGTCGTAACCGGAGATGTTAGCAGTAACGCAAGGCGAAGGATGTGTCTGTGTCAGGGTGACTCGGAGATCTGGCTTCTGGGTTTACAGAAGCAACATCAGGCCTGGGGGCTCAGTCTGTAGCGTGCAAGTTGCACTTTGCTTGGAGGCAGATGGAAATGCCACAGCATTTGCCTGCAGTTACCGGCTGGCGTCGAGTTGTATTTACACGACCAGAGGAGAGGGAGGCTCTGCAGATAGAGCTGTCTCTTACTGCAGCAGTGTCCTTTCAGAGAAGTTTTGAGAAGCATCTGAAACTTCTTGCAAGCTGCTGGGAGCACCTGCATAGACCTCTTGACCAGGAGTGACGTGGTAGAGCTGCTTTGTGCCCTCCTCATGGTCCTCTCTCCTGGGACCCTGGTGCCCTAGGCAGGATTGAGCCCATGCAGGGAACGGGGATTCCCTGATTGTTCTCTTCCCAGCGCAGCTTTCAGCTCTGGACGCAGGCAGTGCATGGCAGATGCATTCCTGTGGCTGTGCCTCAGCGAAGGAGCTATCTGTGTGGGAGATCTACCAGTTGTTGAGTAAGTGACTGAGCTCTTGGAAACATATCGCTGTGTCTTGCAGCAGGATCCAGCTCTGTCCATATCTGCACATGGGATGTCGTTGCTCCGGAGACCCCACCTCCCATCCTTCTGTAGCTGCTTATTTCGCTGGCCTATGTTTGGTCTCAGGCAGCATCAGAAATGGTTAAATCTCTGAGTTTGACATTTCGTGAATTGATGCTGCTGCAGTTAGGAAGTGAAGAAAGTCCCTCTTTGTGTCAGCCCACCCTCCCTTGCAGCTGTTTATCCTTAAAACTTCTCTATTGGGTTAAAAATAAAAGGAAACAAACTTTCATCTTTTCTGTGGTTATGCTTATAAAAAGGCGCACGCTGTCCTTGCTCTGCTCGGTCTCTGTCAGCTGGCGTCCCCCGTGCTCTGACTTCCTATTTCACCACTTATCAAAAAGCTGGCCCGCTGCAGGACCCCAGGCTGCTCTGCTGATCACAAGCAGCTCCCGTGGGGATGGCTTACCCGGCACCTGTTGTTTGTCGTGTGCCAATAACATGAAAGCTTTCGGGGGCTGGGGGGGTTGTTCCTAAGAAACATTCAAATCCATTTTCCAAATGGCTTCAGCTGCTGGTTCTCAGGCATACTTATTTCTATTCAGACCAAACACTTGCCAGTCAGAAAGAGCTTTTTTAAGGATAAGCAAGTATTTATAAACAGATCTGATGGCTTTGCAGTTTTTCTTAGTCATCTGCTTCAAGGTGGCAAGTGCTGGTATCGCACCCAAGCACTTGGTACCGTTGTTCTGGGCACAATTTGCTCATGTCCTGCGTCTTGCATAGGCCCATAGAACAATAAAAAAGGAGATCATAGCCTGATATACGGACCTTACACTTGGCTGTACAAATGGTGTGCTGGGCTCAAGGCAGCGCTAGACCTTTTGCAGGGTATGGGCCATTGATTCAGGATGCCGTGTGCCACTCTGTTGGACAGCAAGGCTGAGTTGGCTCTGGCTTTGCCTCGTTAACACGTGACTGGAGTCATACCTTCTCCTCAGTGTGGTTCTGTTGGCTTCGGTGGATTTTGCTCTTCACCCTCGCCAGAGCGGCAGCAGCCACCCAAGTCCTTTCCCCTGGTTGCAGGGAGCGGCAGATGTAAGCTTCCCCTATTCTGATCTGGTGCCACTTTAATCCCGGTGTGGCAGATTCGCGCACACACTTGAATGTTCAGAGCGGTCCCGCCTGTACTTGATCTCATCTTTCTTTTGCGCAGCTGCTGGCACACTGGTCCCTAACTTTGGTCTTATTAAACACATGCCCAGTAATTTGAATGACGAATGCAGCTCTGACCAGCCTGCCTCTGAGCTCAGGACACCAGTGAGGGAACTAGACAGTTGTGCTGATAATTTGGTCGCAAGGACACTGGGTCACTTCTAAATAGGACTTACATGAAGAACTTGTTCCCCGCAGATGGGAGCAGGCTACATACCAGAGCTAAATATACTCTATGATCACAAAAGATGAAACATCTCGGACCTCAGAGTTACAACCGAGTCTCCTATTTCTCAGTCTCTCAATCCTGTAAACAGGATCGCGCTGTGCCCTGCAGTTTCCCTGTCGCCAGCGTTGTGCGTGTCAGCTCTCCCGCGCCGCGGCAGAGCTGCTGCTGCCTCTGCTCAGGGCAGAGCCGTGCAGGGGCAAGCACACCCCCAGTGATCCCGCGTTGCTGGAAGGCCTGGAGAGGGATGTCTCGGGAGCTGTAGATCAATGTAGGCACGACCGGCAGTAGAGATCCCTGAAACTCTTAAAATCGAATTTCTTTCTTGGCTGAGAAATGACTTGTTTTTATCAGTTATGTGTGTCTGATAAAAGAAAACCTATTTCATTACTTCTTCCATAGTTAAAGCATTCTGCTTCAAAATACCTAGTATATCCAAGAGTTTTTGATAAATCAAATGTATTGATGATTTTAATTAAAAATCACTGGAAGGAATCGTGTGTAAAGAAAAAGTCTGCTAAAAAATGGAGTCAGTTGAAAGTAGACAAGATATGTTATACCAAAACTTGTCAGGTACTTGAGAAGACTTTAAAGATGTTTCTGCAGCCTTTGGTTTTCTCTAAATTGCAGAAGAAAATGGGAAAGCTTAGTTAAAGGTGGAGTTCCCGGGGCTTCCTGGGAATTAATCTCTCAAAGCCTCTAGTTTTCCTCCCATGTGGACAGGATGAATTTAGCATCCTCCTGGGCTTCTCACATTGTTGCTGAAGGATTCAGGCTCCTGTGGTGTACTGGTGCAAAGCACTTTCTCTTTCTTCTGTCAGTTCATGTCTGTTTTGGCTGTGCTGATAACTCGAAAGTGGAGGGCTTTTTCACTCTCTGGGTAGCTGACTAGTTGCGGATAAACTTCTACGTGGCTTTTTCCTTGGTGCCAGATGGCTCTTGTTTCAGGCAGATGTTATCTCCAGCTCTGCTACCTGAGTGTTTTTCAGCATGCTTCTCCAACTATTTTTGGTCTGGCCCAACTTGCCTTTGTTTGGGATTTTTTTTTTTCTTTTTTCCTTTGGGTGTGGGGGAAGTGAGATGCAGAGGATAAAGCTGTAAATTGTTGAGCCTGGCTAACTGATGGTGAGCTCAGGATGTTGACCCCAGGCTTTTGGTTAAGACAAAGGTTTAGATCTTCATGAGGAGATGCACTCTCATCTTTGATAGGCAACCTCTTTTTCTTTTTCTTTTCCAAACTTCTGCACTGGCTGTGCTTCCTGGGGGAAGGCGTAGCTGGCATTTCTTTTATTTGTTTCTGTGGGATCCACTTTTGTTAGTTTCTTGCATCGTGAAGTCAAGACACCCTAATATTGTAAAGTGACAGCATTGCTGGGCTGTGTTAGGTGCTCAGCTACTGCAGTGCTTCCTATTCCCTAAGTTTTCTCTCTCCTGCCAAAATGAAATTAGATTGAAATCATGGATAGCTCTTGTACTCTAAGCTGGCATTTGTATTTCTCAAGCAATGGTTTTGATAGGCTCAGCAACCAGTGGAGGTTATCGCTGAATCCTGTAATATACCCGTGTTTTCTCCGGTACTGATTCCAGCTGGGACAGGCTGTTATAGCAGGTTGTTCCTTGGTCATTGCCACCAGCGCGCTGACGTCCTTGTCCCAGCAGGGAAGCAGGAAACCCAGCGTGTACCTGTTTGCCTGGGCTGCTGTGTAAATCTTCTCAAAGGGTGAGAGGAGGAAGAGCAGAAGACAGGCAAATTAGTTACAAGATGAAAGATGAGCAGAAATTTGGTGGGTTCTTTTTTTTTTGTGTGTTATTTTGCATTTGTGTCATAGTATAGTAGGCGAGGATAAATACTGGACCACGGAGCTGCAGGGTTCGTCCTTGTCTTTTTACAAGCTGGCTGAGATAGCTGGCTGATGAGGCAGAAGCCATTGACATTTCAATGCACGCTTTAATCAGCTTTAACAGGGACATTTCAGGATTCAGAGGTTTGTCATGTCAGTGGTTGAAGCCTATCCATGTCGGTAAGTGCTGATGGATTGTGGAGTGGTCGGCGCAGAATGAACGTCCTGATGTGCACAACGCTGTCTGGTGGATAAACCCCGTGTGGTCCCCTCCCGGAGCAGGAGTGCTTGTTGGCAGACAGGGCCTGACCTGGCCGCTGCTCCAGCCTGTAGCCCCTCTGCAGCATGTTTGGATTTGGGAACAGGACTGGAATTTCTCGTGTTTCTACAGCCTGGCGTTGTGCCTGTGGGTGTTGCCCGACCGCCAACGCTCCACTCAGGTTTAAGTGCCCGAGCAGCTCCTTGAGGTGAGTGCTGGCTGGCTTGAGGTTGCCCTTTGGGAATGATGTTTGTGGGGCGTGAGTTACGGCAGGATGTGTCTGCATCACTGACACCGAGGTGGTGTTGCAGCACCACTAACGAAAGCGTAGAGCTCCTGGACTGCTGCTGCTCTCCTTGGCAATGCTGTTTTTTTTCTCAGAGCAGCTTCTGTCTGATGCATTTACACTCATGAACCCACTTCAAAATACCTCTCTTCAAACCTGTCATCCAGGCTGTGGTTGGAGGTGTTACTTCACCACAGGCAGTTTTTATGTTGCTGTCGTGCATAGCTCTGGCTGTGCTCAGCTCATTCTGCAGTACCACCTACCAGCTGAAGCCCAGCATTGCCTCCCATGGCATCTTCACTGGTGCTATGTGTCCAGACGGCTCAGACACATCCGTCTGTCCTGCCATCACGTGTTGTGGCAGTGTGGCTGTCCCTGTAGCAGCTGATGGGTCAACTCTAGTGGAAATGGAGGTCAAATTCCTGCAGTCAAATGCTGGAGTTTGTGCCTTCACTGGCAGACGCAAAGGGCTCTGTTTCTTTTATTCTTCAGGGAATAAAAGGCTGGTCATGGCCGTGGCATTTGTGTGCTGGTCTCTGCGAGGCTGCCAAGAGCCCAGTGCCCCTTCTTGTGTCCTGAGCGTTTGTGTGATGCCGTGTCCCTCTTGACAGAGGACTGCAGTTGTCTCCCACCTCAGCAAAACCAGCTCCTGTCGTGGCTGGCAGAGCTCGAGGAGGTCAGGAGCTCCAGCTCTGCCAGACCTGTGCAGCTTGCAGGAGTTGCTCGTGGATCTCGCTTAGAAAGCCCTGCAGGATGGAGGAGAGCTGTGGCAGTGCAGATAAAACACCTTTTGGGTATAAACCTCACCTAAAATAATCAAATATATAAAACGCCTCTGAGATGAGCTCTGCCAGACAGAGCAGCTGACAAGGGAGAGGGGTGGGAGAGAGCCCTGTGAGCTCATTGCTGTTTGGGAAGGGCCGTGGGACCTGTGGCCGCCTGATGTGTCCCCTCTTCCTGGCTGCCCCATGGGCTCCGCTGCCTGCCAGCCAGCCCAGCCTGCAGCCCGCTGGGGTGGCGGGCAGAACTGGGCCACCGCAGATTTTAAGAAACCTGCTTGCAAAACCAGCCTCTCTGCCTCCGGTTCTCCTCAAGTCGCGCTTGCCCCTTTTGGGAGGCAGTGCCTCCGGGGGGCCACCAGCCTCACGTAACGCATTCGGATGTGTCCCCACCAGGGACTGCGCTGACAACGATCCGCTTTTGTTCCGTCATCATTATTTTGCACAGTAAAAGCAGAAGCCGAGTCCGCGTCTCCTCTGCCAGCGGCTCTGTAACCACCTCTTTTGTTCTGTCGTGCCACGTAGCTGGGCGCGTGGGCTAGCGCGGCCTCCTGGCCCTCCTGCGGCACCACCGGCCCTCCGTGTGGGCTCGCCCTGCTCGGCGCCTTCTGCGGCCTTTGCCCGCCGTTAATCGTAGCGCTGTAAGCGTCTCGTGCGTCTGCTGCTCGTGGGGTGACTTTGAGGTGTGGTGGCGACTGCTGGTCGCTCGGGTGATGTTTTCTAATCGCCTTGTGTGTTCTAGATGAAGTTCTCTTCTGGCTTGCGGGGCCCGTCGTGGGAGACAGAGGAGAACTGCAGGGAGGGAAGGGAAGGCATCTCAAGACACAGATGTGACTCATTCTGTAGAAATGCAGATTAGAGTTTGCTGATTTTTAGAAAAAGCCAGCACTCCAAAAGAGCTTTTTTTCTGAAAGATCTGCAAAAATAATGAAGGGAGGGAAAGTATTTCAAGACCTTTTGTGGATGCTAAACATAGCCAGCAGATAACTTCATTGTACTGCGCTGGTTTTGTTTTCTTTGTAGCTGCAAGTAATCAAAGCAACCTTACCTTGGGTTGTGTGTTTCGTCTTGATAGATAAATGAGTTGCCATCTGTCCACCTAATCCAGAAGTCCAAACTGTGTAATACCCTGAGTGAAATATCTAGCTAAATACTAAAAACCCACAGACCAGAAGAGCCTTCCTTTCTACATAGAAGCAGATTCTGGAGCTGCTGAGTGTGTTTGCTCAGTGCAGGATACTGTGGTGCGTGACACGCGCCTATGTATGTATTGGGCTAGGATTTATTTCTGGAAACGGAGTACAAGAATACTTATTGTCTTCTTAGTTAATGGTGGTTTTTTTTATTCAAAGAGGCATTGAAGAGATGGAATTTTTCCTTGCTGAGAAAGAAGTAGTCTAGGATGTCGCGGGTTTGCTGTCTTTTCGGAGCATGCCATGCTAGCTGCAGCCGGGGAGCCGTGCGCTTGAAAGCAGAACCGGCACGCAGAGCTTCGCGGGGGCGAGCGGGGGGCCCGAGCCCCGGGAGCGTGTGCTCACGCAGGGCGACGTTCAGGCTGCGTTTCCAGGAGGCTCTCAGCCCAGCGCCGGTCGTTGTGCAGGCGAAGGCCCGGTGGCCGAGCCTAAGGGACCGCCGCGTTTGGACTGCGCCCTGCTCCTCAGGAGAGGTGGCAGCCCGGTGCGAGCACGAGGCGTTGAGCCCGAGTCTGAGCCTGGGCGTGAGCTCTTGTTCTGATTCAGCCCTGCCGGCCTTAATTTGGATCAGAATTACAACAAAAATGATTCAGTGAATTTCTGTCACCTCATTTCATTCTGATTAGTCACAGGGTGATACTGGGTACCGTGTATTTGTGGACTGAAGGGCTGTGAGCTCCCTCCCTGTGCACTGCGCCTGGGGCTGCTCTGGCTTCTGGAGGTGGTCCAACATTTAATCAGCCAAAAATTGAGGTGCTGCTCCCTGCCATCCATCCTGCCCCCTTCCCTGGTGCTGCTCCTCTGGGTGGCCTCCCTTCGTCCGATGATGCTGATTTTGGAGGCAGAATTGCTGCGAGGGGGGAGGATAGCAGTCATTCTCTCATAATGCAAATTGCCTAAAGAAAAATCAAAGTGTGTGAGTGGGAAGACAAGAGAAAACTCAGTTCAGATGCATGCTTGTTCACGGGAAGCCTTTCTCCTGCCTGAGGAGCAGGGTAAAGCATCCAGCGCTGGTTGGAGGGCAAACGGGAACAGCCCGATAGCTGCTGGGTGGGGGGGCAGCCCCAGGCAGAGCCCAGGACGCTGCAGGTACTGGCTGAGACCTGGGGCAGGCGCTCAGGTGGGACGAGGGAGGCCGGTGGCGGGTCCGGGTCCGGCAGAAGCTTCCAGCTCCTGGCTGGGGTCTCCGTAGAGCAGCAGGGCCTGGGGTCCTGCCACTGGGCAGCACGCGTGGCACATCCCCTCGTGTTTCTGACGGGGACCAGGTGGCCGAGCAGGCAGCACAGCGTTCCCCGAGCAGCTGAGCTCCGCTTTGCAAAGTGCTCAGGCACGTGCAAGCCTGTGGCTTGTGAGAAGCCTGTGGGAGGCTTTTAAAAGCGGTCGTGTTTGAAAATGTGCTGTCACACACATCCACGCAAAAATCCCCAAAATGTTTGAATCTGCATAAGCGCCGTGCGGAGTTCTACCTTGGGTTTTGTGTGCCGAAACAAGTGGGGTCTGGGGGCGGGAGGAAGGAGCTCTCTGGAGGATGGCTTTTGGTTACTGCCGTCGCCTTGTGCAGTTCAGCACGCAGCCGGCCGGAGAGCCCTTGCCCGCAGCAGCGCTTCTTGGTGCACGTGGCTCTGCCCTTCAGCGGCCACGTGCCATCAGCGGCGCGCAGGCTGTCACCAGCATCCGCTTCAACAGGCCCCAAATCAGCCAGGCCCCTGCGCGATGGAGCTCCCCGCTGTACGTTTTTTCTTTAAAAACAAAACAAAACAAAAAAACCTCCTCATTAGCAGTTTCTAGCAAATGAGCCGGCGATCCCACACTAATAATCTCCAGAATGTTTCAGCATGTGGATTTTAATTGCCAGTGGCGTGGTTCGGTTCCTCGCGGCAGCATGGCCAGCTCGGGGCTGGGGCAGGTGTTGAAAGGCAGCGCTGGAGGTGCCGAGTGGGAAGGGCCGAGGAAGCGCCGGCTGCAAGAGCCGGGATGCGTGAGCTCGTGGTCCAGGCACGCCGGGCCGGGGCTCTGGCATGGCAGCCGCCGAGGAGGGTTACCGGGGGGAAGAAAACCAGAACTAATGCCTCGTGTTTTGCGACAAACACCCTGTAGCATTGCCCTAAACATCCCGTGTTATGGAAACACCAGCCTAAGTGTGTGGTAACTGGTAACAGCTGGGAAGGCCCTCGGCTGTTCCCAGCACTGCTGTGATGGGACGTGGGGAGTGTCCGGGACAGGGAGGGGGAGCGAGGAGCTGGAGGACGCGGGGCAGAGAGGGGGAGAGGGGACAGGCAGGGCGGGATGGCCACAGAGCGGGGCGGTGAGCTGTCTGACGGGGGCTGCGTGCCGTGGCCGTCCAGGGAGGTGTTGTGTGGGACCAGCAGCCTGGATAGCGGCAGGTACCTGACACGGAGGGAGCATCCTAGGGAGCAGAGGAGTGCAGACCAGGGCGCGTGTCCATCCTCGCCGTCCACGCTTCGCCTTGCACTACTTCCATGCCTGGGCTCTAGGAGTGTTCCGCTCTCCTTCCCGCCCCAAGCAGCACCCCTGGCTGGAGGCAGCACCGCTGGGCAGCACCATTTCTGCGGCCGATGCACGTGAATTTGGGGCGGGAGGGGGACACACAGGCTGGAGGGAGCAGACCCCTCGCTGACCCTCTCCCTTTGCTTCCACAGACTCACGCCTCACTATGTTTACCCCCAAGCTATCATTCAGCCCAGCGTGGTGATCCCTACCCCTGTGCAGTCCATCACGTCTCCCTACATCGACTACACCGCCGCCAGCCAAGCCTATTCCCAGTACACCACAGCTGCCTACGATCAGTACCCCTACGCTGCCTCTCCCGCCGCCGGCTTTGTGGGATACGGCTACACGGGCGCAGTCCAGCCCCCCATCACCGCCAGCAACCCCGCGGCGCCCGCCACCGCCTTCGTGCAGTACCAGCCCCAGCAGCTGCAGCCTGACCGCATGCAGTGAGGGCCCTGCCTGCGCTGCCACCACCTGGGACAGTCTTTTGCAATGGAAGGATACGACTAGGACAACAAAAGCAACAGAAAAAAAAACAAAACAAAACAAAAAAAAAACCACAAAAGAAAAAAAAAGAAAAGAAAAAAATCACCCTGACCCTTTACCCCATTTATTTAGGTGCATATCAATACCTAAGCTATTTATAGTGTTAAGGGCGAACCCAAACCCTTGCAGTCTGACTGTGCTCATGAAAAAGGACTTCGGGTAAGGTTTTTTCGATCTGGACGGATATTGTCTTGAAGATGTTCTTGTAGTGACTGAAATGTTTCACAGGAAAACTACAGATTCTTGCACACATCACAGTCTGCTTCCATCACCTATGGTCTTCTTTCCGGTCCCCATCCCGTCTGCCCTGCCAGCCCTCCCTCTTCATCAAACCTGCAATCTTCTTATTTACTGTTGAGGTACAGAGGTACTCGGAGAACATGGAAAAAAGCAATCTTATTTTTTGGTTGTACAAAAACTTTGTAATACTCAGAGATGCCTTACAGAAAAAAAAAAAAGAAAAAGAAAAACTATTTTTTAATATTTATTGCGATTTTATTCGCATGAGCTGTGAATTGCAGACAGAAGAATAGTAGTAAGTATCTGCCTTGTTTAATTCTCATTTTACTAAATTATTGTATGTAGGTAAAAGTTCCTAAGTAATTGCTGAATCACTTCAACATGCAAAAGGGAATATTGGCTTGAAGGAGAGCAGAATATTCCTTTAGTCAACGCACTGTACTATTTTCTTATTGTAATTGTTACTCTGTTAAGATTATCTCAAATTTAGGTATATTTTTAAAATGCAAAAAAACAACCAAGAATACCGAACATTTTGTCTACTTTGGTAGATATTTTGTTACAATGCTGCAAACTATGGAGACATTTACAGTATTTATGTAAAAGAGATTTTGGGCTGTTGGCCAGCAAAGCTTAGGGGAATATCATGAGTGGAGCAAGAGGAAAAAAGGTGTTAGTCTTTGAACAAATGGGTAAATGGAACCTTTTTATGCCTATAATGCAACAGCCAAATAAAGGAAGAGATCAGACAATGTAAGTTAAGTGCATTTCTACAAAGAACAGCAATAAACTATTTTAACTTTTAAAATGATGGATACTGTATGGTACCGTGTTTGCTTGGCTGGAGCGCCTGGGGTAGCATCAAACTGGTCTGAGTCAGCTGCGCTGGCCTTCGCCCATGAACGTGCCGGGGTGGCCGGGACACACGTGTCCCTGTGCTGCAGGAGCCTGGCCCAGCATCATGTTGCACGAGCACAGCCGCCCCTTGCAATGCATCCCACGCGCTGTTGGTCACTCTGCGTCTCCCAGGTCACCCGTGGCTCTCAGCAGTTGGGGGTTTTTGAGTGCCTGGAGCATCGTACTGGAGCCGCGTGGTCCCTGGTGCTTGTGCCCAGCCTGCGCGGAGCGGGGCGGGTAAAGCGTCCTCGTGCAGCAGCGTTTGCACCTCGTGCAGCTCTGGTGTAAAGGCAGGACAGCTGCTATCAGATCTCAGCCCAGGATTCTCAGGAGATCACAAAGAACAACCCCATGGACTTTCCTCCTGTTACTTGCTCAGAAGAAGGTTTTTCCCAAAATTGAGTCCATCCAGCAGTCAGTGGTCTGCCCAAGCCCTGTCTCAGTTAATGGTTGGGTTGCTGAGGCTTCCTCTGAGCTGGCAATGCCCAGTCAGGCTACGGGCAGTGGTGGGACTGGTGCAGGGTGCCTGCACCCCCCGACTGTCCTGCGTGTTACTTGTATGGCCACATGTGGCTTTACCTCACCAACCTGCTTTAGAAATTTGATTTTCAGATTTTAACAATTACAGACTTCCAATATCTGTTTTTAAAAGTAAATAAAATGATTCTATTCGAACATGCCAGTGATCTGTTTAATCTCTGTAAAGGTTATGGCAGAAATGCTGCCAAGAAGTCCCTGCATCTTTGGCATCGGCCTATGTTACTGTTCAGGTGATGATGCCTAAAGCCATCGCGGAGGAAGAAGGTGCCACAGGATGGAATCAGAGGCAGTGCAGTTCTCTGTCTGATCAACTGCCCTGGTGAAGTGAAAGGCACATAGTGGGCATGTCTCATGTCATCAGTAGGCCTCAGAGTAAACAGTCCATCTAGGTGAATGGAAACAGCTCCTTTCTCCCTTGTTCGTATTGCATCAGAATGCAGAGCCTGATGGTGCTCTGTTAGCCCTGCCCGGGGTTTTACTTACAACCATGCGGGTGACATTTATTTCCTTTTTAAGTAATTACTTTCTGTATACAGCTGCGGGGCTGCCAAAGGAGTAAGAGCTGAGCGCCCCATCCAGCCTGGCACTGGCGGGAGAGGAGCCTGGCCTGAGAAGCCACCGGCTTTGAAGTACTACCAAGAGTGGAGATTATTCAGCAATTCTTCTCTCTCCCTGTCATGAGTGGGTCTGAAGAGGTGGGGGAGGATTTGGGGGCCAGTGGCCGTGCTGGGAGCTGCAAGGGAGTGCCCAGCCCTGGCCCGTGGTGTCCTTGTCCCCGTGCTCCAGCAAGGTCCCGCAGGGCTCCGCGGCAGGGGGTGAGCACTGGCCGTCGTCTCCACCTAGGACCTGCTGCTCCCCCAGTCAATAGGAAGACTGAGGCCTCTGAAGATTAATTTGTTGATGAAAAGTACGCGTCCAGTGCATTTTGAAGTGAAAAGAGTGATGATTTTCCATTTAGCTGGCTCTAATTGCCTGAAAGGTAGCCAAAACTGCCAGCAAGCGAGGGCAACAAGTGGTGCTGAATAGCAGCATGCCTCCCTCGCTCGACACCCAGCCCATTATTGTCAGACGAGATTCCTGGATCCTGCTCAGTTTTGCTTCGGGCTCATTTCGAGAAACAACCACATCAAACCAGCAGTCCAACCTGCCAGCTGCCTGCTCGTGAAAAACCAATTGGGAAATTGTGGCTGGGCTGAGTAATAATGAAATCCACCGACGAGCTTCCCAGGGGGAAGTGGGACTGCGATGGCTGGCAGTGGGGGATGAGTGCATTGTCCCTCCCCAGAAAAGGGCCCAAGCCCCTCCTTGACCCAGCGCTGGGCTGGGGAAGCGTGGCATTGCTGTGTTCTGGTCTGGGTAGCACAGGGAAAGTGCTTGAACCTCCTTGCAATGGCTTGAAAGCTTAATTTTATTTATTGATTTATTTTTTGCACATGCATTGCTTGGTGGAGCATCGTCTTTCACCTGCACCTTGTGGCTTATGTTGTGCTGGTACAAAGCAAGATGAGCTCTGCTCCTCGTGGCCGGGAACCCGGGGTGGGCGCGGGTTGGGAGCCGGCCGCTGCAGTAGGAGTTTCGGTGTGGCAAAGCGTGGCTGGAGGGACGCAGGAGGAGCGGGGAGGGCGGGATGGTTTTGGCAGCACAGCTCCAGCAACACTGTCTGTGGGGCACAGGTGGCCCAGGGCAGGGACCAGTTTGGGGGGACCAGAGCTTGTGCTGGGCTCCCGTTGCTGTGCTGGTGGCTGCCGTGCTCCAGGCCACCTCCCAGCGACTGTGCCTACCTGCCCAGTCATTTGCAAGGCAAACTCAAATGTTTTTCCTAGGAAACCATCACATCGGGGCTGTCCAGGTGGGCTGGAGCACAGCATCCGCACTGCTGTCACAGGCCAGCATCACCATAAATGCCAGCGCCAAAGCCTGGGCATCGCCGGGACGAGCCCGGCGTCGGCTCCCACCCCACCCCGCAGCAGCGTGTGGGGGCAGCCCCCCGGCAAAGCTGCCAGCAGCCGCCTGGCGAGGGCGGGGGCACCGAGCCCACGTCCCGGCAGCGCTGGCCCCACCACCCCGCGCTGTCGAGCTGGGACATGTGGGGAGCCCGCGGGCTCACGCCATCACCCCCGGCCCAAGGGACGGTGGCATCCCCAGGGGGGGCCAGGCAGCACAGCACTGCCCACCTGCAGCCTTGCTCCCGAGGCAAAGCCAAATCTTCATGGCTGAGAGGGTAAGGCCGAGCTCAGGATTTATTTGCATAGTAACTGGGCCGCTGGTGGCACTTGCCCTTTAAAATAAAGTTCACAGCAAAACAGTTTTACCCCCTTGCATACAGGGAATGCTAACAGCATCCTTTTCTTTTCTTTTTTTTTTTTCCCCCCACTTCTGGCTGAAGGTTGTTTTTCCCTCCTTTGTGCCTCTCTGAATCCTGCCAGCGTAGAAATTCCCTTGTTCAGAGAGAAAAAAGGAAAGAAAAAAAAAAAAAAAGAAAGAGAAAAACTTAAGCCTGGGATTAAAAAACCCATCACTAAAATAGTTTGAATAACAAAGTCAACTGCCTGCAGCAGGGACCCGCTGCATGCCTGTCACGTATCGCCTGGCCAGGGACGGTCATGTGCTGCACGAGATAGTTCCTGGAAAAGCTTCTGCTCAGCCCGATAGACTGCGGGCTGCTGATACCGCTGTGCCTGCGCGAACGGCCAGGCTGGCCCGGGAGCACTGCGGGAAGCGTCCTGAACTTACAGAAGCGGGGGGAAGCGGTAAATCTCCCTTTAGTAGCAGAGAAATTGGTTCTTCTCGTGACCTGGAGAGTGACCAGTGTGGATGGCGACCTGGCCGGGAAGGGGAGGGCTCCTGAGGAGCTGCTGGGCTGCTCCAGCCCCACGGAGGAGCCCCAGCACGGGTGCCCCAGGCCCACAGCATCCCTTTACTGGATTGGTTAGGAATGGGATTTCCGGTTCCCCCCCACCAAATTTTGTATAGTTTTTAGCTCCATCAATAATCCCAAAAGTAGGACCTTGCACAGGATAAAAGCAGACCCACACAGCCCCGCTGCAGAGCCACCTCGCCGCGTCAGGCACCTGCCGTGGGACTGGGCGCCCTGGCGGTGTTACTGGGGGACCTGCCCCTCGCCCAAAGGCCCCTTCCGCAGCCTTCGCCTTGTGCTGACAGCAGCGGCACAAACCTGGAAAGGCAGCGGTGTGCCACGGCACGGCAAGAGGGACGATGGCTCAGATAAGGCCACGCTGTGCGGGAGGGCAATTACAGGCTCAGATTTATTAGCTGTGTGCCCCTGCCCGGGAGCCTGGCGGTGCTGGGGCTGGAGGCCAGAGATAGAGAGGTTGGAGATGGAGACATGACAGATGGAGAGGTCAGAGCTTCTTGTTTTGCAAATGTTGCGATGTTTTATGGTGAAACTAGGCAATAAAGGCACAACACAGCCCTGGAGAGCCAAACTGAGATGGGTGCGTGCTGCATCCACAGAGTCCTCAGCCACTAAACGTGGGGCCAGGATGGGGCGAGGGCTGTGCCACCTTGGCCACAGAGGGTCTCAAGGCTTGCAGGTCTTCTTCTAGCGATCCTGCTATACATACGCCTGAGTGTATTTATTTACTTGTGTGTATATTAAAATTCATATATATAATTTGAAAATATAATTATATACTGATATGTTTAAACACACATTTTATATATAAAAATACATATGCATGCACACAAAGTAAATATTTTTTCCTGCATCCTGCGGCCACCTTCAAGCTGCAGCCTCAGCAGCAAGCCCCGGGTTTGCTGAGTTCAGCAGGGCCGTGCCGGTGGCCATCATCCAGGGCCTGGTCCCCGTGCTCATCCTGCAGCTGCCTGCCCCAGTGTTGGCGGTGCCAGGGCTGCACCAACCACCGCACGCTCCCTGCACCGGACCTGTAGGTCAGAGCAGAAAGGTGCCACAAGCGGGGGTAAAAATTGCACATGGGCATCGTTAGTGCTATTGGCCACTTACTAAAGGGTGTTCTGCATCTTCTTGCAAGAGCGACCATACGCAGCTTCCAACAGCAATGAGATAAAGCAGCTTAAGGTGAAATAGCCTAGGGGCGTGATGTAAGAGAGCAGCTCAAACCCCACATTCAGAAGTGGCTCAGCAGCTGGATCCTTCACTCCTATTGACTCAATGAGCCCCCAGGTCCCAGCAGCAGATTTTTAGAAGCATTTTAGACATGCAAAGCCATAGAACGTGGCCTTTGGTAAATCAGCGAGGAACATGTCTTGCTTCAAAAATAGCACTGAGCATCTTATTACATGTTTAACACTCAAAAGATCTTTTAAAATCCGACTAAGCGCGCCTGAGTGGTTCCCGTTTAATCTCTCCCTCTAGATAAACACCGGGGGGAGCGTGCACCAGCAGATACAGATGTCCATTTGCTTTCTTGAGTAACATCAGCTGCTCATGTTTACTTTACCTTCTTACATACTAACACATTAAGTAAGGCTTGAGCTCTGCAAAATGAAAGTGAAATGAAATAAATACATGGCAGCATTAGTTTGCTGTGATCAGGCTTTAAAATTAGCTAGACATAAACATATAGAATAAGCCCTGAGGGGAAAAAAGCCTCTAAAAACCGCATCCTACCTTATTTTCAGCACTGTATGCTACTCTTTGTTTCATGCCATTTTAGTAAGATAAACTAGTTCTGGTTTCCTGTTTCCAGCAAATTCTATTTGTTTATATATACATATATACACATTATTTACATATCACATGGTATACAAAAATCTGATTAGAGGTATATATGTATGAACATACACATGTTTTTCTATCAATAGCTGTGTGTATTTCTATATATATAGGAATATATATGGATATATGAGTGGATATACACTATATATACACACTATATAACGGATATACTCATACATATTGTATGTATATATACATGAGTGTACATATACATGTATGTAAATATATATGTGTGTGAATATATATAAAAATGCCTTATTTCAGCTGATATTTAAGCTTTTATTTCCTACAGATTAGCAGAAGGTTTAGAATGAAGAGATAAACCAGCAGCCATACAATGTAACCTGTTTAATGGCAGTAGCACCCAAGTCAGGGTGCTCAGCCGTGTCAGGTGTGTCAGGCCGGCTGTGCAAGGCACAGCGCTCCCTGCCCCACGCTGCCCGCTGTGCACTGGAGGTTTTTCCCTTTTCCTGGTCTCCGTTTGCTGAGCCCACACTAAAGTGCACGCAGGGCTCACCGCGGCTTTGCGGGAGCCCCACAGCGTTTGCCTGTGCGCTCTTCAATCAGCTGACCACGAGCACTTCTTCGGTCTCAGTCGAACACAGATATTTTGGGCACCTGCATGAAGGATGAAAAGTCCAGTCCAGCCGGCAGCTCTGCACAGGCTTGAATGGAAAAAAATAAAAATATCCCTTCCAGCTGGGGGACTGCTGGCAGGAGTCTGCCAGGCTGCCCTGGCCCCGGGCACTGCCGTCCCCATCCCCGTGGGTGCAGGGCAGCTGCCCCAGCCCCAACCCTGGCCCCATGTCTATCCCCATTCCCATCCCCATCTCTATCCCCATTCCCCTTCCCATCCCCAGCCCCACTTGCCTCCTGGCCACATCCCCTGGAGCCCCCCTGCAGCCCACCTGGCCTCCCAGCACCGCCAGGATGATGTGCAGAAAAAAAAATTAATTGAATCCAAATGTTTATACCATTGGCACTGTCTGGGACATGTACCTAATAAAGATGAAGAGTGCATGAGTATTTTCTTGTAGCTGCCTGCTAAATTGCCAGAAATGGCTGCTGTGCAGACTGTCCTGGTGGCAGGAGGAGGCTGCAGGGGCTAACTTGCTGGGACAGATGGGTAGACAGACAGATGGATGGATGTGCACAGGAAGTGGGTCCAGGTTCAGAAAACAGAGAGCTCTGTGCACAGGCGATGGGGTTTCTGTGTGAGTGAGGTGCTGCCAGATAGTCAGCACAGGGAAGACCCTTGATTTCCTGCTCCCTGCCTTGCACGCACACAAGCACACACGCACACAAACGCACCGGTTCCTCTCCCCATCCCCATCTGACACCCCTGGCTCTGTACGCGCAGGGCTGGACTCCAGCGAGCGCTGTCTGCACAGCACCAGCTCCCACGGGCACCTGCAACACATTCTGGTTGCTGCAGGTCTGTGCACTGACATGCTTAAAGAAAAACCAACCAACCAAAAAAAACCAAAGTCCATCCTGAGCTGCCATGGCACAACGGCTGCAGCAAGGCGACCCGGCGCTTACTCATTTCTTCAATGAGAAAGACTGAGAGCGGGGCCCCGGGGGCTGCGGGGCCGCTGGCCGATAAGGAGCAGCTCCCTAATCTCCGGCCCCAGCAGCCAAGCAGGCGACGGCGATAACGCACATCCACCCTGCGTCCGGGCGGTGCGCGTCGTGGGTTTTGCATAGGTGCCTGCACCTTGCAGGAGGTGGGATGCAGCGTTCCCCCAGCCCGGCACCCCCCCCCCGCCATCCCCAGTGGGATGCAGGGCACAGCGCGCAGCTGGTGGCTGGCATCAGGGTGGGCATGGGCAGCCCTTCTTCTTACGGGGGTATAAAGCCACAATTGTAATGTTCCGTTAGCGCTGCCAAAATAACTCTTATTTCCCAGGTGGCTGTCAGTGAAATGGTGAAAACCATCTGTGGATCTCACGCACCCTAGAAGAGGAGCTTCCTGGCAGCGCAAGGGACACAGGGACCTGCAGACCCTCCTGGAGGATGCTCAGGAGCCGAGGGTGCCCGGCTGGCAGCACCGCACGTGGCGGGGCTGCGGCACCAAAGCCCCCGTGGGAGGAGGGAGGGACTAACATGTGTGTGTTAATCGTGTGGGTAAGACCCGGATGGGCACTATGACACGGTTATGGAGACACTTCAGTGACAGACACGTGGGGTTCCCTGTACGCTAGAGGTAGAGGAAATCCTACGTGCTTGTCCAGGCACAACAGCGCATTTCCTTCTCTGACTGTGCTCATCATGAAGAGGAAGAGCTGTGGTGGCTCTTGCCAGTGAACCATGAGGGAAATGCCTCCTCGAAATGCCGGCCAGCATCTCGGAGGGGTCAGGCCGGGGGTGCCCCCCTGCTTCCCAGCCACAGAACAGCAAACGTGGCCCTGTGGTGGCTGGGGCACAGCCTGGCAGCAAAGCACAGCCCTGCGGGACCCGAGGAACATCCCAGTGTGATGTGCTGTGACACATAGATGGGTAACGGGTAAACAGGATAAAAACAGCATTTCTAAGAGTTTGCAAATGTTTGCATTAACTTCAGAGGAAAAGCACAGACACCGCAGCAATAGGAGCACGGGGAGGGCTGTGTGCAACCAGCAGCACAGCTGGCTGGTGCCGGGGTGCCGGGACCGAAGGGCTCGTGCTCCCCTCCTTCAGACCTTGGCATTTTGGTTAAGGGACCTGCACTTTCCCTGCGCCTTTGGTGGGCACGGGGTGAGCTCGCTGCTTCAGGCCCGGGGCCCGTTTGTGCCTGGTCCCTGGCACCGCTCTGGGAGGCACCAGCAGCACCGAACGCTGCTGCAGTGCCGGCTCTGCACCACCTCCCTGGCTCCCTGGGATAAATTCACCACCCCCCCGTGTGCCAAACGGCACACAAGATAAGCTCTACTCCAAAGCACATTTTTGTCAGAGGGCAGCAAGATAAAATCTTAAAATAGCGCTGCGTGACATTTGACAGGGGCTGTGCCACTGCCCTTTCCACAGGCTGCCTTCCCCTCCTCCTGCCCCGGCTCTGGGCAGGAGCATCCCCGTGGGAAGGCTCGGTTCCTGAAAACTAAAGCAGCCCGTGTGTTATTCGGGAGGCAGAGCTGCCTCTGAGGCATTGCACTCTCCCAGTGGCACGGCACCGAGCGCAGCGTGGCACAGTGAAGAAAAACCCTGCCTCCATTTCCTGGTGTCCCTGCTCCCGCAGCACCCTGTTGCCAGCAGCACCGCTCCCGCTCTGCCCACTCTCCCTTGGCTCCAGCCAAACGCCACTTGGCCAAATCCCCGGCAAGGGAACAAAGCACAGGGCCCCAGCGAAGCGTGGGGGAGCTGGGGGAGGCACTGCTCCCTGCACGGCTTCTCTCCAGCACTGAAAAACAGCGCTGCCTGAAAGTTAAATATTCCCCTCGCTGCTGTTGCCTCCTTTCCCTCTCCCTCCGCTCCTGGCACTGCTCGGGGAGGTTGGGGCGCGCTTTGCCGGGGCTCGCCGGCGGCTCTGTGACACTGGACGCCATTGAGAAGAGTGAGGAGACGATGCCAGCGTCCTCTCTTGGAAACGCCAGCTCCAGCGCTCGCAGTGCTGCAAGCACACGTCCTTAACCCCCTGCTGCCAGCTGGGCACGGCGCGGTGCCGCGGCTCCGGTCGCTGGGCTTGAGGCAGCACTGACAAGCAAATGCATTAAAAGAGTTTAGCCTTCCTCCACGGATTTTAGGCACATGCTCCAACTCTCTCCAATTCTGTTTTTATTTCTGTGCAGCTGTTAACACACTATATTTAAAGGTACAGTTTCAATTCCTATCTATTTTAAGCTTTTTTTTTTTTTTAATGGAAAACAAGATTAAAAAAAGCCTTCAAAGAAAACAAACATTGCAATGCCCACAGAAATTTTCTAACAATATTAAAAATGCCCGTGAGAGCAACTACTTTTAAACAGTTAAGCATTGACATTACACTTAGGAAATGAAGCATTTCACATATATAGGAAAAGGTGGGCCACGCACTACTGCACTGCACGCCCAAGCTCCTCTCACCGCGGCCCAACTGCACCCGCCTCGCGGCACCGGGGCCTCGGTGTGTTTGAGTGACCCTGGGAGCCCGACTGGGCGCTGGTGGCCCTGGAAGGAGCCTTTGGGCTCTTACCCCATGGTGCAGACGATGGTGTGGGGCCATGCCCTGCACTCCTTGAGTGACAGCCATGTGCGGTGGGGACCACAGCACGGAGCCCACGTCTGTGGGTGCTCCCTGTGACCGCCGAGCGCATCCGGTGCCCCCGCGCGCTGGGGCAGGGAGCTGAGGCCAGGCAGCGCAGTGCAGGGACGCTGCGAGCCGTGGCCTGGGATGCTCAGGGGCCAGCAGAGCCACACGGGTTCAAACGTAACTCTGGAGGCTGGCCGGGGCTCTGGGGGTGGTTCTGGTTCTCGAGGGTTTTCCCCTGCCTCCACGGCCTCGCTCACCCTCGTCAGTGGTATCAGCAAAGCCCCAGGGATTAAAAGGGTCACGTTAACCATGCTTCACATCCTCCCTGCCTCTTCTGCTGTGCTGGTATCCCCAAAATCCAGGTCTGTCCATGGGTCCGTCCCTGCAGCCCTGCACTTCTCCCTGCATGGGTATCCTGGCCAGTGAGCAGCCTGCGGCCGCCTCAGCAGCAGTGCAGGGCAGCGGCCCGGCCGGAGCCCTCCCTCGCACTGCGGGGATGCGTTAACAGCTGGTTTGTCCCCAGCTCAGCCAGCCCTCTGCATGCTCCGCTTGCCAGCGCTCGGCTTTGCGCGGCGTGGGGACGCAGGGCCGCCCCGCTGGAGGGCAATTCGGCCCCAGCAAGGTGCAATCTGTCTGCAGAACTGCTTTGTGCCGCGGCTGCCGGTGGGCAGAGGCAGGGCAGAGGAGGCAGGGAGCCCAGGTAGCCGCTGCGTGGCCCCGGCTCTGGGCACACGTGGCACCGCGCTGCAGCTGCGCTTCCCGTGGGGACTCCTGGGCATGGCGTCAGGGCAGCGTGGAAGCACCCCTACCAGCAGGAAAGGCTCAGGTTCATCCCCTCCATGCCCCTCAGTGCTAAGTAACTACTCGCAGTAATTTCTTAGCAGCCACGAAATGCACACCTGCTCCGGCACGGTGCCACGGGGGGACAGCCCTGCCGCCTCTCCGACAAGCACGGGTGGCTTCTCTGCACGAGCCAAGCTGTGAGCTTGAACTTCTGGGCTGTGATTGCTTTGTGCATCCAAACCAGACACCCAAACCGGCCGCCCCTGTGCCCCTCTTTGCCGCAGGTGGCAGTGGGGATGTGCCTCAGCCAGTCGCCCAGGGACAGTCCTGTCCCCGCTGCGGCCCGCCCGTCCCCAGCACGCTGGCGGAGATAAGGCTGGAGGATGCTTAGTTTGTGCTGTCATCAAGACAAAATAAAGCCCGGCTGCCTCCAATACATTTTTTTGTCTTAATTGTTCTATTTCCATGTGCCTGTGTATGGCTGGCCGTGCCGCTCTTGCCAGGAAAGCAGAGCGCTGATCATTGTCAGATGGTTCACACAGAGGTTTCTGTTTTGTTTTGTTTTTACAAGGATCCAAGATGATAGGGGGAGGGAAAGAACTTTTGTCCTCTGCTTAAAATAATTCAAGAGCTTTCCACTGTCTACGCCAGGCTCAAGCAGACATTTGCATAACAAACGAGCTTCTCCTCGCTCTTCAGCCCCAAGTGACTCCTGCTGCCCCTGAGGACCAGGCTCCATCTCCATGTCCCCCTCCACATCCACGTCCCCCTCCATCTCCACTCACCACGCGCCCCACAGCCCCCATCCTGCTCACTCCACTGCGGCACTGGGCCTGGTGGGCTTTGGGGAGGGATGCTGGGGGTTACAAGATTTTGGCGCTTTGGTCAATCAAGACGTAAACTGCCTCTGAACTATTTCCACAGTATAACATTTGTTTGGTGACCAACAAATCATTCTGGGCATTTTTTATTTTGCTACGAAAATGCTGCAAGCGGTTTTGTGAAGGCTTCTCCCCGAGGTAAAGCCTGGTGACAGCAAGGACCTGTGCAGATGCAGACTTTCCTGTTCTGAGCAGAAGTGGCTGCCCAAGCACAAGGCCGGGCCTGAGAACCCGTTCAGGGCAGGAAAACCGAGCAAGCCCCTAGAAGTTTCACAGGACGCTTTTTGCCCCTGAGGCAGACTCACGCCTTTGCTAGTTCAGATGTATAAATTATTCCAACAGTTCTGCTCTTGCTATTTAAACAGATTTCATTGCAGAGTGCTTCCGAAGAGCATCTGCTGCAATGGCCAAGGACACAGATTTCGGCCCAGCAAGAAGCTGTTACCAGAGCCATTTTGTGCAGAGCCATATTGCTGCAGCTCCTCTGGTGAGGCACTGGAGGAAGTCTCTAGGCCTGTGCGAGGCGGCAGGAAGGTTTTCACAGAGCTAGCTGGAGAAACTGGGTGGAAGCAAATGCTATCAGAGCCCAAACACCTCATCAGTTGCATCAGAACTTTGTATTCTGATGAAGAGAGGTGGGAGAGAAGGGAAGTCCCAGCAATACTGAAACAGCCCTTTTAGACAATGACTGAAAAAATGTTGCAGTTATTCATTTTGAAATGAGTTTCTATAGGAGTTAGATTTTTTTATTATTATTATTACATCACATCATGGGTACACAATTAAAAAAATGAATCCATAATCTCCAGAAACCACCATCCCTCCAGAAACCTTTGTAACACATCTATCCTCTGCACCAGGTCCTTGCCCTTTCTGGCCGATGCCCTGAAGTCAGTGGATTACTCATGGCTGGCTCCAAGCCCAGGCTGGAGGGCACAGATCCCAGCCTGGGGGGGCAAACGCTGCTCACAGTCACCCCAGTCTCACCACGGGCAAGCCTGAGCTCGGCCAACAGCATAGAAAGAAGTCTCTGTCCTGGAGATCTGACAGTAAATGCTTAAGATATGGTTTGAGAGTCAACTGAAGTGGCCTGCTTATTTTCCCATAGTGAACTCAAAGCGTCACAAAGTACTGCAGTGAGGTGTGAGGTAAAATCCTGGAGGATTTCTCCTGGGTGATTTTTTTGTTTGTTTGTTTCTGTGGGTCTTGGACTTGTTTTGGTGGACCTTTGGAGAGGTAAGACATGCAAGTGCCTCTCTTTCTGATGTGCTGCAGGATTGTTTATCCTCACCTGCCAGAGCAGGGCCGAGCTCAGCTCATTGCTCTTCTGCCACCCCTGCAATTCACAGCGGCTCGGTCCTCAGAACAGGTTTGAATTAGGGCTTCTATGGCCACAGCAAACAACGGGCAGTCCCAAGCTCCCCTGACCCACCTCCTGTTGCTGTCTGCTTCAAACGCCAGCCCGAGATGCCATCCCTTCCACTTGTGCCACTTCAGCACAACACCCCCTGCCTTCCCATGCAAACCCCACGGTCCCGTGCGGACCTCCAACGGCACCCGCAGGGAGCCTCCAGCGACCTTCGCTAGGGACAGGGCCGGCACCAGGCGGGTGCACCGGGCCCCTCACCGCCTCTCGCAGCACAGCCGGGGCTGTCTGCCTGCCGGGGCTTCCCCTCGGCTCGGTGAGAGCCTGGCTGTCACCGCAGGGCTCACGAGGAGGTTCCTCTGCGGCGCGATGTGTCCCACGGCACGGTGGTGCCGTGCCACTCAGAGAGCTCGCCGGGCGCGCTCCAGCCTGGCCATTTGTGAGTCACGCGTGGCTGCCCCTCAGCACTTCTTCATTTTTGTGGTCTGTTGAAATAATGGCTTTTAAACAATGCCAGCGCAGAGTGATTTATTTTTCCTGCCAGCCATGTCCTCTGTAGGGCTATAGGACTCCCATTTCAGACATACCCGAGATACGAAGCTGAGATTATGGCAGAGGTATGCCATGTGGAAAGCACAAAGGTGGGAATAGCAATTACAGCTACCTGGTGGGTTTTGCTTCTGTTTCAAGACACAAGACTGAGAAGGCAAAGCATAGGAAAAAAACGTTATATATGGAGTATTCCTGGCAAAGCAGGTCAAAAGTAGCATTTGCTACGGTGCATAATTAGGACCCTCTGGGCCATTAAAAAAAATAATTTAAGAGGTTAAATATCACTGCCCTTGGCAAATGCTGCAGTAGAGACATTCGTGTTGCTCACAGAGACTGTCACTGGTGCTGCTGCGTCCTGGCGAAGGCTTCACGCAGCCCTGCCCCACGTGCTTCCAGCATCACAGTTAGGACCACGTCCAGTGTTGGGACCACAGTGCCCACCAGCAGGCTCACACAGAGCAGCTGAGTCACACTCAGAAACTAAACATTGGAAAATGCAGGAATTCACACAGCAGACGCAGGAGAGACGCGCATGGCATCCCCAGGCAGCTTTCTTCCCACAGGGCCTGGCGAAGGCTGGCCTCGAGCCCGTGTCACCCCCTGCGTTCCATTACTGCACTCCAGCCGCATTTAGCCACAGCAGCCACCAGCAAGAGACTTGGGGATGCTTCTGAGTTTTGCTTTTGTGAATCAGGCCCGATGCTGTGCAGCTGCGATGGGGCTGGGGAGGCTCTGCCCTGGCTTTCGGAGCACGCTCCCGTGGGCTGCAGCCGGAGGGACAGGCGGGGATGGAAGGGAGCTGGACACTGCTGTGATCTGCCAGGGAGAGACTGCTCCGGGAGCTGCTGCCTTCGCTGGCAGCTCTGCTGCGGCACAGGGCCCAGGGATGGAGAGGCCAAGGGAAGTTTGCCCTGGAGCTAGAAGAGCCTGCAGTGCACCCCAGCTCCTTCTGCCTCTCCCTGCCTTTCTTTTCCCAGGTATTTTGCCCAGCTCATTTGCAAGAACTGGTCCCATCCTGGCTCACCAATGACCAGAAAGCCCTGCAGACTGCCTCTGTGCTCTCCAGGAGGGACACTGGGGACCATGTTGCCCTGGACCTTCAGTTTGATCTGATACCTCCCACATGCAGTTTGCTGCCTTCTCCACTGCCTCCTTCATGATTGCCCAGTGCCAGCTGGTAACAAATCCTGCAGCATCGATAGTCTACTGCAATGCCACAGGTACCAGCAGACATTTAAACGGTCACCAGTTTAAAAAGAAAAAAAAAATCACAACAAAAGACCAACAAATAGTTCTCACTGTTCCCAGGCAAATAAAAAGAACAGTTTGGGATCGTCACTAGTGTCCCTTTGTTTACTGAATGCAGTAACAGAATAGGGAAAGAAACAAAAAAAACCTCCTGATAGCGACAACTTGCTGTGGGCGAAGCAGGCTGGGACATGCCCAAGAAAAGGAGGGTCAGGCTCTGTGTGTATCTGCTGGTGACGGGAAATAAATGTGCCCAAAAGCACTTAAAAAAAATAAAAAGGACCAGACCTGATTGCAGCAGTTAGAAGTGATATATTCTTGGCATGGAAACAAAAAGCAAATTCATAGCAGGTTTGGAGCTGATCTTACTGGCTTACATGGGATTTTATACTTAGGTAATTCTATTGTTGGCTGGAGCTACCTGATTTATGCCTGAATAAGGTCCTGATCCTGCAAACATTTACTTATGTATTTTAGTTTTACCTTTGCCCCAGACGCCCTATTAATTTCACTGCAGCAAGGATAGTTCTTGTTTGCAAAGCTGGCGCCGTTGCAAGAAGAAAATCTATGCCATAACACCTGAAATGAAGAGGAAATTTTGCAGTGAGAAGTGAACTCCCCCAGACTGCAGTCTTCCCATGGCCTCAGGCACTGCCACCCCCAGACACACACAAGCCCAGTGGGTGCGAGTGTAGCTCCCTCTAACCCACAAGCTTTAAGAAGCAACAGGGGAGCATCCTTAGCATAAACCTGCAGCTGCTTTCAGCTCTGTCAGCCTCTGCAACAAATCAAAAATCAGGCAGCAGCGTAGCTAAGTTCACTCTGACAACACCATCTCCCCTGGGCAGACCATCAAAATGAGCTTCTAACCTGAGCAGAAAACATATTTCAGTTGTTTCAGTTCAAGAAAGTGGAGTTTATCATTAAAACCACTGGGTTTACCCTATACCTTCCCCATCAGGCAAGGAGGCATGGTAAAAGGGGCTAGCTGGAGAAGGATTCATCCATCAAATGCCGCCCTTCAACAATGCAATGACCGGGTTTGCTTCAAAGAGACCATGAGAATAAAAACCTGTCAGAGGAGAAGCAGAGAAGATGTGTGCTCACACTTGGACAGGAGAAGACAGCAGCTTCAGCCAGCAGCCCAGAGAGATGCCCCAGCAGAGCTGTTGCTCGCATGCCCATCACATGGGAAAGCTCTGCTGCTAAAACCAGTCAAATGAAAAAAAAACGGGCTGTGTATCTTGGAGCAGCTGCTTTCCTCACTGCACTGCCAAACCTTCCTGAGAGCAGGGTTACTCCTCGGTGCAGGGGAGAATTAAAATTTGCTTTACAATGGAGCCGGGGGGCTCTGCGGGCAGCCCGGTGTCTGCGTGGCTGGGGCTGCGTGTGGAGCCAGCGGCACCACCTGGAGCCAGCGCCAAGGGCGCTTGAGGAGGCTGCAGGAGGGCCCAGAGCAAATCCCCCCCGATATAAATCCCTGCTGCTTTCTGTTGGAGATGCTTGGCCAAGACGCTTCAGTTCCCAGCCCCAGCCCAGCGCTAGCTGCCCAGCAAAGCTTGGGTGCTGCTTGTGGAGCAGCCAGCGCCGTGCACCGCAGGGCACTTCAGCTCCTGTGTGTAAGCCATGCGAGTGCTTCCTCCCCGACGTGCCTGGCAAAGAGCATGAGCAGCCAGACACGAGCTGCATATACTTTTATTTCACCATCTCTACAACTAACGTCAGTTTCTGGCCCAGCAGCACCCTGCTTGAAAAGAGCCGCCATGACTGGCATTGCTGCACCCCGTGAGCTTGGGGCCAGACTCGTGCCAGCCTGGGTCTGAATTAGCAGCTCTTTTCGGCTGCTCTAATCTGGCCGAGCCGGCTGCAGGCTGGAAGTGCCAGGAGCATGGGTCCAGAGCTGGACCACAGCACACGTGGGTCCTGAGCTGGGATGCAGCTCATGCTGATCAAACCTGCAACAGATCCAGGCAGGCACAGCGCTGGCATCCCTGGGGAAGGGGGAGCTGTGGGCACAGCCACATCACCTGCTGCTGAACATCCCCGCGCCTTTTGCACCCTGTGTGGTGAGACCGCAGCATGGGGTTGGAGACTGCTCCCGAGCACCGGTACGCTTCCAGAGCAACTCCTCTGAATTTGGCTCTGCTTATAATGCAGAAGCCTGGAGAAGTGAATGTTACCTCCCTAGGAAGATTTAATTATACATAAAATTAGAAGTCTTAGTTAAAATTTCATACTTCTGGAAGACAGCCGGTTCGTTAGCATCACTTTAATGAGGCACTAACCTCACTGTAATGCTTTTATTAATGCTCGTCGCTTATTGAGTGCCAACTGCTTGGCTCCTCTCCGACAGGCCGGCTGGTCTGCAAAGTGAATGGTTTAGGGGTCCTTTGATGCAAAATGTGAGCACGTTTACACCACGGCCAGGACAAACGACAGTTGGTGAGATGAGGCAGACCAAACCTCACCAGATGGTGCCCAGAGTAGGCGATGCAACGACAGAGCAAGACCAGGGCAGACGGGGCGGACGCAGGGGGGAACAAACGAAGGCAGAAGAGGAGATGCTGGTTCCACCAACACCGCTGACACCATTCCCGTTGACTGCAGCAGGGTCAGGATGGAGGCCAGGCCAATGAGCAATGACAGGGCATCAAAAACAATGCGCTGGAGATGTGATGAGAAGGGAAGACATTGGGTGTTACAGGATCCCAGGAGGCAGGTAGCCAGTGGCTGTGAGCTGCAGCCTTCCCCCCACCTACTCCAGCTCCTCGTATGCTTCCAGGTCCGCTACACCACGCGAATGCTGCGGCAAAGCTTGTTCTCAGCCACAGTTGCGTCCAGCCCGCATCTCACCATGGACCTTCTTTGGTCCAGCCAGCTTCCAAACCCCTAAGGCACCCGTACCCTGAAATCTCTACCCCAGTATGAACACTGTGGGATAAATGGTGCCTTTCAGGTACACCTGAAGCCACTGCAGAGCTGGTCTGTCTGGAGGAGACCCAGGGGAGGCCAGGAGAGGAGCAAGTCCCTCCTCTGGTCCCTCTGCACTGCCCATGACCCTGCTGGGCCTCAGAAGGGTCTTTGCCCTCCCAGCCTGCCCAGGAAGCAGAGCCCACCTGCTTGCAGGTAATGCCCAGGTGCTCTGAGCACGCCTTTCAGACAAGGACATGGACAGAAGGACAAGGATTATCCCAGCAGCTGCTAGGACACGCTCCCCCACACCTCCTGGGAGCTGAGGTGAGCATATGCCATATGTTTCTCCTCCTGTTCCATGGAACACTGTGAATAGAGGGATTAAAAATTATCCATTGTGGCCTGAAACGACAGAGCCAAGGCACCAGTGCGGGCTGATGTTCCAGCACAGAGCTTACGGTGCTGGCAGAAGGCAGGTGGGCTGCTGCACCCACACCAAAAGCTGGAGCATGGGTTGGCTCTGGTTTCCCATCACCTTCCACAAATGGCTGCAGAGGTATCAGGTGAGTCCTCGGCAAAGGATTCAGCTCCATTGATATCATAGCCTTGATTTTTCCTGCAACTGAAAGAGAGTGTTTCATGTCAACACAGTGAACAAAAAGAGAGAAAAAGATTATCCAGAGCAAGGGGAGGAAGCCAGTTGGCTGCTTGGGCACGGAGCGATGGGATGGGGCCAGCTGGATAAAACGCAGGGCAGAGGTGGGAAAAACCAGGGAGAAAACCCCTTGTCCCGCAGTGCATTCTACCAACACTGCGGAGCGAGAACACCAAACTACAAAGTCACTGAACTGGAAAAATCACAACACTTTTTTTCTCCACATAATCTGACAGATACAAAGCCAAACATGGAAATTTCACAGGGTGCTGATGCGCTTTTTCCCTGTTAAAGCTTCTCCAAGTTTCTGTGGAAACCAGCCTGGTTCTTGTGAAGAAAAAAATAATAAAAGAAAAGTAGAAAAGAGGATCTTTTCAAGCAAAAGTAGTTAAATGCAGCTGTTTTTAAAGTGACTGCTATAGGTGACTGGGAAACTGGTAAAATAAAAACGTTTTGTCAAGTATATATTTGCCAATATATGGGAGGTTTTTTAGATCCAATGATCTACATTTATCAAAATAAGGAATAAAGCAGAAGCTGGGAGAGGCAAACACACAAAAATAAAATAAGGCAAAGTGAATGGCAAATGCCATGAAACTTTCACACGGAATTTACAGCAGTGTCTGGAGCCTGCTCACAGCAGACAGCTTATCCTTGTCTTCAGCACAAGAAAATAGTCCCAGGCCAGTCTTCTTAGTTTCAGGTCCATGAGCCTCACCCAATGCTCCCCTGCACTGACAAGGCCTTGCAGGTCTGCGTGGGCCCAGGTGTGACTTTACACACCAGCAATGCAGTCCCATGCAGGCTGGGCTGTCAGCCTACAAACACAGCTTTCTCATTTCAGTGGCTTTAATGGCAAAAAAACTAGAAACTTGATATTTTAAATGTGATTTTATTCAGGCCATAGCGTGGAAGCATGTTGTCCTTGTCAGAAACAGGAAAATGCATTAGAAGCTCAGTACGGCCGTAAACAAGATGCACATTGGCAGGGTTGATCACCCTGGTGAGGGTAATCGCTTTCAAGTTTAATCAAGGTAGAAGGGGGAGATTTGGAAGCATCACATCCATGGCACACTTCCCTGCTTTGTCACATCACACCAAACACTTGATAAAAGCTCCCTTTGAAGAGGAGCCAAGTTGTTCCTTGCTCTACTATAGTGGTATTGTATTGGATTTGCTGAGCTGGGTTTCCAGTTGTGCAAAGAATTTTTAAGAGGCAGAAAAAGAGTAAGAGTGTACAGAAAGCATTATGGCTCAAAGAAAATAACAAGAGATAGAGCAGTAATTAATTATTGGGCTTTACTTCTTAATATTTTGTTTTGGCAGTGGGACAAACAGACTACTGTGTTGGTAAAATAGCCCTACATTATGAGAGAACCTGCCTTCTGTACATATTTGGTTCTATAATATTAGATATTCAAAAATCACATGCCATGTCCCCAAAATCACGAGATTGGTAAGCAAATCATGAGATTAAAAAACTAATAGTAAAAAAGAGTTGTCTTTTGTCTCCTAGTTTCTGAGCTGTTAGCCTGCCAAGCTAATTTCAATAGAGACTTGGTTAAAGGAAAATAAAAAAGGGAAGGTGAGATTTTCCCATGATTACACTAGAAGTTTGGTTTCCCAGGAAAGCAAATCTGTAATTCATCTGTAATGCGATGAGATCATTTCCATCTGATGAATCCTAAGTTTATACTCAGAAGGCTAAAAAGAAGAAAAAAAAAAGAAAAAAAAAGAAAAAAATCCAGCTTCCACAAGAAGATCACTCAGCCAATGGGTATTTGGGACGTGTGTATGCCCAACCAGAGCATGCAAAGAACATGCTATTTCCCTGCACAGCTAGGGCAATGGGACACTGGTCTCCTTAGCAGCATTCACACCAAAATGGGTAGAGGTGTGAAACAAGGATGCTCACATTATGGACTGCCTACAGCCTCCTGGGGCAGTTCATGGGACCTGTGGCCTGACCCGTCAGCCCTTTTTCCCAGGCTGGGTGAAACGCTGTGGTAGGGACAGCCCAGAAGCTCCTCTTAAAAACCCTGTGGCCCTTCCTCTGTCTTGGGTTTATCAAGCATAAACTCAACCCGTACACATCAGCCTGCTCTTGGGAAGGAGCGGCTCAGCTGGCTGCTCGTTCTGTGGGGCAGTGGGGCAAAGCAGGGTGCTGCCGGTGGCCACCTACCCCCAGCCCTCCTTCGCAAGAGCAGGACCCGCTCAGGAGGCTGCCCTGGCACCGTGAGACACAACTCCTGCTCCCGGAGGACACACAGCTGCTGCCCATCGCTCTCTAGCTGGAAGCAGGGCTCTTGCCAGTTCTGCTCCCTGCATTAGCACGGGCTAACGGAGATAACGTCTTCCTCCCGCTTCTGCCAGCTGCCCCACCCTGGAGACCAACGGCTGCACAAACATTCTCTGCCCACCAGCCTCTGCTCCCTTTGTTCAGCCTGCGCTCAGCTCCTCCTGCGCAGGTGTTGTTTGCTCTCTCTGCACAGCTCTTGTTCCTAGACAGGCTGCCTACAAAAGCTCAGGAGTCGTTGCTATTTATTCTCAGCCCCAGCTTGGCGTTGTTGAGATGACCAGGTGAGTAGGCAGGCAGTTGGTTCTCCCACTTATTTTCTACTGGATGGGGACATCAAATATTTGCTTTCAGAAATATTTGCAGCAGCTCCTCTACAATTAACAGCATCAACCAAAATGCTCAAAAAGGGTGGGGGAGTGCTCCTGTGCCTTCACTGTCTTCCTGAGTTTTGCTAAGATGACCCAGAAATTCTTGGACTTTGTTGCTTTGCTCCTGAGTGTATCTGACAGGCAACACGTTAAAATATATGATGGGCTTCCCTTTGGCTGCACCATTTTAGACCTCCCAGTTCCTATTCCACACCAGACAGCTTTGCAGCTCTCAGGGAACAGCTTTCAGTTACACTACTACAAATTCAGAGAAGCTAATGGACTCACCTTAGCCCAATGCTAGTGCAGTAGAACAGAATTTAGCCCTTGCATTTCAGGAACTATAAAACTGTCTGAGGTTATGTGCTAACTACAGGTGTAGTTGTGTCCTCTATCATCCTTGTTTACACTGCAAGACACCATCCAGCCAACCAACCTGGGGAAGTGTGTCCTGTCTTGGACAGGAGGAAATTCCAGCTGCGATTGAGTACGGATGCCGCGTTTGAGATGAGTTCAGGGAAGGGCTTCACTTTACAAGCGAAGGCTGAGCAGGGACCTTCTCAGTATGAGCTACACAGGCTGTTGGGTAGCTGGTGTCAGTAACAGTCACCAAACGAGTTGCGATCACCTGAGGCCTGCAAAAGTGGCCTGACTCCCAGATAAGTTTTCCTGCCCTCAAAACACACTGACATGATGGTCGTATATCAAGAGCAGACTGGAGATTTTGGAGACAAAATTCTCCATTGCTGAGATGCGTAAAGGCCTTTATGCTCTGAAAGGCTCACCATATCTCCAGACACGGCTGAGGCAGTGGGAGATGGGCTTTCTCCAGGCACGAATCATTGCTCGCTGCTGCGAAAGGTATTCACAGTCACACCAACTCAGCGTGAGCTTTGCAAAAAGGGAAAAACCTACCAAAACCAAGGGATTGCTTGCTACTGAGCACTGCATCTAGAGATCTGCTGGTAAAATGCCACTACCTGCAGGGTAAAACACTGCACAACAACATCAGGACAGCAGAGGACAGGTCAATCCAAGCAGGAAAGCCTGTCATTGACTCTGTTCAGTGGATTCAAGCAATAGCAGTGTCTTCCCCAGCTCTCACTTCATCATAATCATCATCTCTCCTGAATGATTGACCACAGGCAAAGTTTTAACCTGGGTGCCACTGAGCACTAACGCGATCGGACCCACATACCAGGATACGAGTCAGTGCTAAGTTCCTTTTATTCTACATTCTGCCTGGGCAGAGAGTATGCTTTTGGCTTCACATACTCTGTAGTTTCTCTCTTTTTGTTCTTTTATTTTTTTTCCACCTCTTGTAAAGACTTTGCTATGTCAAAATCTGTCAAACAACTCCTCATGCCATGTTTTTACAAGAATCCTACTTGCTGAATGGTGCCAAACACCCTTTTAAACAATACTGAGTGAAGTATTGCATTGCCTGTGCTCTGCTCTTGCATGCCATATTTAGACAAAAGCTAGGGAATTCCCTGGCCTAAATGAGGGCTTGAATGAGTCCATTCTTTTCCCATCTCAACTAAAAATGTATGTGTTCACATCAGACAGGCCTTCTACCTAGCTTTATTTTTCATTGATTCCACAATTTGATTTATCTACCTAGAAATCAGAAGGAAAAAAAATAGAAAAGGAAACAAATCAGGTGAATCTGACCACAGACACATGCTCAGTCCTGCTGGGTGCATTCCCAAAGAGACCAAAACCAAGGCAGCAGTAACACAAACACGCAAACCCCACACTGACACCCAACCCGAGTGCACAGCTAACAATAGTCAGATCACAGCCAAATAAGGCTTTTATTGCTTTGACCCAGTGTAAACAAACAACAAGGTTATGGCCTAACACTGATAAAGATTTTCAAGGGGGTTCCTGGCAATGCACGAGAGCCCTGTTAGGCACCTGAGTCATTGGGGCGTCAGATTTTTCTGGAGCAAAGGAAAACACACAGGCCTCCAGGCACGTGGGGCATGGTGCGTAATGCCCTGGGAGCAGCCAGACCAGCGAGCTCTGCGATCACTGTGCATACTGCCCTGCACATTCATCCATTCAAACTGGCAAAAGCCAGAGTGCAAGGGCTTTTTACTGACGCTGCAGAAGTCAATGGGGCTGCAGATCTTTCTGGAGCGGCTATTGAAACTCCGCATTCCAGAGCGCTATGCTAATCGCTTTTAGCCAGCCCTCCAACATCACTGCAGTCACTAATGTTTAAACTCTTTGCCATATTTTTGTCCACAGTGCGCAGGCCCCCAGATTTTCTGACATGTGGTTCTTCCACTTGCTGCCAAGTCTGCTGGGAGAGGATGTCAGCCTCACAGGACCAAAACAGATGCCTTCCACACACTGACTCTGTTGGAAAAGCTTCAGATAAAGGCCTATCTTCCCCATAAGCACTAAAAAATATTCATTATTTCTGCTCCAAGAACCTACTTAGAAGGATATCTGAATCCTGAAATTGAGACACTGAACATTATCAAGTACAGCGTATATAGCCTGAAACACAGGAAGAAATACTCTGAAAAAGAAGGCAGAGTTTGCATTAGATTTTTGTTTTTTTATATATATATATACATATATAAAATCCATTACAGCCATCTCAGTTGCATCTGTACTGCTGATAGCGATGACGGGGACCCTACTGCAGACAGGATGCTGACAGACACCTGCCTGTTAACAGCTGTCATTCAATTCCATTCGGTGTTGCCTGAGATGACATAATAACTGAGACATCACTCAAGCCTTGACTAGCCTGGTGCTCCTAGTGTTATTGCCACTGCTGGGAGCACTCTGGGGACGGTAATAGAGGAAAGAAATGATACGGACAGAGCTGTAGCGTTATAAAATGCACCCTTAGGATCATATGCTCAAAAGCACTCAGTTCCCATTTAGGAACCAAAATGAAGTTGGCAGGATTTCAGAAGTGCTCAGCATCTATCAGCTCCTACTGAGAACATGCTGAGCTCTTCTTAAAATTGTCAGAGAAAAACAATTCAAAGATAAGAGCCAGCTTGTGGTTTACAATTAACATCATTGTATGGGTCTTCATGGCAGTTTGGCAGGAGCAAGAATAGCTGCTTTCACAGGAGATGGTCTATATGAACTCACATCTCAAAGTATGGGGCCAGGTCTATAAGCAGTCACCTCCACCAATTGCCTCCTGTAAGAGCTGCACACCCTAAGGAGAATTTTCCACCTTGTGTTAGAATGATGCCTTTTATAGCACTCAGTAAGAGGGAGTCTGCACCCGATCATGTTAGGAGCGACCACATCAATAGAGACAAGACCAGTATGAGTGCATAACACTTCAGAACATAACCCACTGAGCTGTAGTCAGGGCAACTTTGAAAACATCTAGAGAAATGGACTAATTTAGCCCTAACCTGTATTAGTTTTTGACTTATAATTAGAAGCAATATTATATGTCAGTTGGTACCTTTTGTCTTTGATAACCCTAAGCGCTCTTTGTTCCATGAATGAGACAGATATCTTCTGGCAGTGGTGACAGAAACAGTAGTCTGCCTCATGCAGTCACAGTCTGGGCTGACACCAATGTGAATCTTCAGGAGACATAAAGATTATTCTGATCTCTCCAGTCAAGCAATTCCAGAGGCCGCAAGCCAGCAAAGAACTTAAACGTTGCAGCACTCCCACTCACTCTCCTGGAACCACTGATCTATTTAAAAGAAATGCTGTGAACTCAAATCCTCCTACTGTTGGCAGCTCACAGCTCCTCGAACCTTGAACCAGCTGAACCTTGGGGCCACACCAAAAAAAATTAATAATAATCAAAACACAAGAAACAGCTGGTGTCAGGCTTGAGCTCACCCACAGATGCACTACAATTCTCAAAGTGAACTAAGAACAAGTTCTTCTCATCAAGGCCCTCTTTTACACAGCGTCCTTCATCTCACCTTCAGCCCTGTTCCAGAAGCCATCTTCCAGGTAGGTGTAGCTGGCTTGTGCTTACTTTCCAGGTATTCCAAGGGTGATGCGGTCTATCTAGCCATTAAGCTTGCTATTTTGACAGGTCTAATTCCATATAAAATGTCCAGAGACACTTCTGGGGACAATAGAAACTTGAAGAATCTGATGAGTATTGCTACCTGTAGGCTCCTTAGGCATGGGAAGTGAATCTATCGTTTAATCTACTTCAGTACTTTCCTAGATGAGAGTGCTACAGCTCAGTCAGAACTGCCAAGTAACAACAACACTCATAGTACTAGGACAATACAACATTATTTTCCCTTGTAGGAGCATTTTTGTATTTTCTCAATAATGGGTCAAAACCACATTTGTTGAAGGTGGGGACAAATGTATTGATTCCAAAGGAGCTGCTGCTCCTTTTGAGGACCAGCTTAGAAACCCGGGACAGAGTTTAAACATTGTATAATCAAACATCATATAATCAAACATTGCAAGACCTTACAGACTCAGGCCATGTTGATTTACTTCCCAACATCTAGAAATGAAAGCAGAACAACAGCAAAATGCATAGCACTATTTTCCATTCCGACTAAAACAAGGTCAAAACATGCATGAATTTAGCTCTTTACTCCTCAAAAGTAACAATTCAGTATGATTCATTACACCCAAGTATTCTAGCTCATTTTCTATAACTAATTAACCTTGTAGGCAATAATTTGCCCAACAGGCACCAATGCCAGAGGGGAACACTATTCCCAGGAGGAAGGCTGCACTCTGCCTCTTTAAAGCAGATTAGAGTAATAGACCGCAGGAATGAGAACGCAACAGCTTACCACGCTTTGGCCAAGGAGCACTGCTGTCCTTTCCCTCCTGAATTTGCTGTTTCTAGGACAGGGACAGTCTGAGAAGACTTATTTAGCCAAGAAATGGAGAATTCTCTGTGCCAGTGAGCAACATGTGCTCAATTCAAATGCAGTCTCCTAGGGAGAAGAGAAGATACAGAGCTGGGTGATCATTGCCACAGCCACTGAAGGTCAACAAATACTCATCCTTCTCACAGCTGAGCTGAGCAAAACTAGGCAGGAGAGCAGAGGATAAGAAGAGAGATAACCAGACACGCGTCCTGGAGCAGCAAAAGAGGAATGGTAACTAGTGCAGCTCCCCGGGCTGAGGGTTACGGGTGTGCCCGATCCATAGGGAGCCAGTGGCTCCCAGGATTGCGTAGCAGCTTGGAGTTTGGACAAGGCCTTTTAGTCATCCTCTTGGTCCCTTTTATTTCCTGCTAGGTTTACACATCCTCTCAACTTCTCATGTATATTTAATCCAAAGAAAAACACCATTAAAATGCCGAGAAGGCTTTCAAGACAATTGTTTTGTTACATTAAACCAACTTCAATCCTAAACTCTGCTTCTGTGAAATTACTTACTGGACAAGACACTTCAAACCTAAATTACTAACTAAGTGCCACTGTCACTGTCAAAAGATTGCTGTTTTCATAGGTCAACCACAGCAGGAAAGAATTTTAACAAGATGATGCCTGACTTCAGAGGTCTACATGCAGCCCCTTCTGCATCGGGCACCTCAGTGCAATACAAAGACACACATCCTTCACTGCAGAAGTCACTTTCTTCATGAAGTACCAGTGCTGAGACCTGAGTACTGCTGCAGGTTTGAAATATTAAATGCCTCCGTGTGCATTTCACTGGCACGCACTCGCTCTGCTCCTGCACATGCTTCAGAGGAGAATCTGTATGAGAGCCGCAGCCTTAGTGTCACCCTGTGAAATCCAAGAGCTGCGTCCATTTTTAGAACGAGCCTGCCTGGAGATATGTTGCATTATCTCAGCAACACGTAAGGGAACAAAATGAACTGCAGCTTCCCCTGCCACTTTTTTACCTTCTGTTTAAACAGTGTCTGTTCAGCCCGCTCTGTTCCTCTCCTGAGCACCCATTTACTCGGCACCTCACACAGGGCTGGCCGTTCTATTTTTAAAAACATGCTGCTGTCTTTTATCTTAAGCTGCCTGATTTTTTTTTTTTTTTTTTAGCTCTTGTACTCTTTAAACCTATTTAAAACATGTTGGCAGATAAAAGTAGTGAGCGGGGATATAGCAAATGCATCATGTTTGGCATAGCAAGTAGAGAATTAAGGCAAGAGATTAAAAAAACAGATTAAAAATAAATACCTGAACTCAACCATTGTGGCCAAACCACAGTGGTCCTCGCTTAGGGGAATATCTCCCATGTACTCGAAGGGGGGTTTATTTGAACCTAGACTTTAGGTCTTGCTCTCACCCAGCTCATGGCAGCAAACATACTTGGGTGCTCGCAGCTGGGAAGAACAGCAGGCTGGCAGCTGCGAGGAGTGAGAGGCTCTCCACAAGTCCAGTAAATGGATGTGATCCTTACCTGCAAGCAGTTTTGAAATTGTCTTGGTTTTGCCAGGTGGTAAAGGTTTTGCTGGTTCCAGTTCTGATCCAACACGTTCCCTGAAGTCAGTGGACTTGCAAAATCACACAGGTGGAGTGCCCGGGTGGGACATGACTGACGGGATGTACTGGCAGGACACAGCTCTAGGAGAGCTCTAGCACTGTTCTCAGTTGCGGAAAGGTGGGAGCCAGGAACACAAGGCTCGGAAATCCAGTGTCCATACTTGTACCCGCAGTTATGGCTCTAAACCAGGATGCACTTCACACTTTTGACCAGAGATGCTGGTTTCAACTTCAAGCTAAAAACCCTCAGCAACTCTCAGAAGGTGAACTAAAATGAGGGAGTTTTGAGGCCGCAAGTACCAGCATGCCACTAGATACAGGGATGACGGGTTGACTACACTGATATATCACCTAACAATATGAGAAACCACGTCAAAAACTGCCTCAGCCTCATTGGAGCTATTAATCCAGTTTTCTGAAAGAACTAAGGATTTTTCATTCAAATTTTTGTGACCCCTTTTGCCAGGTTCATTTCTGTCCTATCAAATTTTGAGTCACAATATTTTGATTGTATTTTGGTTTCTATCAGTTTAATGCCATCCATAACCTTGTTTTTCTCTACAGATCTCACCTAAAATATTTTGAGGAAAACCTTATGTACCATATGCATATTATGGCTTCCTACAAAGTCTCTTTCTCTGCATATTTTGGGGAAACACTACCTTAGGCCAACCAAGACTTGGGATTTAGTTTCTTTTATTTGTTTGTTAGTTTTCTTTTGTTTTCCTGGAGGGACAATGAGGGAAAGGGCTGGGTGCAGACACTGCTGTTGGTACAGAGAGGATAACAACACATTGGGGTGGTCAGGATGAAAACTGGGAATTTCCTGGCAATTTCCCAGGATGAGAAGACAAGGAATTACTGACGCCCAGTTGCAAGCTTTGCATTTTGGCAGCTTGGAGATTTTCTAGCCCATGCCTTGGATCTCGATTTTTCTCAACTAATACCTAGGTGCCAGGCTCTGACACCCCTGCAGAGCTGCCCTAAGCACCCAGCTGACGTTCCGGTAATGACCAGGCACCTATAGCTGCCTCTGTTACACTGTGTACGTCTCGGGATGAGCTCAGCTCCGTTTCAGATTCAGGACATCTCTGAGAACTGGTTGAAACGAGGACTCACTACAGCTTCCATCAGATGCTGATGGGCCTTTTTGTGCCAGGAAAACGGATGCGTGCAACAACAGCAAAAGTGCCTGGAAGCATCCCAAAGCCTGAGTGAAATGAGGGAATTTTGAGCGGCACCAAACAAAAGGAGCAGTGATTTAATCTCCACAGATGGGGAGGGGGAGCAGTGTCAGGAAAAGCAGGAGGATGAGATTAGCTAGGCAATAAAACGAAAATGAGCAAGAGGTGGAGCAAACTGTGCTGAGATAAGAGGAGGTGGATTACAGAGCTGGCAGATGGAGGGGGAGCAGGCAGCCAAACAGGGAACAAAAAACAGGTAATAAATCCGTAAAAATCTCAATGAACAACTTTAAATACCATTTCCAACCCATTTTCTCCAGGGAGCTAAGTGATTCTGGCAGATGTACAGTCTCCCCTGCGTGCTCCCCTCGGGGTGCGCTGAGACTGCCCCGTGCTGCTGCGGTGGCCTGCAGTCCGGGCGACTGCGGATGGCCAGCAAGGTGTGTGCGCTGGGAGCCAGTCCTTGCAAGGCAGCCAGAATCCTTGCTGGCACATGGAGAAAGCAGTCATTTAACACCAAAAGGTGAAAGAAATTGCTTCTTTCTTGACTGACCATTTGACTCAGCCTAATTCAGCAGCATGAAAGCAACACATCACCTCTTTTGTTGGCTAAAAGGAGCATTTCCTCAAACCTTGCTGGAGCACATTAGGCTGGGTATCTCGGTTCCGCATGATAAGGCAGCTTTTATCAAGAAACTTTCATTACTGCGGTTAAACTGGCAATAGGTGATTGATAATAAGCAGACGTTTGACCACTATTTAAGAGTCATTAAGCCCTTGACCACTGAGTTTTTGGAGGATAATCTCTAGAATATTTTTGGCTGTGTCATTTTGGAAAGGCCGCGCTGCAGCTTTCCAGATCTTTGCATCCCCCACGCGAATACCCCAATCTTCCATTGCCTCAGACATGTCAGTGCCCACTGGCAACGTGTCTATCTCAGTCCTCCCTATCTCAGGAGGTTGTATGAAATCGTTTATTTGGCATTATATTTTGGGAGTCTGGGAGAGAATGGAAATTAACTGGGTACTGCAAAAACAAAAAGGGAAATTAATGAACGAAGATAAGTAATCACCTTGTGAGTCTGAAACCTCTTCGGGGTAGGGACAGCCTTTTGCTCTGCACTGGTGAGGTGCCCAGCCCCACAGGGTTTGTGTCACAGAGGAGCAACCGTGATGGCTCATGCTTTGTTGCAAACATCTGTATGGAATAATAAATACATGTTCTGAGTTGACAATTTCCCATCCAAATGTAGGGCAAGGTCAGATTAATCCCGTTGCTGCTGGGCTGGGTTAAATGCTCCGCACTTCCAGACTGCTCCTTCCTTATTCCCCAGATGAATACCTCTTCCCCATCTGCCCCCTTAGCCTATTTAATGTCTCTCTAACCCGGGCGTTAAAAAACAAAACTGTACTATAAAAGGGCATAGGTCCAACCTTGTAAAAATCCTTTTAATTTATCTTTTAAAGGCTTCCATTAGCTTTCCCTCATAGTCTGCTACAGGTATGGCAAAAAGATGCTTGGGAAAATGATTCTTATTTGTGGCCTTTAAAAATCATAGACTGGAAACTAAATTTCATAGCAGGCACAGACAAAAAGCCCCAGTTTGAAGGAAGGGCAGGGGGAAATGCACAACCTTTCCCCAGCACATGACCAGGACAGCAGATGAGCAGCAGACAGGGTGCAATCTGTGGAGGGCAATGGGATCACGGGGAAGGCAGGGAGAGCCTCAGGTCAGGAGCTCTTTGTCTGAGAGCTTTCTTGAAAATCCCTGTGACTCCTAGCTATTGGCATGTTATTAGGAACAAGAAACATTTCTACAATGCTGAAATGGCTGCAAAAAATGAGACAGTATTTTCTTTTTTTAAGAACATTTTTTTCCCTTAGGAAAGCACTGTGGTCAGTCAGAAGTTCTTGGACAGACTGTGGGAGTTAAGTGCATGAAATTCAATACTCTATGTTATATACCAGAGGTCAGGCTAAGGGTCCCTTCAGATCTAAAGCACACATGCAGTAAACTTTTCCCAAAAAAGCCCCTCTAAACCCCCCTGAGTCTTCCATTCAGCTTCTGGAAAACACAACTCAAAAACAGAGCAAAACCTGACGGCAGAAAGTTAGCAAAGTGGACAAAAACATTGGAAGTTTACATTCGACTTCAGTTCCTACAGCATTCGTGCTCCCTGCCTAGCCAAAGCCCGGTGGGGAGGCTCAGCAAACAGCACTGCCCTGACGAAGCCCAGGACCAAGAGCCAACATGCCAGGGGCTTGCGGAGCAGCCCGGGGCTCCCAGCTCTGCAGGCACTTGCTCCTCATTTGACCCCAGAAGATGCTGTGTTTCACATGCTGTTCTTCCCTCATCCAAGCCGTGATATGAGATAGCTCATCCCGCTGGAAACTATAACTAAAAACATTGTCTAAAAACAGATCCTCTTTCCGCGTGCCCAGAGGGGAGGAGCAGTCCCTGGCGAGCACAGACAAATGGAGCTTGAATAAATAGCTGAACTGAAAGGGACCCAGGAGGGCAGCCCAGAACGGCGGGTCCGGGGAGTGATTTCACACGAAGAGGCAGGATCTCTGCACACAGCACAAGTTGGAGAAAGCGCCCGGCGGTGTCTTGCCGAGCCAGCATATGCCCAGCTCTAGACCATGAGGCTGCACGTGCTCTAACTGCAGTCAGTCGTGTTCAGATCAGGCAAGCGGCTGTGTCTTGGCACCAGGTGTTACAAGGAGCTGATTTCCACCACAGGATTAACAGCAGGACGTACAGCACATACTCCTTGCAAAAATGTGATAAAATCAAAGCTCCATCTCCTTGCAAAAATGTGATAAAATCAAAGCTCCATCTCTGTTCAGGCTGGAACTCAGAGCTATTAATGACTACTGTGGGAGAGCTAATGTTTTTTTTCTTATTAACAATTAAATGAGCTTTCCTGGACCTTGAAAATCATATCATTCCATTTTTCTTTAAAGCTTATATATATATGTGTGTGTATACAGACATATATACAGAATATTTAAAATGCAGCGTTTACTCTTTTCTTTAGGGGAGCTCAACTGTTCTCTGCTTGGATGCAAATAAGGCACATACTTCAACTCTAGGTATTTTTGGTCAGAATGAAAAGATAAATAGATAGTATGCTTCAAACATCACACTTTCAGCCAGCTTTATCTAACTTTTGTCAAGAATTTAAAACTTTGCACAGAATGATAGCACATTTCAAGCCTGAACTGTAACTCTCCTCTCCTGACAAGAATTTGTTGCTAACCAAGCCTATCTGTGACATGGGAACCAACAAGCTAAAGCTTAAACCAAGGCTGTCAAACTCATTTCACTTATTAGTTATGAAATGGGAAAAAACAGTAAGCTTCAGTGTCACATGGAAACATGAGCACAGTGGTGACACAGCCTTTCATGCACAGTGTCAGCATTAAAAACAGTGTATAGATTATTTGGGAAGTTATAAACACCAATCTCATGATTCTATTCTGGGCTGGTCCTATGACAAAAAAAAAAAAAAAAAAAAAAAAAAAAAAAAAAAAAAAAAAAAAAAAAAAAAAAAAAAAAAAAAAAAAAAAAAAAAAAAAAAAAAAAAAAAAAAAAAAAAAAAAAAAAAAAAAAAAAAAAAAAAAAAAAAAAAAAAAAAAAAAAAAAAAAAAAAAAAAAAAAAAAAAAAAAAAAAAAAAAAAAAAAAAAAAAAAAAAAAAAAAAAAAAAAAAAAAAAAAAAAAAAAAAAAAAAAAAAAAAAAAAAAAAAAAAAAAAAAAAAAAAAAAAAAAAAAAAAAAAAAAAAAAAAAAAAAAAAAAAAAAAAAAAAAAAAAAAAAAAAAAAAAAAAAAAAAAAAAAAAAAAAAAAAAAAAAAAAAAAAAAAAAAAAAAAAAAAAAAAAAAAAAAAAAAAAAAAAAAAAAAAAAAAAAAAAAAAAAAAAAAAAAAAAAAAAAAAAAAAAAAAAAAAAAAAAAAAAAAAAAAAAAAAAAAAAAAAAAAAAAAAAAAAAAAAAAAAAAAAAAAAAAAAAAAAAAAAAAAAAAAAAAAAAAAAAAAAAAAAAAAAAAAAAAAAGAAAGAAAAAAAAGAAAAAAATAGCCAAACCAGAAAAAAAAGAGAGAAAAAAAAAGCAAAAATCCCAAAGCAATTAGCAGCTGTGCTCTGCTGCCCTTGTGCCGGTGACAAGCGGAGCCAGGAGCAGCGTGGACCCGCTGCCTGCAGAACACAGGAGCTCGCCAGGCCTGTGGGCAGGGACCCTCTGTCCTGCTCCCCGCCGGCAGGACCAGCATGAGCCACGTGAGCCTGCTGGTTTAGGGACAGGATGATTTACACTGGGACAACTGCTGGAGTCACCACTCCCAGCCGGCTGCCCTGTGCCTGCTGCACAGAGAGCTCGGCTGCTCACAGCTCCTGAAACGCAGCAGTTTATAGCTGGCTTTTTTCTTCCTCCCTGCCTTTTTTTTTTTTTTTTAAGGCAAACAACCATTGGCAGGTTATTTGTGCTGGTTTGCCCCCACAGACCACAGTTCACAAACTGCTTTGCAAATACATGAGCTGCCCGTGCAGCATGGCACTGGTGTCCCATGCCCCATCGGCCATCCCAGCAGAGGGCATCCTGGCCCCAGGACAGCAGGTGTCCCTATTTAGCCTCTTACGTCTGAGGCCAGAGCAGATGTTCAGAATGGTTCTTTCTAGTCTTTAGCATGTCAGACCTTATTAGCTGATTTTATTAAGTCTATCTCCAAACATTTCTAAAGTAACGCTCAGTGTTGCTTTATCCCAAAATAGCCACTCAGTACGAGCTTTTGGCAGCCAGTACAGAGGCTGGATGAGACCCCAGAGAGAAGAGTCAAGAAGGCAGCCACAGCCCAACCTGCTCATGCTTTTGATGTTCACGACTCCCTCCCAGCCCCGCAGAGCCCCAAACCCTCCTTTAGCCCAGGAACTTTGCAAGCACCCCTGCTCCTCCAGCTATCTTGAGTTCAAAACTGGGTGCAGGCCAAAATTCTGCTTAAGAACAACTTCAGGCACAGGAGAAGATCTGAATTTGGACCCAGACTGTACAACTGCGGGTGCTTTCCACCGGAATGCAGCCCTCATTGCAGTTACAATAGGCCTTTTCTCTACTGTCAGAGAGATGAGATGTCTATCGGAAAGAGGTACAGATCAACTGCTAATTATTAAAAGCATTTATCAGTAAATCTTGGACTGAAAGTATAGTGAAGGGTGGGTGGCAACTCTTTTGTGAGCCATAAAATTTTCACGAGAGAATTTTTCAGTGGAAAGAGCTGGAGGAAATCATACTGTATTTTAAGTGTAATATAAATTCTTATCAGTGACTGTTTTGACATAGTTTTAACCTCTGACTAAAGTACAACAATTTAAAAGACATCTGGTAACTGATGATTTTTGCAAAGCTGGAAGTGCATTGCATACATTCAAATGAGCTCAAAAAAGCACAGGCACATCTGGTTTCACGAATCAGAGATCAGAAAAAAACCATTCTCTGTTGCAGTGCTGCTGCCGATACTGGTTTTGCCGACAGTGAAGTTGAAGGCAAGTAAAAAGCAGAGCAGATCTAATCTCTGAGGCTGGAGGGACGGGATGTGCAGACACCCTCCTGCCTCCCGCGCTGAGCAGTTTGACAGCAGCAGCACAGCAGACGCCGCCTGCAGCTGGACTGCAGAGAACTTTGGCCTGATCTTCACCCAGGCCCCAGGCACAGGGTGCCGCCTGCCTTCCCGAGGGAGACCCTTGGTACTTCTCACCACCATACCAACGTTTTAGAGCGCAGCCACTGCCCAGTGGCTACTGGTTTGGCAAACCTGGGGGCACTGTATTGCTCCTTGCTGGAAAGACCATGATGAACACAAACAGGCCCACAACATCACCAAACGCCCACTGCCTGCACTGGGTTAGTGCTGCAGAACAGCACAGAGGAGCCATGTTACTTTCCATTATTCAGTTTACTTTCATTTAGATACGAGTAATTCATGACAACACAAATGAGTTGCTGTTCATCCACCAGCACAGCCCCAAGCTGCTGTATCCTCCCTCCCAGTATGGGGTCCTCCCCACCCCTTCCCATCAGACCTAAAAAGCTATAATACGGCAGATTCGTGGCTTGGTCCTCAAACCTTTCCTCCTCTTCACGCCAGGTCAGCAGCCTGGGCCACCTTTCCTCATTCCCAGTATCATCTTTCTTCAGCCCACAGAATTATTCACATCTTTTCCACACAAGAAAAAGGGTTAGATTCAACCCTGAGTCAAAAGATCCTCATTTGGCCCTGGATATGTTGAGAACATATCACACAAGATATCACAACAAGAGCTGGAACAGAGGAAATCCTGGCTGTGTAAGTAACAGGGAATTCTGCCAAGAAGGCCAGAGACTTTTTTCTGTAGTTGGCCCTTGGAGAATGCTTTCTTTGACAAAAAAAAAAAAAAAAAAGTAAATGTAAAAAATCCATCCCTTGCAAGCTTATGAAAGCATGGCTGTATGCCATGGGCTTTCTAACTCCCCAGTAATGTCCCCCATCATAGTTCAAATGGCAGAAACATACTCCAAGAAGTCCTCACTCTCTCTCTCCTTTTTTTTTTTTTTTTTTGTTTTGTTTAAAGTAAAGCCATTAGATTGCCAGAGAAGCAGCCAGTGCAAACTGTGGAACTAATCTCCAAAGAGCTGCTGGAGGCGCTGAGCAGCCCCCCACACAACCAGGAGTAAGGTTTCTGCAGGGCCCATGTTCTCCCCTGCACAGAGGAAAACACTGGGAGGGACAAATTCTGCCCTTGATACTCTGGGAAAAACATCTGTTCCAGTCACAACTGAGCAAGCTGTGAGGTTCCTCTCTCCTCCCATCTCTCTGAAGGGGATAACCGTCCTCTTAAAGCTGGTTTTCAGGCAGACTCAGCTTTCCTTGAACTTTTCTTACTGGCCAGAAGTTTTGCACATCTTTCTCTAACCGTTCTTTCCATGCTGATAGAGATGCTGCCAGAGACCTGCCATTTCAGAGAGCTGCTATGCTATGAGCAAACTTAACAACAAGTGCAATCTCTTTTTTTCCTCCTTCACAAGAGAGATCTTTCAGCTAAAAAAAAAATCACATTTTCCTTTAGCAGTCCATTCCACCACCTGACTGAAAACCTCACCAAATTAAAGAAACCAGGACTTAACTCCTCGCCAGGCCTTGTCAGGAGAATTACCCCCAGTCCTATTCACAAGGGCCCAGTTTTCTTCTACTGAATTTGCTGGGAATTCCCTCCAGCCAACCTCAGCAAGAGAAGGATCAGCCCTCAGTTTTATAGCTGTCACTGTTTTCCAGGATTTGTGCTATCTGGAGCCTTTCCTGCAGCCAGGCTGGCTCAGTTCCAGCGGCTGGGAATGAGCTTCCTGAGCCATCCCCTCTCTTATCACTCATTGCTCTGATAATCAGCCTTAAACAAGCTCGACCTTTTGATTGATTTGAACTTTGGCCAACACGAAAACACTTGTTCTAGCAGATGAGGTCAGTCACTCAGCTGCCTGCTTTATATAACGGGGCAGTTACTCATGCCATGCTTTTAAATCATGGCATATTCCCCACCGTGAGGACAGGGCAGAAACAAAACTCACCAGCGGTTGTCCGCTGACACTGGGCCGGGCCAGCCTTGAGTGTTGCACAGTTTGGGCTTTCAGCTCATGCCTCATGGTTACTTCTGGCATTACACATTTCAAAGAAAGAGAAAGCTTCCAAATCGTGTAGAAAAAGTTCTTACTTGTCACCTTGCTAACCTCTCCATTGTCCCCTCATGACCTCCTGAAGCCATCCCCGGACTGTGGAGGATGCCATCTGCAAAGGATGGTTGGGTCACTGCTGACCTTGAGCATTTAATAACTAACAATGACAACCAAAACCTCAGGACTAAGCGAATGTTTCCATGGCATTTAAAACAGACTTGGAAGGAAAAAGATTTTGTCTAAACAAACAAACATACTACTAAAGCTGTCACAGGCCAAAATTTGTAACATCATGCTGTATTTCAGACTCAGAAAGAAAAAAACAACTGAAAATGGATTACAAACAGCAAGTGGAAAGAAATGCAAAAAACATACATGCAGGGAAAACCACACTGGAGTAAATCCAGATCTTTTCAGCATTATAAAGGTATTTTATGTTTGTGTGAAGAGGAATTTATTATTTTATTTTCTTCTCTGTCATGTCTGCAGGATTCAATTTAGACATAGAAGTGCTGACTGTCTCCATTGCTCTCAGTTTTATATAATGAGTTGAGACACACACACTAATGGGCACTTCTTTGAGCCATGTGACAAACAGGAGTGCTGATGGGCTATTTCTTTCCTGGCTAGCAGAAGAATACTCATGAGTTTAAAAGATCTGATAATGCTTGTTTGTTTACAGTTACTGTTGAAAAAAATTACAAAAGGAAATCTTAGTTGTAGAAGTGAAATTTATATATAAACCTAAGCATTGAGAAACAGTTTTTCTTCAGTGATTTCCACACTGTGAATCTATCCACTCGCAAGCCTCCTTCTTGATGGTCATAGTTTTGTTGCCATAAGAGGTCATGGCTATGAATGTGAAGACGCATCTCACCTAGTTAGGACATAACCAAGGGGAAAGCACCCAGATATGACCACTTCCAAGGATGGTGTAACCACCATCTAGGTAAATTGCATTCTCTATCAGGTGAAGCTGTTTGGGAATCCGTAGATCCATTCTTAGGTGTAATGAATTCCATTTAAAGTGCATGGAAGTCTGGAATAAACTCATCACAGAGGTCCACTTCTGAAGTACAGTCCTGAGGCTAATTTCCTACAAAAGTGTTTCAGGAACCTTTTGCTGCCATGGCTGTTCAGATTTCCCATAGCATTTGGGGTCCAAAGAAACAGGCAGTGGAGCATTAGAAAGGACCTCTGGTGAGCACAGCATTCACTGTGCAACATCTCCAGCATCACCTACCCAGTGTCAGCTCCAGTCAGCTCATCTCCAGGCAGATGCTGATTCTGGGGTCACGCAGCAGCTGTCTGTCTGAAGAGCAGCTTCAGGTAGGCATGAGGCGGGGAAGCTTGGCATTGCTCAGCTGGTGAATGGGCATCACTGGGCACTCAGTCAGAAGGTCGGGATGGGAAGAGGACAGTGCAAATGGGCTGCCCAGAGCCTCCCAGGGACAGGGCTGAACTGCAGCCGGGCTGGGTGCAGGGGCCCGCACCTACAGGGGTGCGAACAGAGGGCAAACCCAGCCTGTGCCTGCAGTGACTCAGGAAAGCAAACCAAGCCTGTGCCGCTTTACTGCTCCCTGGGGGTTGATTTCAGAACTGCTATCGCCTAGCAAAACCACTTTAACCCATTGAATAAAATCAGTTGTTTCCAGTTTGCAAGCCCTACAAGATTTCTCATGTATTTGCAAAACCACTTATAGCTAGCGCCAGAAGGCTTGTTAATCTTGGTTAACTCATGCTGTCTCTTTAGAAGAGATCCACAGAGCTCCAGAGGTCTGCTACCATACTATAACCTTTCTTTCTTGCCAACTCCAGTAAAGAATATGGTGTTACTTGCCCAACACATGTAATTTCTTCAGGCGAATATGGCTAATTCTTCAGTCTGTAGGGTCTGATGGTTGGGGTGCTTCAGTGTTGCTTTCAGCAAATGGATAGCGATGCTCTGTGCCTCCCACCAGGGCTGTACCACGGTATGGTGCTCTCTGCACAAGGTATTCTAAAGCACCTTCAGGAGGAGCACAGCCCTGCAACAGTGACTTTATTTGGATGCAAAGGAAGGGAGGAAGGCAGGAGAGCAAGAATACCACTTTTCAGAGCTCATCATTCAACTACACACATGAAAAATCCGCAAAAGCCACCTGCAGGGCCCTGAACACCTGCCAGCAGAGAGAGAAATATATATGTATATATTTTTTAAATTTAAAAACAAGCATACAAACATGTAAGTGTCTATAAATTTTACATAGTAACATTCTGTCCTTTGGATCATGTCCCGATATCCATTCAGGTTTGGAAAGTTAAATATAGCTAGCATCTTATAAAATATTAATTAAAGCCAGCATTATACTGGAGCCTGTGAATCATTTTACATGTGTTCAGTATTTGCAGGTGTCGCCATGGTGAAGGGTTGGTCTCAGCACCTAGCTACGGTGCATTAGTTATAAAGACAAGTGAGCAATTGCTCAGCCATTGCAAATGGCTTCCAACACTATAAACGTATAAACCTGTCATCTGGACTGGGACAGCTCAGAGATCATAAAATAAGGCTTACAAGTCAACATCACTATTTGAAGTTAATCCACGGCTCATGTGTCAGCTGTAAGAGTTAATGTTGCAAACACAAAAATATCTGCAACAGGAAAGTATTGACTGGCAAATATGCACACTGACTGAGATAAAATAGAAGGTAAGACCTTTCACAGTAAACCAAGCCAATAAATTAATAGGAAGCAATTAGGATATAATATAAACTGTGAAAGCTTTAATGATCACTAGAACAGAAAAAGAAAATCCTTTGAAAGTTCACTAACACGCCTCCTCAAGTGACTCTGTAAACCCCAGTTTCAAGGCCTCTCTCTAGATCACTAGGGGAAATACCCTGCAGATCGTATTTTTTTGAAAGAGATTTGCAGAATGCGCTCTTAATATCTGCAAACAAATATCCAATGTCCTATGGAAAATTAATGTCTCACATCTAGCAAAAATGCCATTAGATGTAAGGGTACAGATTTACCACACAATCACTGCCACCTGGTAGCCAAAGCATTTCAGACAAAGTACCCAATCTGGCAAGCTGGACTCTTATATGAGTCTTTCTATATTAACTCTGTCACAAAAAGAACAAATTAAAATTGTTAAGCACAACACCTGGATCAAACTCTACCAAATGCTATTATTTTATCTGGTTGGCTTCTCTGTGGCTTCTGTCGTGAGGATGTTTTAGGTACTCTCTCATGCTCTGTCAGGGCTGCAGTAATGAGATCAATCCTTTCCCCAGCGTTAAGCATCTGACCAGATGAAACATCCAGGCACAGAGAACCTCATGCACCCCTCCTGCCCTGCTCTCAGCCCACTGATTATCTCAGATCATCAGTGTTTTGGATGACCGAACAAACAGGATTATCCTCTCCCAGTGCCTGTTAAGTCAAAACTGTACGGCGATCCTATTAGTGGATTGCAATAGTGCGACTACATCCAAGCAGGAGATTATCTTTTGCTTGCTCTGTGGAGCTGAAAACAGTACTGGGAAATTTTTAATCTCCATGAAGGGGACACTAGAGCTCACAGAAAGAAAACCAAATTCATTATTAACCTTCTCAATCAGCTGCCTAGCTCAAAAAAATTACCACAATTGACAGAGTCATAACCTTCTTTCATTGATATAGTAACGGATTTGGGATGCCAATGAAAAACATCTTACATGCATAGCCTCTTTCATCCAAACTGATCCCAGAATGCTTTACAAGTGCTGCATGCAAATAGCACGTGGGATTAACAGCACGTTACAGTGGCCTGTCTCTGTTCCCACTGAGGTTAGCGAGAACAGAAATGGGACTTGCCGCTGAGTAAAATGTGAACCAGGCTGGAATGCAGCCAGGACACTGAGATCAAGACTTGCATTCATCTGGAAACGGCTGGCACAATGGGCCCTGTTGATCAGGGCTTTGGGTTTAGGTCTTGTCCAAAAGAATGTAGCAAGTTACAATGAGGCATAAAATGATGCCATTTTAAATGTCTTGGTAATTCATCATTATTTATTTTTCAAACACTCAAAGACAAAAGTATTGAAAGAACAAGCAAAGGAGGAAATATTCATATCTAAATTAAAATCTTCTTAAATAAACTATCTAGATTTTAACACAGAGTAGCAGGGAAGCAAAGCCAACCAGCTCCCAACACTTTTAAATAAATGCATGCACAAAAATAAATTCCTTCAAAAGAAGCTTTGAAGAGCATAATTAAGCATGAAAGTTACCATATATTAAATTATACATCTAGTAAAAAAGAGTCATTAGCCCAACAAATGGACTGTTAATGATTTCAGGTTTGCCTAGGGCTATAAGCTAATAAACCTGTGATTAACCAGCATTTCTGGGATGCTGCTGTTGCAAGCTGGCAGCCTCGTGTCACAAACCTCACCCACAGCTTATGAAGTGAAGAAAAAACAAAACCGCCAAAAATTGCTCTATATTTGGTTCATAGAAACAACTGGAGTTGCGAGCAGGTGAAATTCCTAATTTGAGGTACTGGGAACTCTGCCATGTGTCAAGACAGCTGATGCCCACTCTATCGCTGAGATTGCAAAACACACCGACGGGAATTCTCACTGGATGTTTTGATGGAGGAAATTCTGGCCCTTTGCTCTGGAGCACTGGACAGAGGATTTCCATCCTCCATGGGATTCCCTGCCCAGGCTGCCACCACCTCATGATATCTCCAGCACTGAAACCTGCCTGGTTTCAGTATTGCCTGCTGGATCATTTCACAATACTACCCGCAATGCACGGAGCTTTGAAACTATTGCTAAGAGCTGGTGAGACGAAGGGAACTGAGCAGAGTAGCCAGAAAAGCCCCTTTCAAGGCAAGAGAAAGTCTCCACTGCTGTGTCCCAGCACAGGCCATGCCCAGGAGCACCATGCCACGAATGCCTCGCTGTCTATTTGGAGGTCGGTGCCGGTAGCACTGGGGACACCTCCCTGCTGCTCCCGACCTGGTGAGCAGCTGCCTCTCTCCTCTGTGACCACACACTCTCGCTTCGGTGGCCCTAGCAGCCATTTATATGGAAAGCGACACAACAGATGTGTGCCTGACAGCTTCCTTCAGACATTTCTTAGCAACTGGCAATAAAAGGAAAAAACAACAACAGGCCATTTGGGCAGCCAGCTCTCTCCAAAGCACCCATATTCATTTCCCTCATCACAGTCTGAAAAGCTGAGGATGTGGGAACCAAAACTTGCACAAAATACTCCTCTCCGAGGCTGAAAACTGCAGAAGCAGGAAGGATGGTGCCCAGCCGCAGCTGGACTGCAGGATTCATGAGAGCTAACATAGGTATTACTTTTACCTGTGAAGGGCAAACTTTTTGAAACTAAAACACACGTATGTGCACAAAACCTCACCTTCATACAAGCAAGGGGACATTTGTCAATGCAGTTTCAGACAAGTAAAATACTTCTTCAGTGATGTGAAAACAGCTCACTGGGTAATATTATCAGTCCAAAGCATTAGATAAATGAAAAAGTTTTTCAAAGGCCGTAATCACTCAGTATTTCAAAACAGAGATGGGAAGCAATCCAGCAAATGGAAGAAAAAAGTTGTTCATCCCTCCATCACAATCCCCACCAAACAAACGAGCATCTTCACCTACAGGCCCAGCAAAGCCCCCAGATTTGGCTTAACCGTGGGCATAGGAACGTGCATGAACTCCCACAGCTTTGAAAGAAGAAATGCACACCCATGTACATGTTGCAGTTAACAGAATAGTCCAGAATTGGAGAGGCACCCAAGGGGCTGCAGTCAGCCTGGCTACTTGGGTAAGATTCACATCACAACGTCTGCTGAAGCTCAGTCGCAAGGTTTGTCCTGGGGACACCCATGCCTGGATTCTGCAGCCTGCTTTCCTGAGCTGCTGCTCAACAGCCACCTGGAAGGGCTCAGCTGCTCCCTTTACTGCCAGCTTATCTGCTACTCTCCTCTCTCTCGGTAATTTCTCCTCATTGCTTTCTTCCTATGATGAAATGTGAAAGTGTAGAAAATGTTTCTTCACCGTGGCCCTGAGCCTTGCCAGGTACTTTACTGTTTGCTCCCTAGAGAGTTGCTAATGGTTTGATCTTACAAAGTTCTCACACTGAAAATAAATGATATAAACACAGCCCTCTCCAGGATTATCTGAAAGGAAAATGAGAAGTTTGTTTGATTTAAGGAAGCTCTTCCTCAAGTATTTTTAATAGTTTTAACTAACCAGTAGTTCTGATGACATTTTTTTCTTTTTTAATAAAATGAAGAAGTATTTTCCTCCTTTAGTGTTTGCATGATTTAAGGTCCAAGATTTATGTTTCCACATAGCAAAAAGAAATCGGATCCTGTTTCAGCAGAGGCAAAGGCAAAAACTCCCACTGATTACAGTTACAAATAGAACAAGGCCCATGTGCAAACTACATAAGTAAGTTTTTGTGGAAACTATAGTTACCAAATACTACAGAGAGTTAAGAAAATTTTCTTTCTTTTCTACTTTCCTTATGATGACATTTAAGGCACAACCTCTGATGACTTTTTTGACCTGATTTTTAAAATCTATATAATTCTGTGTCAGATAAGTCATACGTACAGTGTCTGATTCTACACCTAAATGCTGTTTTTTCTTATTATTATTCCTATAAAAAGAACATGGCTTGATTTTGGCAGCAGTTGCATAGACTTCAGATTAAATATAGCTGTCACTGACTTTCCCTGAGACTCAGATACTTCTGAAAATAAGCTTTTTGGCACCCACTAAGGAACATGCTGAACATCTCCTTTAGTTACACGCCCCCAAAATAAAAAGAACCTATAAAGTTCTTACAAGTAGCTATAAGAATTTGATTTGAGATCTTTTTTAACCCTCCTTATAAATATTCAGGCATGGCCTGACTCTCACTCCAGTAATATCTGTCAGAATATCTTCAGTGTAATCAGTGGTGGCATCACAGTGTATAACTGGATAAATAAGATAATTATTAAAAATAAGAATTGAATTATTCCTTTTTAACAGTCTCACTTGTATTGGTATGCTTGTACAGCAGAGGTCATTTAAAGGGCACCTGAGCTACGACCTACACTAGATCCTGAACTCCAGCTTACACAGCTCTGCCCTTCATTCATAGGTCTTAATATTTAAAATTAACTTTCCAAATTTGTTTTGTTTTTAACATGTTAAAAAAATCTTTCCCATTAAAGTCAGTAGATTTTTCCAGTGAACTCCAGCACTTAACCCTGTAGCATTTTACTATTTCTAGATTAGAGCATGAGTTTCAAAATTTGTCCTAAAGAACAAATATATGCCTGAATTTACAATGACGTCGCAGCAAGCGTAAGAGTCATCCTAGAATAGAAAACAATCCAAGCAACAATATTTGGCTCTGGATACAAGTTTTCCCAGAAGTTCAGGAGCAACAGCCTCTCTTCTGCTAAGGCTACAAAAAATTCTGAATCTAGGCTCCTGTGCAAGGCTCCTAAGGCCATCAGAGTGTTTAATCTGTTAGAGTTGAATATTCTGTTATGAATAGTTTATATTACACCTCTTGTCATTCTGTTTTGTTCCAAAGATGACTTTCTGAAGGGGGCTAATCCTGAAACATTTTTTATTTTCCTTCTAATAGGTAGACGTGCCCATGTACAAATGCAAGACTTTGTGAAGTCTTCAACATTTACATTCACAAGTGACTACAACAGATTAGCATTATTTGTTATTAAAAGCATCCTGGTTTGGTAAAAAAAGTCCCAGAAGTGTTTTATTACCATAGGTGACCACAAGATGGAAGTCCTTTTCCATAAGATGTCTCCTGATTAAGAAAAGCCGTAATAAAAAAAATACATCCTTTCTCCAGAAAAGTGTTTTAGAAGAAACAAAACAGGGGTTTCTCATCCCGTCAGCAACTTCTTTGGGAGGCCTCATCCATTCCATGTTCTTTCTCCATCCAGGAAAAAAATTGGAAGAGACTTCCAAAAAGATGGGGAAGCTCCTGGGTCTCTCACTTTGCAGCCTGATCTGTTTGGCAGCAGGAGCTGAAGGGCAGGCAGAGAGCTGGGTCACCCTGCTTTTCTCTGCCTCAGGACAAGCACAGACCACAGACACAGGAGGGATTTTATCAGCAGACACATTAGAGAAATTGATAAGACCCTTTTATCCAGGTGGGTAGCCAAGGTGTAATCAATTCCATTTAAGTAGCAGAAGCTTAATTTAAAACCAAAGCCTTTTCATGAGAAGTTTTCCATTTTCCAAGAAGGGCAGTTTCAATCAGAAATGATTCTGAAGGAAATCCCTAGCCAGCTCTAGTGGATATGGCAGTAGCTTAGATACGCCAAGCGGAGAAGAGCTCCATCAACATGTGTTCATTGTTTAATCTGGAAACATGAAGGATAAAATAAACTCTTTCTTCATACCATTACAGGTTTTTGTTTTGTTTTGTTTTGTTTAGAGCTAAAAAGCTCTCTGAGGAATGATTCCAGCCACCCAAAGCCTGTGATGGCAGAGCTCAGGGAGTTCAGCGGAATTTTGTCTAACCCGCTTTGCTGTACCCTACACAAAACCCACTGGTCTGGGATCTAAATGTTAAATGTCATTTATTTTTGTTTTTGCTTATTTACAAAACTATGCAGAGACTTGCAGTGGGATGCCACTGGGCATAAACAGAACTACAAGGCCACTGCTGTCCCGCGGGGCAGCAGAACCGTGAGCAAAACAGGACGGCGGGTGGGAGGCACGTCCCCTTCCCACCTCCCTGTGCTGCACAGGCTGCGGCACGTCCTGGAGCCCAGGAGTGGAGTGCTGGCTGTGCCACTGCAGAGACCTCGCTCACACTGTCGCTGCATCGGGCCCAGCTCGCTGAAGCTTGCTTTTTAGCAAACTGTTACTATGAAAGAAGTGAAAGAATAGCTTCTATGTTTTTAATTATCTGATCAAATTTTCCACTCTAAATCTAATTGAGACAGCAAGTAGGGAACTATATTTAAAGACAGACAAGACATTTGCATCTGTTTTGCTGATTATAGTAGTTGCACATTTTACTTTAAACATCAATGGGTTGCAACTGCTATTCAAATGATATGAAAATTGCTACTTTATACTGAAATTTCCCTTAAGCAACAAAGGAAAGGATTAGCACATGGCTCTGTTTTTTCATTTCTCCTCTTCTTTTCAATTTAATAAAACATTGTGGCAGTGGAAAACTCTTTGATGGTTCATAAACAACACCTGTATCTTTTAATATTTTATTATGCCAAGTTACAGAATATTTGAATCCTTTTGTGTAACTATTATGATAGCAATTTTTAATTAAAATAACCTTCTATATCTGAAGCACTGAATTAACTTCATTTTCACAAGGCCTCTCTACCACAAAAAACGTACATACACAGGCTATGTGGATAGTTATGCAAAGGAATTAAGGTTCTTAGAAACAATTTATAATTATTTTATCATAAATATTTTAGGTTTAGATGAAGCTAATCAACTGGATGCCTGCATAGAGCCTGTCTGGTTCACACAAAGCCAAGAAACACTTCTCGTGGTCAATGCCATCCAAGACTCAAGCCAGCACTTCTCCAGTATAGCAGTCAGTACAAATAAGAATTAGACCACAGTCAAACCACAGTGTGAGCTTCTCCCCCTGCAGCTCACATAAGTAAAATTAGTTGTGTTCCAACTGTTTGCAGGACCGATTGTTTAATCCCTGTCCAGCTCAGCGCCCTTTTACACAGTCCTAAAGATGGCAATTTTTTAGTGAATTTTAATGGTAAAGACTCTAGGTACTAGGGGTAAACGGTGTAAGGGATATATGAAGATGGCTTTACTAGTCTCCCCCCAAATTGACTGCTTTTACAGAAGACTGATTAAAAACACTTAACAGATTGTTTTGGACATTACTGCAAGTTATTGACATGGTAGAGAAACATGAGCAAATGCATATCACTGGCTGCTTACATACCTTATGGTACCTACCAAGGAAGAGTTTCAAGATGACTATCAGCCTTTCCACTAATTCTGTTGTTACAGAATCTTCATTATCCATATCATGTACCATAATCTGAATATATCCTCTTACCACAGTTATCCAGAATCTGCTGAGGAAGACAAAAGTGCATTACTAACTGAATATTTTTAAATAATCCAATGCAGAAACATTGATAGAATTAAATTGTAAAACAGTCTATCTAAAGAGTGACTCACAACATTTCTATTTTGATGTCAAAACTTTGATGTTTCAGGGTGCTGGACTGGTGGGAAATTATCAAGTCTTCACCAAATCAGATTGTTTCCAATTCTTGAAATTAGTTAATTTAAACACTAAAGCACTGAACTCAGTCGCTGGGTTCTCACATTCCCTGAGCTTCTAGCACAGATCTGGTGAGAGACTTTCAATTCTTCATATGCAGGTTAGGAGACAAATGCATAGAGAACGATTAAACAAAGCAACTCCTTTTTCTCAATAAAAAGTTTCAGTACATCACCCACAATATACAGCACTACCAGTCTGGAACTGCCTACATTATGCAGGGACACAAATTCTGCTCTTACTCACATATCTCTGCAACCCCACTGCCTTCAGCAGATTTTTTTTTCTCTCAAAATTAAAAGGGCAACATTACTTCAAAACATTTGCATTACATTCATCATACTAAAACCAACACAACAGGGCAGGCTACAATATATTCATGCAAGAGCTCTGATAACCATACTTGCACTTTTGGTTTTGTTAGTCACACATGAATATTTATGCACATTTCCATGATATGTCCCCTGGTTTGCATAGGGCACAGGTTGTCAGCAGCTGAAAGCCATTAGCATCTGACAGCTGCTAAAATAGCTTGTTTGAAACAAATAGGTGGTCCCATCCATTGTCTAGCAGGCAGGTGATTAAGGCATCATTATGAGCTGCATCTTCTTTGGCAGCTGCCCGGACAAGGAAGGCCCTTCTTGCATGGCTCAGACCTGCCTGGCGGAGGGGAGATTTAATTATCATCCCTACATAATGGGTAGTTTGTAGAAGACGGAGACCTGACAGAAACAGATAGTGGGCAAACACAGGACAGATCACAGCCGATGGAGTAATTACAATCCAAATAAGAGTGTATGAGCTGACCGGGAGCAGCAGATGTTGCTGTCCATCAGCATCTCCATATAAAACATATGTTCAAATGTTATTTGGAAAAAAGGCAGCAGAACATCATTTGCATTGTTTACAGAGCTACAGGATACTGGTGGGGGGGATGCTCAGGGAGGAGACTTAGATTCTCGCAGGGAAAATCCAGGGAATCTCTCAGGAGCAAAGAAGTGGAAGACATGTAGGGCACGGGGCAGGGACTGCATGGACAGATACTGGGAGGGACCAGGAGGAAGACCCTACTTCACCTTCAACCTACCAATTTCCCCCCCTCCCAAACCCACTTCATGGATCTGGTTCTTAGGTAGGGAGAGTGAGAATGAACTGAAGACTTGTAATCGTGCTCAGTGGAAAAGAGAGAGATGAAACCTGTGCACTGGGCAGACAGGGCTGATGACTTTGCACCTCAAGTGGGCAGCCATGGGAAGGTGGTCAAAGTCCCACTCACATTTATCCTTCCCAGGTGGAAAAGTTTATGCATGCATAACAAGAACAAAATGCTGCCTAACGTCTGTCCAAGTAATTTTGCTTTCTCAAAATCAAAATAAAAGCATTTGGTGTGCAGAGATGAAATGGGGTGGTTAAATACAACAGAAGAGAGGTACAATGCAAGAGAGCCCTTCTGAGATGCTAGAAATGCTTGCCGTCATACCACACTAATAAACACAACTATTCCACTCAAGGCTATTTCATAAGTTATTAAAAAAAAAAAAAAAGATGCAAAAGCAGGAAATGCCAACATGTGCACATTACTTCCTTTTTAACTATTTTCTTGGCAACCCCCCCATCTGTTTTACCTCAACCTTTCTTCCTGAAGAGAATTAATCTTTATAAGCTTAACATTTAAAGAATTTCTGAAATGATTGGACCTACACAGCACCACCTTCTAGACTTGTGACACTATTGCTGTCACCACCCTTAATATTTTCAGCATTCTTTTTTCTTCAAAATCTGTGTGAATAATTATCATTGTAAACATATTTATGCACCAGTTTTCAAAAAAAAAAAAAAAGCCATACTCAACAGCAACATAAATTTGGTTTGTAAATTGCCATGCAGCACTGTCAGTTTATAATCAGCTATGTACATGTACAGCTTCACTGCCTTTGCTGCAAAGCCAGAATCAGACTTTTTCAACAACTCCTTATTGAGGCTAAATTACAAAACAAACCACACATTAGAGCGAGATGGCCGTGACTGGAATGGCGTCCAGGTGTTAGTGGTTCTTTTTTTAATATTGATTCAGTCTTTCAAATATGGCAGCATTTTCTCCGGTGACAAATAAAGTCTCAGAATCAGGGCTGTTTTAGTAGAAACATCATTCTCAGATAATGTGCACCTGAAGAGAGAATTGTGTCTTCTCAATTTGTCTGGGCTTACCAGAAAGGAGATCAGAAAGATGAGTGTATGCGAGCATTACATTTTTGGAGCTAGTTTTCGACTTCACCCTTTCACAGTTGTGTAACTCCTGTAAGAAAGAACACAGTCCCTGGGGACAAAACAGCCTGATCCTAACTCCCAGAGCAGTCTGCCATCGCTCATCCCGCGCGCTGGCCTGTTGCAAGTCATTTGAAGTATCAGAGGGCCAAGGGTAGACGGGAAGGCAGCTGCAGCAGATTGCTCTGTGAGCGCTAAGCTCTCTTTCCTTAGGCCACCAGTTACCAGGGCAGGCAGACAGAATGGGGAAGCTGCCGAGGGCTGTATGTCTGCCTGCTCAGAGAAACTCAGCTTCTTTTGAGCGTGTAGGGAATCAGGCCTTGATCTCAGCAGATTTTTTCACATGCTCTGTGTACATAGCTACTATTATAAGCACAATCATGGTGAATGCTTGTGCAAATGACTAGCTGTGAATCTTCTTGATACTTTATAGATCTTTGGTACTATTTGTATTTCACTTGTATTTTTGGAAATGGTGAGCGTGGAAACATACCCTACTTTTCTGGAAGCATATGCACAATATGGCTCTAATTTACAAACTTTGAAGTTAATAAGAACAGCAAACATTTGTGCCTAAAATCATCAGTGAAGAACGGACCTCCATTATCCAGTCCCAGGGCTCACAAAACATTCACTGCTGCATGTTTGCACAGTGTATTTTTAAAACATGGACTGTTTAAAATATACACAATTAATATTAACAAAGACCTGTAGTTCTCAGAGCGAGTAGCTGGAACAAGCACTGCCTTCTGTCTGATGTGCAGTGACCTTTTGAAATATTTTTAAGCACTGTCCTATAAGCAATATGTCTTGCACAAATTACTTCTGCCAAGATATAAACCAGCATTAACCATGAGAACAACATGGGATGAATTTGTTTTCTAAAACTGGGGAGAAATGAAAATTACCAAGGTTTATAAGAGGATTTATAAACTGAACAATTTTCTCGCTTGTTTAATCCTAACACATACAGAGACCATGTGCCATGGATAAGGGCATACACAATGGACTGAAGTGTTATATGATTCTCCTGTTTTTGAGTGAAGGACAGAGACTACAGTAATTAACTCCTTGTAAGAAACAGGATGACTAGACCTTAATACAACCCATTATGTATTCAATTAGGAGTGTTCGTGTTTTCCAGTAAGGAGAAAGATAAATTTCAGTAATGACTAAAAGCTTTTAATCTTCATAGAATTAATCTAAAAACTAAAGTTAGTTCCATGTCTTGGAAGTCATTATTTCTCCTATCCACAGGAGAAGCCAAAGTGCACAGTGTACCTTGGTATACAATTGGCTCATACAGTTGCACATCAATACATACTGATTAAAAAAAAGTCTAGGAAATGACATGAAGGACTAGGAAAAACTAACTGTAATAAATAAAGTAGAAACTATAAATGTGGACATTTTCACAGCTCAAAATTTGTCCAAGTTGTAAAGGGAATGTAGAAACAAAGGCAATGCAGATTCAGATAACTTAGCAACTATCAAACAAATGCAAGATGTAAATCCAAACTCTTTCTATAATCTTTTTTGTGAAAAAGTGCACAGAAAGTACTATTTAACTACTAACTGGTATGATTCATCAGATGGAGGAGGAGCCACCAAACACAATAACCTGCTTCCAGCACTGGTCAACAGCAGATCTGTAGAGAGCAGTAGTACAAACAAGTTAAACACAATGTGAGCACACCCAGAATACCCTCCTCAGGTTCCACAGTCATTTCAGGGACTTCCTGAGCCAGAGGAATGATTTAAACCCACAGTAACTTTAACAACAGTGCAACTGCAGCAGTCAACATCATCCCTAAAAACTGAACTTAAGATAGAAGAAAGATTTGGTGCAGGCATTAAAGATACACTTACACAACCACCAAGTATGTAATGGATATAATCTGTATTCAAAGATTTTGAATGTACAGTTTTTGTTACATGAAAAACAAAACAAAATCCCCCAACCCTGATCACCTCTCTGCACATAGAGACACAACTGCTATGTTTAAAATACAAAGTCTTGTCTCTAATCCACAGGGGTTTTTTTTTTTCCCCACGATTATAAACTTGTGAAGAAAACAGAATCAGCTCTCCCTGTTTTAGCTGCAAACAAAACAAATGTCTGTGGTTACCTCACAGACAAAAGCAAATGTACTTGTGTTCTGTCATTCTGCAAACTAAGAGCTACCAGGAAGCTTTTTATCAATAGATCACACCACAAACCAAACCCTCGTCAAAATTCAGAGAGGAGATGTAAGATTAAGGACTTGTTCCTTTCCACTTACAGTTAAAAAAGGCATGTTTGAGAGAATAATCATCAGTATTGAAAAGATGAAGAGAGTTTCAAACTTTTTTTTTTAATTTATTTTGCCAAGATTCCTGAAAGAACAAATACAGAAATAAAAGTTAATGTAGAAATACTTGTGATGCAGAAAGAAAACAGGGTGTGATTGTGTAAAGGATGACCTGCTTTAGGTGATGCTGCCAGAGAATTTCCTTCCCTGTTACATCACCATTAGGTTCCTTGTTAAGTCCATTTCTTTAAAGTCACCCATAAAGGGCCAATGGCATCAAAATGCCGTATTCAGAAGAAGTTTTGTTATTGAGCACACGGTCCAGGCTGTACTGCTTAAAGGGCATGCAGAGCAGTTGAGAGTGTCAGGGATGGAAGTGAGTACTGTGTTCAGATTTAAAATCTCTCGAAGCTATAATTTTAATGTATGGATAGAGATAGCCAAAGACCTACCAGTTACTAACATCTGTTTTTCCAGCTGCCTTGAATGTAGACCTTTTTTGGTGAGTGCTGCAGTTCTTCTTTGTTTGACCTGGTCCACTCTGAAGCTTACTAGCGTATGGTCAACACTGAAACTCTGCTAGATGTAAAAGAGTGAGTCCTGTCCTGACAGAAGAGCCAGGGTCTCAAGGCATTGGTTCTTACCAGATTTCAGCAACATCACTTGCATTTCGAGGAAAAATCTCAATATCTATATTCGACTTGACAAGTGTTTGTTCTTCCTTCCCGTATTAACTGTTTGAGCCATGCTGGTATGTTCAGTCCAAATTCTGCTGCAATCACCTGTTTTACTAACATATGTTGTTAAGAAGGATGGACAACAAGCTAAATAATATAACGGATGTCAAACTCTAAAGAAAGAAAAAAAATACAATTTTTCCATTAAATCAGACTGAAAGGTATAATCTATGTTATACTTTCTGTTTAAGACTTCGAGATTCAATTCTTCTGGTGTAATGGTGCCACCAGCAGATAATAGTTAGAACTGGTTTTAGCTGAAAAACAGCTGAGAATACAAATTTGTCTATATAGGCTATTTAAGCTTCCAAAAACATACCCTTTAATTTCTTAAAATAATATTTTGGCAAGAACATGAAAGCTAAAAAACTGATCAAAATGTGATCTATCAGTAGATAAAACTTTGGATTGCTACTTTTCTGTACAACTCTCTTTTGCGTTTTTCTATGATTTATAAAGAAAAAAATGTTTGTTACAGTATGGGGCAGGCAAAGCAAGACCTCTGAAAACTGCTTCTCAAATACATTTGTAAGAATCGACTGCATGCAAGTCATCACACATCTAATTTGTAAAGTTCTTTTTGGAACAGTTACGCTAAAAGACTTTATGAAATTTAAACTATGAACAATTAAAAGTGACATACTGTGGCACGTAAAATTAAAATGTATAGTAATAAAGCAAGCTCGCTCTTCGAGTTCATCTATTCTTCCATAAACAGAAAATATCTCATTTTTCTTTCCAGCTCTGAAGCTTGAATTTCTGAAAGGGTGAGAAAAAAGACAGAAAATTAAAACCCCTTTGGTCTTCCTTCTTTTACTACAAAGGAGTGAAAATAGGTCACAAATAAAAGTTCAAAAAATGCTTCCCTTGTCACCTTTAGAACAAGGATACATTAACATGCATACTTTACACTCATTCAGCTCAAGTGCTGGAAAGCCATATTATTGTAATTTTAATAATAATGTAAAGTGTAGTTATTTGTCCATTCTTTTCAAGGACTAGGTTTAAATCCTATTTAATTGATATGAAAAGGCAAATAATTTTAGAAACCACAACAAATTAATGATACATTTTTATCTGTTATATAAATTATGAAAACATTAACTTACTCAAGTAACTAGCACATGGACCTAAAGTGCTTATGTCTATAACAGCGTATCTGAGAATACTTTTTTCTCTTAGATATAGATCATGTAACCAATGCAAGTAACCGAAGTTTCTTTAGGGTGCAGAAGGCAATAATATAAGCTACATAATATACATATTTTTTTTAATTTGGAATAATTTAATCTTTAATCTTTAAAACTTGTCTTGGGGAGAAAAAAAACCATGATATATTTCACATTAAAAAGACACAGCTGATGATCTATGATGGGCCAAACAACATTGTTGCTATAAAGCAAAAATGACACAAACCTTGTTCTCTATGCAGAAAAAGGTCTCATGTGAAACTCTAAGGTGAGCAAGGAAACACTAGAACAGCAGCTCTTTTTTTTTCCCCTCTCAAAAAGATCCCTATATTTTGCTTGCCTTGACAAAGATTTCATGAGAAAAACTGCTGCTCTATCAGTCTACAGCTTGGGGTAGATCCACAGCTTTTTCTCCCTTAAACTGCTCTACATAGTAAGTCAGTCTTCCACTGCATGAGCTCCAAAACCAGAATTTAAAAAAAAAAAAAAAAAAAGCAATAATGCCTCCATTATTTCAGTTGGGTTTTTTTTTTTTTATGATGAAAAGCATGTGAAAGATTATGAGCTGCTGAGATACTGCGGTAAAGGACCTTTAAAATGCCTTGGTATAAATTCGTCCTGGCTTTCTTCAAATACAATTAGTTACACTGAGAAGAAAAAGTCCATGTCATGCAAATTTTATACAAGGAACTGAGATATAGATCACAGTTACATCAACGTAACTGAACGCAACTCAACTGCCCTGAGAAGAATTCCTCCAGACTGAAATCATGGAATACAAGCAACAAGTCAGTTATCAGGAAGATAACTGAAAGCAAGACTTCCATCAGCTGACTTACAGGCTCTGAATACAATAATGCATTTAGGAAATACATACACTCTGCAATCCTTTATGGCCATGGCCTCTCACTGTCTTTGTCTAAAACGTAACGTGGCTGATGTGGAGCACCTCTGACAACCCTGTGGGGCCCTCATGACATAAACCCTCAGCCCAAAGTCACCGTCACCCGTTGCGCATTCACACTATTGCACCTGCATATTTTATTTCACACACAAAAGGTCAAAAGCTTGCCAGCAGGCTGCCTGGCTTTGCAGACACACAATGCACTGAGAAAAATAACTCCAAGAAGCTGCTTGCTGTAATTTCCTGCAATTCAAGACTATTTATTTTTAAAACTTCTGCTGCCAAACCCCCATCTGACTGTCACACTTGCTGAATTTTATTATCAGAGCATTGTAATTTATTAGAGATCAAATCCAACTGGTTATTTGACTGTCTTGGTTTTAAATACCACTCAGCCTTTTTAGCTGCTCTGAATCCTTAGGGCTCTCTATAATTAATGTTTCTTTAGCAGAGGCAGCAAGAGGACCGTGTGTGCGCAGCCCACGTTAACCCTTTGCTGAGACCACTGCAAAGCAACAGTGAGGGCTATGTTTGCAAAGGGGTCGCAACAAATGATCCACAGAATTGCTTCTACTGACTTTTGAAAATTACTCTTTTATACCAGTGGGCTGAGCATAGCCCCTAACCACCTAACAGAAACTGCTCTGTGCCTGCAAATGTTAATTAACAGATTTGGGGTTGCACCCACACCTACGGCATTTTGGGAGAGACTGGAACTTCCGTAAAGCTTTTGTGGCAGCTCAAGGGATGTGAGATGAGAGAACGGGAGGGATCAGGCGACAGGCAGAATATCTGCACCACGTCAGGGATGTACCTTTTGGCCATGGTAATGGTGCTTCAGTAACTTGCATGTGAGAACCAGCGGCAAGCTAACATAGAATATTTGGGCAAGAAGAGAAGCACCAAGCACACTGATTTTCCCCTCCTAATTTGACCCAAAGCACTGAAGCCTTATGGCAGCCAGCAGGCCAAACGCAGCGTTACAGTCGAGGGTGAACAAGAGGGGTCAGCACTTTGCAGCCTACCGGCACACACATCTCTCAGGCCCAACCACCTGAACTCCCTGAGCAAGAGATGAGTTTTGCCCAGCGTCACGCACATCTGCCACCTCTAAACCACTGTCAGGAATTTCCAAAATTGAGCTCTGATAAGCTTTTACTTGTAACATCAAGCAGCACGTCAAAAAGCACTAGACTCTCTCTGAAAAGCAAAAATGAGGTTGCTGCTATCCTCTAGAAATTCTCCTTTGTCTTTAGCACAGATAAATAAATGTTCAAGCCAACTTCTGTAGACACCTGAACAAGCCTGAACTGGCATCATGAACGAGGCCCTGCATCCACAGCAGCTTCAGCATCTCCTTCTTATTCTGCAACTTGCTCTGCAACCTCACTCCCCTCCGTCTTCCTCATAACCAAACAAGAACGAATACAAAAATATTTATGAGTAAATACTGAATTTTATTACTACATCACAAGATAATCTTCAGTGCTCTTTAAGTCAGTATTATCTTAGCTAAGAGAAGGTCAAATACCAAGTATTTGGCAAGAAGTAAAAACCTTCACGCAGCTTCACTGAACACATTTTCCTTTAAATTTTAGCATCTTATCATCATCCTTCTTGTCCAGCTATATGACCTTTGCCATTATTAGAAAAAATACAGTCTAGCATAGGACAACAGCTATGGTCTACTCTCAGCTATATATATTTACATTAGTGAGTTTTGCATAGTTAAGAGGTTCAAATGTGATCTCAGAACATTCCAATAATCTGTTGTGAAATAAAAGTGCAGCAAAGTTACTAGACTTGATATTTACTTATTAAAAATTGTTACTGCAATTGGAGTTCTGTAGGGGCTGTCCTAAGAAAGCTGTGTCCTCTTCTGGGCGAACTATTTAAGGCAGTATCCTTGACTGAACTTCCAGCATTCTAGCTAATTTGACCATGTTTGCCTTCTACCCTCAGCACCCCCAGCAAAAATAGCTGCCAGAGCTCCTGTGCAGCAGTTGTTTCAAGAAGACAGTTTCCAATTTCTGCAATTCTTCTACACTGTATTTCAAGATTTTTTTTCCAAGCCTCTCATCACATAGCTTTTAGTAATGGCAAATGTGTTTTGTGTAACTGTTAGTTTCCCTTGTACAAGAGCTTTGGGGAGACTTTCAAGAATATATTTGAATCAGACACACTGAAAAATTTTTAATTAAACACAAGGTACATGGTGGGCATAAAGTTCTGTTATACATTTTGCTGAATGAGTGGCAAAAGGCATAAACTAAAACACCATAATATCAGTCTATTTTTCTGTTATTGTACTAATGGAAAAATGTAAAATTCCATTCCAAATTACACTTTCATAATTTCAAAGAAATTTCTACCAAAGTAAGCAGGACATCATTGGTTGTAGAGACTGTATGCATATTCTACTGTACTAAATGAGTCTTAAACCTATAAACAATTCATATCAATACAGAAAAAAAAATGTTGGCACAATTTTTCTCATGACTGTGTTACTACCTACTTATCTCATAACAGTAAAGACAGGATAAAACTTATGTTTCCACAGAGTTATATGATGTAAACCACTGTCTCTCTGATACTGCAGCCTTTATCAGTGGGAGAAGTCTCATAGCAATTTAACTGAACAGAAAAGAAATCTGACTGAATAAATTGCAGCATGAGAGCAAAATTTTATTATTATAATACCTACACTGACAAGAACTTTAGAGAAAGGTATTTGTCTTTCCTATCATACTTCCTTGGAGTTTGAGCAGAAAAATCTATGAAGGGGAAAATAACAGCAAATTAAAAAAATCTAGAGCGGTTTTCAGAAAATGGAATTCTGCCCCAGCCTTTGTAGAAGTGTCGGTAGGAAACATGCCTCGACATGCAAACAATGCCCCGAGTGCATTGGAGAGGAACAAGTCTTTGTTTAAAGCACTGCCAGGTTACCCCTGCACTTCTTTATTCTGTCAGCTTCTGGTAACCATAGAAAACTGATGTATGAAACACGCAGTCCGAATGTTGAATGTAAATGTCTGCTAACAAACAAGATCATACATAACATTGGGTACTTACTTACCTTCCTTACTAACGGTCAGTTAATCAAGATTCTTTATTTAGGTTTGCTGGAACAGGAACACTATATCTTCTTTCGAAAACAAACATTTTGCTTCCTATCCTTTGAGCCTCTCGTTAAAAAAAGAAAAGAAAAATTCCCCTATCATCAAAGACAGTCTATTAAATAGGAAGCATTCTGTGGGATACAAAACATTCAAATATGAACTGTTGTCTGAGGTAAAACCATAATTTTTATATTCGAGTTAATTCATCCAATTTTAACTGCTTCTTAGTGAGCGCAGCATCTGTTTAAGGCTTGTTACTCTTCACATAATTAAACCTTAAGTGCCAAGGACTGGATTGACAAATAATGGTGTTACTGATTTCATTAGTTTCACTCAGAAACGCAATCACAACACTTCTGTATTTTAGTCCTACTCAACTCAGTGAGAAGCATGACACTGGCTTTGTTTTATAACACTGCAAAATAGCAGAAAATCATGTCATTATTTTTGTATCTTTTGTAAGGCACGAATATAAGCTTGAAACAGACAGTTAATTAAAAAGACCTACGCTGAAAAGAACAGACTGCTGTCAGTGATCAATACTATTTACAATTTCGTTGTAAGTGCATAGCCATAAAAAATTAAGTCATATTCAAAAGCAAAAGACATTCCTAACAGCTGGGCATTATTGTAAGTGTAAATATATATATAGATGTGCCAAGTTTGTTCTGATTCCCAGGCTTGATGCATGTCCCTGAAAGCGTGGCTTAGAAGAGAAGAAATTTCATCACATCCTCACTTCATGGCAAATGATCCCTGTATCATGCAGCGCAAGGACTTTTAAAAGTTATTTATTAAGCAAGAGTACTCATGTATTCAGGCAAGATATATTTTCTTAAGTTAGAGTAATGTAGAAACCAAGCATTTTCAGTTTCTAAATACAGCCTCTGGTCATGAATCTTTTTCTTTCAAGGTATCTTCAGGGACTTCGACTGATTTCACAAGAAAAACCATTCAACAATTTGTGTTCTGCAAAATAAAAATTGATCTTTGATCAATTATTTCAGTGGAAGTCGCATCAAGCAGCTTTGTATCCATTAAACAGTGGCTGTTCTCAAATTCAGGCTTGGTTTCACACCAAACGCAGTCACAAACCCGCTGGAGCTCATAAGATTTTGTTCACCTGGAAACACCATGGAGCACCCAAGCACGCGCACACCTGCCGCAGCCACTCACCAGCACCAGGGTGTGCTGCTCGTACAGGCTCAGGGATTGCTCCTTTAGATCGACAACAGACATAGCCACCGATGCTTCTGAAAGTTACATTTATATTTCAGTGCATTGCTAGATACATAAATACCTTTAAAATGATTTGTGTACTTTCTAGGAAATCCAAAAGGGTTCACTTTCTTCTCAATTACAAGTTTCAGAAGCTAGGGCCACAACATCTAAAATTCCTAACCAGCTGTTACGAGACTAATTTTTAAGTTCTAGCTCACAATTGTTAAACATGTATTAAACAGCAGCTATTGACATGCTGAAAAAATTCATGTTCTTACGTTGCCTCTCATTCCCCAGCATAGATTCTTATACTAATGCTTTAACATTGCTGATTTCTGCATCTTGTGAAGGAGCAGATTAATGCTAATTTTGTGGCAGTGACACTTTTTGTGTCTTGTCTATCTCTTGTTCACTCTACAGTGGAAAATCTTTTTGTATTAAATTGCAAGGAAGTTACTGGACAAAGTGAAAAAAAAAAAAGAACCAATTATTGTGAGAAAAAGATGTACCTTCAAATTATTATGAATGATGTATAATCACTGATTCATGCTGATTAATGCTATTTGTTGTGAAAAAAAACAGCAGCTACTGTATTAACCAAAGGATTTGACACTAAGTGGTATTTTTTCTGTTTAAACACAACTACTTGTCTATCTCAGAATGGGACTATTTCCTAGTCACTTGCCAACAGTAGAAAACATGGCTGACTTAAGAAAAAGTTAAAAGAATTTTCTCCATTTATATCTCATGAAGGAACTTTCTTGATTTGAGGCATAGGATGGAGTTCACTGTCAAGTATCTATATACAAACAGAATCACTGTGTAATGCTTTATGATAGGAGCTGCATCCTCAGGGTACAATTACAGCAATTATCTGGATGGATCTTCTCATCAGTAACCTTTGACTCATCTCCTACAAACTGTCAGTCTTCATCACCAAATGGGGAAAGCAATGTATTGTTTCTATTCAATCATCTGCTTCTGAGAAAGAAAAACTCCGCTATTAGGACAGCCCGCCTGCCCGTATATATGACCTCCTGTAGCTAGGCTGCATCTGCCAGACGGAGTGGCAAGCCACAGAATAAATAGTAGTTCACTCCGATACTGTTCTTCTGTCAAGATGAAACTGGCAGGCACCCTCACAAACTTCTGCATTTCTCTTAGGAATTTCAAGAGAAGCAGAAAAAATCTTTTTGTATGTAAAGTACAGATGCATTGCCTAATCCTAAAAGATGCTGAATATCTTAGTCCTCCATGGGATTTGGTGGTTATCCATTATTTCTGGAACATAGCCCCAGTAGGAAGAGACCACTGTCTCAGTTCCCATCTAACTAATGAATTCACTAAACTAAAAGGATTTACTCTAAATTTGCACCTATGAAAAGATGGGGCATAGTCTTAAATTAACATTATTACCACATTTACTATCACACAATTGGTATTGAAGTAAAACTCCTGCAAAAGTTTTGTTGGAGGGCATGGCCTGGAGGATACAGCCCAATTTAAATGAAGCAATTTTAATTCAGAGTCAGCAATGCTAAGTGATGTAGGGATAAATAACTCAGTTCCAAGAGAATATTTAATATAGGATGGCAAAGTAACTACTGTAAACATTTTTATAGCTTTCATTTTATAGTGAAACAACTGATGAATTACCATAACAGAACAATGGAGAATCACCTCTGCCTTAAAGAGAGGATAGCTTACTTCTCTAAGCATACAATCCTTCCAGAAAAAAGATAGCAGTTCAAAGGCTTAACTATGATCACCATTAGCTGTTACTTGTCATTTGGTTAGTTGGTAATAAAAGCGAGGCTCTTTCTTATCAAAGCAAACAGCAATGTCACTCCTTTGCATTCTTCCCATTAGCTGTAAATGTTGCTATGTGGACACGGCAGGGATAAAACTAATAACAGACCAAATCTGGAAAACAAAAACAAAACCTAAAAATAGACAAAATCATTTACAGAGGTAACTCAAACAGTCAACTACCACTGGGGAAAGAAACTAAATTCTTCATTGTCAAGTGCCAATTCAAAATGAAAACAGATTGAACCAAAACTGTCAGAAAATTCTTTACCACTTTGTAATGATCACACAAACCCATAACGCTAGACAGAGTCCAACTGTTTCAGTGACTACCTTCAAACAATAGCTGGGCTGTTCAAAAGCACAACAACAGGGAACGATGTTTGCCTGAAGGCATACTGTATTAATGTAAATTGCTTTCAAATGCATATTCGGTTTCTCAAAAAATACAAAAAATAGATATTAAACTATGGAAGTGGAAGTTACTGTTAGAGCCACATAACATTCAGTCACCCGTACCTCAGTCATCCATCAGCACCCACACAGACGTAGCGTACATTCAGTGTGAAAGACAACAAATGGCGTCTCTACTTGTGTCTAAGGAAAAGGTTACTCATTTTACTCTTCCTACTCTAGAAAGGTCTTAAGACTATTGAGCCTGCATCTCCTTTATGAACCTTCCCAATTACCACCAGATTAAACTCCCTGCGTATTTCCTCCCTATGAGATACTTTACTACCAGTCACATCCATGGCCTTTAGTCATGCTGCCATAGTGCCTTTATATCAGCTTAAGCGCTGACCTTTAAGAAGTTATAAACGTTATTTCAGTTTCAATGCTCTGAGTTTAATGTCTCTGGAAGTGATTAACAGCACTGGCTTAATGTCATTAGGTCCTTGCACATTTGCTCACCACCTTCTGCTAATGTAACTTAATCATTACATGCTGCAACACCCCTGAGTTTCTATTTCTAGTTCAGTGAGATTATTAAACTATTAATAGGCGGCAGCATACTGCATCATCAGTGGGCCTCATTGCTCCTAAAGGCAAAATAATTAAATTAGAGATTAATTTTGTTCTGTGTATTATATTCCTCATCTGTACAACGGAGACACCATGGCTACTGTTGTGAGAAACAGCCAGGCTTTTTCATAACAACAACAAAAATTAATTTCCTGTTTCCTGTTAACTTTTTGTCACGTCAATAAGAGAATATATTCACCATTTCCTCATTAAAGTGTGGGTGAACAATCATACCCAGTGAGAAGAGCACTGAAATGAAAGGCATTTGTTTTCAATTTCCAGATGCTAGTCTTTTGGGTGGCTTTGGGGGAATCACCAATGCCCCGTACCTCAGCTATTTCTGTACATCATGGAAAGATTTAGCAATGACAAATGCTGTGCAGTAGCTAGCTGTTAATATTGTGAGTGAAAAAGAAAACAAAAATACAGTAAAATAGGGGGGAAAAAAGGAAAGAAAGAAAGGGAAAACAGGAAACAAAATATTGCCAGATCTTCTTTCAGCAAGGGTAATTAGCCCACACTGAAATCAGTTTTCTAAAATCAGATTGCACAGTGTCTAAGCTAGCCATTCATTTTGGCTACTTCTTGGTCAACTACCTCAGTACAGCCCAGAGTCAGATCCAGTGTCTTACACTCCGGCTCTAGATCAAAGGGTGCCAGCTGACCCTCCAAGCAAGCAGGATCACCAAGCTAATGTTGGAAAGATGGGGGAGTCTGGCTCAAAGTACCTGAAAAACACACTCTGCGTTGGGGGGTGGGGGTGTCTACTTACGCTTTGGGACCGGGAACTCTCACTGTTGCTGTAGCAGCAGAGTAACTTTGCTACTGCCAGTACCAGTGGCACGTAACAGGAAGGAACCAAACAGTACTGCCATGAAGTTTATTTCAGGTTTGAGCTCTTAGATCCCTCAGCTATCACTTGACCTTATTTCTTTTAAAAAAAAAAAAAGAATGTGCACAAAGAATGAGAAAGCAGGCAAATGGCATAAGATAAATTGCAGCTATATATATTTTCTACTTGCAATATAGTTGTGAGATTGTTAAATAACCTTACCAAATTCATTTTAAATAACAAAAAAGTAATCATTATCAACGATCTTCAGTAGATGTACTGACAGACCGTCAACATGCTTTGCTAATCCAAACTCAGCAGTAAGACTCAAAAGACATTAATAATTTTAACAGTTTAATAACATTAACATATTTTGGATATGAAGGAGAGAATGGCAGAAACTTGAGGTGACAGTTAAAGAAAATTTCTTGGAACAAGAGAATTCACAGAAGTGGAAATTAGCTGGAAACTCACTATTTTCCTTCTCTATGCTTATCAGAATACTGCTTACACAACGAGTAAAGATCACCACGTGGTAAAATCTTAGATCACAGCATGCTGAGATGACCTAATCTTTATTGTGACACTGACCACGCACTATTTCTACACTGCTGTGTCAAAGCTTAACTTGGGGGAAAATCAAAGGAATTTCAAGGAGCTGACCAGCTCACCCTGTTATGAAGGGCCAAATCACCCCACATGGTCTGTGTGCACATCACCTCTCCTTAAAGGACTTCTGTTCATTTATTTGTGTAACAAATCTGTTTCTTAAAAGCCTTAACATCTCTTTTAAGATTTCTTAGATAAACTGCTTACATTATCAGTAAACAATAATTTTACATAATGTGTTAAAATGATTTATCAGCAACAGAAAATGCACTAACATGCTCCTGGTGTACACTCCCGACACCTCCCTTGTACTAGTGGCACTCACCTGACCTTTAATTGAGCCAATTCAGTCAGCTAAGCCAGCAGAAGACAAACACAGCAGAAGAGTGTGCAGGGCTGAAAAAGCCCCCCAGTCAATGGAGCTGGAGGGATGAGGCAGTGCAGCAGAGGCTGTACCAACTGCACTGAGTATGAATGCCCACTTCAGGAGCAACAGGGCAGCCCCATCCCATCCCAGCTGTGCTGCAGCAGAAGGAAGACAGGTATGCACACCCCATCCTCTTTCCTGGCACTGGTGACTGCACTTTATAGTGATACTAGGACTTATTAGTCTGCTAAGAAAAAAAAAGCCAACCAGAACCCTTTCTGTTTAGCCATGCCATGCGTAAAACGATCAGCAAGACACCTTATTAAGTCAAAAAAAAAAAAAAAAAAAAAGGAGAGAAGAACCAAAGCACCTCCGAGACGTATCGTTTGCTGTTCGGCCGCCTGAATAGATGTGAACCTATACTGCCATCGTCAGGAGGCGCCGCTCGTCACCTCCGTCCGCCACAGCAACTCGCAGCACAGCGCTCAACGAAACGCTGTCGTGTGAGCACTCCTTCCAGGCTACAGCCCCGCTCTTAGTGACAGCAGCTGCCTCACTTCCTTAGCAGATTCTAGGATTTTTTTTAGAACAATTCCTCAGAGCTTTTGGAGACAACTACATTCGAGCGGATATATCAAGATGTACTTACTTTTGCAGTGCTATATGCCACAAATTAGTATTGTTTAAGTTACTCTGCTCCAAGGTCTCAGTTACATTGTGGAGCCTAATTAGTAAAAATGTACCTGAAGTAGTGTTTTTACTCCCTCTGCTTTTACCTACTGGGCATGATGTGTTTCATGCCTTGCAGAAACTGTATGTTCCCTCACATTAACTATTTAATATGTAGACAATTTTTACTTGCAGAGGAAATTCAGAATGCATGCTTCCACTTCAGCAGAAATCATCTTTTTTCAAATAACTGAATTATCTGAGGACACTGTTAGAGGCTACTATAGAATACTTCAGTATTATCTGTTTCATGGCATGAATCATTGCTGTATATTTAATGACTCCTCCATAATAGCAACTTTTAGTATTTTAAAATTAGCATCTGTTCAGAATATGTACTGTTTCAAAACATATTAATACATGTGTACTTGTCTAAATGATATGAATAATACCATCAAATCTTTGTAAAATAAACATCTGAAAGCCATAGTAATGCAGGTTCTTAATCGTAAGGAACAATCAGTGTTCCCAGTTAAAAAGCATAAGACCTTCAGGAATGACTTCTGAAGAGGTCAAAGCATCCTTTCTCAATTTTCTAAAGGACACATTCTGGCTTCTAAGTACCTAAATAATCATTTTTCAACTTCAGAGGTAAGATCTTTTATTTCTACATCTATAGTTCACTTCGTGCAGTCTGATTTTCAGATATCAGCACAAGATGAAATTCACCTTAGTTATTAGCAACAATTCAAATGAACAATATATATTTAGAAAATTGATCAAGTAATTTATATAAATTTTAAAGATTAATTTTAACAAAGAAACCTGTTGCTCAGAATTTATGACACAAATGGAAACAGCAAAAATAAAATCAATAATAATTTTTGAGCAATTATAATGGACAAAAGCATTCTTAAGTCCTGCGGTTGATAAGGCAGCCAGAACAAATCATTAACTTACTAAAACTGGATAAACTTTACCATTATGAAAACAGACACATAATGATAATTATGAAACCTTATTAAAGACTCAAATAACCCCACTATAATAGAAGGAGGACAACACCAATGAATAATTTTGATAAATTCAAATATACTGACTTCTCAGTGGTTGCCAAAAACATATGGTATAAAACTGAATGAGGTTTCTATTACCAAAGCAGTAACTCCTGTTCCTATATTTGATGGAGGTGACTAATTAAGGTCTTGATGAGGCCCTTTAGCAGGGAGTGGTCTATATCTTGTAAAATTGGATAATTTACTCTTGTAAGACAGTAAGTATCTCTGATAAATAATGATACCCCTGTCTACTAGTCATGTACACAGACATTGCATGGCAGTTAAAGCTCCTAAGCATACCATTGGCTTGGGTCACATTAACAGTAAAGCAGCTGCTGACTTGAAAAAGTTATCCTAGCAGAACAGGCATTTAGACATGTTAGCAAGTATAGGATAAAGCTGTTCATTTAATACACTAAATGGAGAAAAGAAAAAAACACTTTCAGTTTTAACAGACTTTTCAACCTAAAAAAAAAAAAGTAAAAGTTCAAGTATTTCGATCACAAACTGCAGTTAATCTGGAATGTGCAGCACACAGCAGTATTTACTACCCATGACCACACCAACATACATAGCAAACACAGCTTGCTTAAGATTGCAAAAACAATTTTATACTGGTCAAGTTCTATATTAACCTCTGTATTTAACTTCATTATAAATATAATCTTGGAATTAGGATAAGGACTTGGCATTTTCAATTAAAATTATTTACTCGTTGCATTACCCAATATTATTAAAATTGATTAGTAATGCAACTGCTTATTTGTAATGAAATATAAGAATAGCAACATTAAAGATGAGTATTTCAAAAATACTTAAGATTTTATGAACAGGCTTCCAAGTGTTAGTTATGACTGACAAAAAATGAGTGACCAGTGCCTAAATGGCAATTGTAATCATTGCAACTAATCATAAAAATCAGTAGTGCTTACTATACTCTAAATGTATTAATTATGAATTAAGCAATAAAACCAGTAGCTCTTACAACTTGAAAATGTTAGAGAAATATTTGTCAGTTAAAATTTCTGATTCTTAAATGTACTACAAACAAACTTTCCCAAATAAACGCAAATGTGCTTTACTGAAGACCTAATTAAAATTAAAGTCACAGGTGTGCTCTGGATCTGCTAAATGTATTATTAGAGTCTTATATGGAAACCCTTGCAAGATGGCTATATAGGGGGCAAGGGGGGAAGGAAATGAGAATTAGAAAACTTGTACATCCTGCACATGAAGAACAATCAGCTTAAGGTGATAGAAAGTTACGCAGTCCTAGAAAGAGGTGGTCCTGTACACTTCTGATGCTAGCGCACACTGCTGCTGCTTCATTTTTGTCACCTCTAATGATTGTGCAGTTCTACATCTGTCCAGCTAACTGATCGACCAAAACTAAAACAACAAAACAGGTGAGTTTCTAATTAGATCACTATGCTGATCCAACTTACCCTACAGCCCGATGGTTGCTAGAACTGAAATGAAAGAAGAAATAAAATTATGCCCATGACATGGGGGGAAAAAAGACAGGATTACCCTTTTCAGTGGCAGCATGATCTTGTGCTCATTTGAGTCTGCTGTGAAACCATACCCCATAGCTTACAGGAAATTCATATTCTAACAACAAAAAGCCAGAAATTAAGGGATCTGCTTCTGCCACTATTTTTCACGCTGATGTAAAATTAAAGGAATTCTTCTGATGACATGGACTTTACACCTATTGAAAACCACTGGGAAGGGACAACGAGGCTAATTCCTAGAGAAAGTTGTAAGAATTATTTGAATTTTCTCCTAAAACAATGAAAATTAAAATATGTTAAATATAAACGTGAAAACATTAAAAAACTATTAAAAGTATGGGGAAATCCCTTCCACTTTAGCACAAAATTGTATTTTAACATAGTGAATTCTATTAGTACCTAAAGTGTTTGCAGAAAGGAGATTTAGTAAATGTTCCTTGCCTTTAAATATCATTGCCTTTCATGTGCTCACCTCAGGAAAGTACGAATACAACTTTCACACTTCAGCAATTTCATTTAGGTTACACGGTAGAAATTGCGACAAGAACAAAAACAAGTACAGAAGTGCTTCAACAGCCTTCAACCAGTGTCTTTTCTAGCTTTCTACCCGGACATAGTTACAGACTTTGAACTGGTCAGTTATAAACAGTGGTAACACAGAAGACCAGAGTCTGTTTGTGCATTATTAGTCCATCACGTTGAGAGTCATTTCACAAGTCATAGCTGTTTTCTGCTCTCGGAGCTGCTGTTTCTCTTCCATCTAAAACAGGAACAATCTCACTGGCACACTGCTCACTCTTCACAGTGGAGACATCTTGGAATAATTCCAGGTCAACTTTGCAAAAAATTAAATATTGTGGTGATTAACCAGAAAGACAAGTAAATATTCCAATAAACTTCACAATTAGGCAACTTAATTTAGTGGAGAAAATACTTTCAATATATCGTAACATCATACCTTATCTTACAGTTTATTCAGAGAATGAATCTATTTTATGTTGAATATTACATTATGAGCCCAGTTAGTGAGTATTACCCATCATATTCTTATCAGAGGAAAACTAAGTATTATTTAACTGGAAATTTAATTTTAATGTTCTAAAAATTGAAAAAGAAAATGTGTGTAACAGCAAATCATTGATGGCATTGGTCACACTAGTCATTTCTAACAAGGGCACAGTTCTTATGACAATGTAATCTTTTATACAGCCACATACAGGATTCCATAGGCCCCTGCAAGTTGTGCAAGAAGTGAAGAGCAATGTATACTCGCAAATATCAACTTTTTGAAAAAAATTCTGGAACCAGCACAGTAATCTCTAATAGTTGTGCAAGTCAATTAGCAGTCTGAGTATTTGCATGAGCAATATCTAAAGAGACATTATCTTAGCTCTAAAAATTAAAGCTTCCAGATGAAGGGATCTGCAAGATACCAAAAAGATATTGTTTGCATGTAGCAAAACATTAATAAACAGCTAAATCTAATTATTGCAAAAACATACACACTGCAGCTGTAAATTTCTCTCCAACCATACCATTACAGCCTTACCAGTGAAAACAGAAGTGTCAATGCTAATGTAAACTCAGCTGCTGATATATATTCATTAGATTCAGAAAAGCTCCAACATTGCTTCTTCTAACTATGTTAAATTTTATCTCAGTGTCATTGGCCACAAATTAGTGTAGATATAATCTGCTATACCAAAATGTAAGATTTTAGGACACATAGGCCTTAGAGGCATTTCCATTCTTGTCTCTTACTCCATAAAAATCACCTGGAGAAACGTATGAAGAAGATTACTATGGCTTTCAAACAGCATTTGGGAAGCAGAGAGGCAAAAAATGACAGCAGACTCTGATCAGGCAAAACTATTTTTTTTGGTCCTGGTGGCCCTGAAAGTGACCTCAGAAACATACGACAAACTCTCACTCTGCAACAGTGCAGAGATTTAGCGCTAGACCAAATAGACATGGGAAAGGTAGGATGCATGAGGATACCAGGTTCCTGCCCATGGCCTTACCTAACTGAATACTGTATATAGTGCTTTGCCTAACTCAACAGAAATGCACATAAATAAAACAAGCAAATATCTCCTCTGGGTCAAATTTAGACTGTAAGGTGGAACTGCTAGAATATTACCACATATGTGATGACAGGCAAAATTTTAAGAGAATAAAAATTAACTTTGTCTCCTTTGAGACTTGCAAAGAAGATAAAACATAAATGATTGCATCAAGAATGCACTAGCATAAACCAGAAAAGGCATTTCTGTTATTGCTGTGGAGATCTCTCTGACAGGGTATCATCTGATGAATTAGTCTACCATTCTGGTCTGCCCAAACCTGAATTAATTCATTTCCTGGGAACCTTAACCTAACGAGAAAAGATGAGGAAGCAGAAGAAAGAGAAGGAAAGAGATTAACTATGGACCATCCTTCGTTTTATATTGAAATTTAAGGAATAAACACTAAGCACTCAAGAGCTATTTACACTGAGTAACATTAAGTAATTACAAGTGCCTTTCTGATTGTACATACATGCTGAACCAAGAGCTCTAAATTGGCCTAATCACCTCTGCAGCGTTACAGAAGGATGACTCTAGCTATTTAAATCACTAGAATTTTTATTATTATTTGATCATTAGCTGGTCAAAGTATGAAAGAAAGAAGAACAGTTTCTTTATTCAGATGTGCTTTGTGATTAACACGCAATTTGAGTTCTGAAACTGAAAAATTTTCAATCTGGTCTGTATTAAAGCAGTGTACTATCAAAAATGGGCTCCTAAGAAAACTCACTATGGCTCATCTCGGTAATGCGTTTTATCCACCTTTATAAAGGCAAAGTGAATTTGTAAAAGGGAAAAGAAAAAATGCATTTGTAAGCATTGCTAAGCAGGGAGTTTAGGAAGATATTTGCAGGAGCAGGGGAACAACAGTCCCAGAACGGGAACCTGAGCAATGACCCAGCTCAGATGACTAGAATTTCTGCTCCACAATTCAAGACTATTCTAAAGCATTCTGACATTATTAGCACTTAAATTAGCTTCATTGTGAAACAGTAATTAAACAGCAGGGGAGATTCACTGCCTTAGCCTTTTATTCTTGATTCTAATTTACATGATTAAATTCTAACTTATTCGCTGATTACCTTCTTGCTTAACACGCTTTAGGTTCTCACATTTTTTCCTTCTGCCCTTGCTTCTTTTTCTGGGTGTAGCAGCTTTTGCCCTCACCAATCCAAAATTTTCAGCATGCTTATGCATATTATTCTGTTAGCATAATGAAGCATAAATATACGAATCAAATATTAATGTATGTAAGCACTTTAACACACACACAAAAAAAACAAATATGGTTCTGGCAGACAAATTTTGGAACGCTAAGTGAAAGGCTGACTTAGTCAACAACCTCCATAAAACTCCTGAGGATTTGTCCAGAATACATATTAAAACTCTGTTTTAAAGGACCATTGCCATTTGGCGGATATAAAATAAAATTTATTTTCTGATCTGTGGATAAGCAATAAGATAAAATCTCTACGTGGGGAAAAAAAAGGTTACATTTGCTTTACGAGTGTGCACAGTTAATCCAAAAATGGAGATATGTTCTCACAGCATACAGTTTTTGAATAAGTGAATAATAATTTCACACTTTTCCTGCTGAACTGGTCCTAGCACTCTTTTACTTCAATTACTTTTTCAAGTTCTTCAATTTCTCTTAAAATTCATACCTCCACACTGCTTTTTAATTTGAGAAGGCTACGATACTGAACTTTAATAACTTCTATACTGGATTGTACAAACTAGTACCAACCCTGAAATTATGATGTGGCAGATATTTTCTACCTAATAGGGAATATTGTTAGATGCTTTATTAATCCACCAATGTAAGGTTTGGTAAAAACAAACAAACAAACAAGCTCTGCTGGTTTAGCATTAAGGAGTTAACATTCCAGCCAGCACACTGCTTTTTTATTCTTGGTTCTTTATAACAGTACAATATGAAATACTTAACTAAAGATAACTCCACTGAGATTCATTAAAAGGAAGCATCTTACCCAGAGTGAATAGCCTTTACCACATTTAGGGCATTTAAAAACTGTAGATTTAATACTGGAATCATGGTGCTTCCTAAAGTGAATTGTGAGAAGCTGCTTCCGTTGAAAGCTTTTGCTGCAGCACAAGCAAGTGAAACGCTTCTCACTAGTATGGGTTTGTTTATGTACAATTAAGTGTCGTTCCTGAAACAAAGAAAATATCTGTAACAACTATCCAGTTTTGACACATGTTCAAAACACCTACACAGGCACACAGAAAAGTACAAGAGTGTTGCAGACTTGTTAATTATCCTCCACTGTAAGCAGATGCTGAAGAATACATTGAGTTACTGCCCAATGACTTGGAGAAGGTGTGAGTTTTTCCTAACCTTATTAAGGTTCGCAGAGACAATAATCAGAACAAAGTGAGGCACTGGAACAGGTTGCCCAGAGAAGTTGTGGATGCCCCATTCCTGGAAGTGTTCAAGGCCAGGCTGGATGGGGCTTTGAGCAACCTGATCTAGCAGAAGGCATCCCTGCCCATGGCAGGGGGGTTGAAACTAGATTATCTTTAAGGTCCTTTCCAACCCAAACTATTATATGATTCTATAACATAAGAACTTTTTTTTATCCTACTGTCTAACACTCTTATGTCTAGCATTCTTAGCAGGATTCCATTTCACTGTGCAAACCCAGAACAGAAAAATTGTAAATGATCCAGAAAATAAGGTCCATGTTATAGGCCTTGGGGATGGGCAAAAGGACAGACTTCTCAAAGAAGAAAGGAAGCGATTGAAAAGCTTTGGAATGAGGGCAGATGGAAAGAACTGTTTTAATTACGTCCCCACGGCTGGTCCTTCACAGACAGCTGTCAAGGAGCTCAAGACTATACTTCAGACAGAAGAATAAGGGGACTTAAGCACAGGATATCCACAGGCAACTGTGTGCCGGGCAAAGATGACTCCCTAAAAAAACCTGAAAGAACAGTGCAAAGAAAAAGGAGAGAATTGAGTCTCTTATGCCAAAGGAAACCTGAATCTTAATGAACAGATTATTGAAAAAGCATTATGATGTAAGAAACCCTTCCCAAACACACACTTAAGGTGTTTGGTCACTTAAGAGACATATTTTGGATCATTAAACAGGTCATGTGTTCTTCTTTTCCCCAAAAAGTAAAAATTCAGGATCCAGATGAAACGTACTACAGACTCTTCAATTCATGTTCTCTTTCAGCACTGAAGTTAAAAGCATTGAGCTCAGAGAAAAATCCATGACAAAATCAACACAGTTTTATACAGCTTCCTTTAAGATAATAAAAATTTATCTCAGCATGGTTATCCATTCAGAGGGTACAAATTTAGTACATCATAGCTCTGTCTCTCATCTTGCCATTGTAAAGTCATTAATTTGGTTAAATACCTTGATAACAACTAATCCATATAGTAAGTACAGAATGCTCTGTACAATTCCATCTAACACAAAATTTCCAAGCTTGAATGAAACTTCTAAAAATTCTTTTTTTTTCCCTTTTTTTAATGTATGACCGAACTGGAAATAATTCTCAAATCAAAGTATCCAGCAATATTTTTTTCTGCAATGAAATATGATGTGTTTATCTCGGCTGTACATACTACTTAATCACAGCACCAAGGAATGAAACAACAGCTACTCAACATTAAACAGTAATTAATGTATTTCCTTACGCTATCAATTCAGCAAAAGATGTATGCAACATAACCACTGCTTTCATTCTGGCTTTTACAGATGTATAAAAAGTATTTGACAGATAAATATAGACAAGGATATATTTCTGTGGTTCTTTTGGTCTAGCACACGTTGTTTTGGCTGGAAATCTCCCCCCCACACCTTTTTTCCACCCCCAGGGGTTAGAAAAAATATATTTTTAAGTTTCTAAAGTGTTTGCTGTGCTGCAGCATAAAGAAATACACTGCACTTCTATGGTGTTTCTGTGCTGTACAATTAGATGATGGCAAAGGTAAACAAGATAATTAAAGATATAATCTCCTGTCAAAATCCAATCTTTCCTCAAAGTTATAAAGCAATGGGATCCTAAATGTATTTTTATAGCACATTATTTTTTAAATAATTTTTTCCACTTAAGACTGATTTTATTCTGACACTGCTGAAAATCACACTTAAAAAACAAATATTTTATTTTGTTCTCATCACGTCACTGAAATTGATTATTCTTTCTTTATACTTCTAAACAGTTCATGTGCAAAAGATTTAACAAGATAGTCTCAGATTTTTCTGCATTCCTATTTTACTATTCATTTGTGAACCATTTATCTTGCAAATAAATATAACTATGCTATTTTAGTTAGATTGTAGTAACATGTTTTTATCTTATTAAAGTAAATATATCCCCAAAGTCAACCCTACCTTGCTGAATCATCCATTGCATACGCAATAATTTTTCAGTGAACTTAAATACCTGCTTGCATGCATAGCTGCAATGATCACATTTGAATCTTTTTTCATCTCTATGAGTCTTCTTGTGCTGAGTAAGAGCATAACGCTCATGAAAAACAGCTTCACAGTAACTGCACTTGATTGCCACTGCCATGTACGAATGCAGATTTCGCAAGTGGACACCTGAACAGTTATTAAAAGGAATTAATTTTAATGGCAGATTTTGGATTTCCACAACTTTGAACAAGAGTTAGACTGCACATAGCCCTGTGTAATGCATTTGTTGTAGAGGAAAACAAAAAAAGAACCTTCTGTATTCTCTGCAATAGGTATAAAATTGACAAATAGGCAATTTCTCAAATGAGTTTGCACTACTAAAGTTCCAGTAAGATATTCTAACTTTCCAGAGAAATGAAGCAGTTATAAGGCAAAATCTCACTGATTTCAATGGAAGTTGTTTAACAAATCAAAACCTTTTGAAAATTCCAGTAACTATCTACTTTGATCTCTACAAAAAGATTAACTTCAAAATGCTACCCAAAGTAGTATCTATAATATCAATATGAAAATTGCGAAAATACATGAACAAAGGAATTGTACATATGCAGATAACAATTCTATTTCTACCTTGAAATACTTAATAGATTTAAATGGGAGCTTTACTTGAAAATATAAAAAGATGCTAAAGACATCTTTGTATGCCTCAATATTTTTAATGTAGCTTCATACATTTCCAAAAATCTAAAGTTTTTTCTAGCTTTTGTTAGTATTGGTCACCTGTATCACTTAAAATACAGTAAATATGCTATATTTCTAATATACTGATTTCTTAAACTCTCATCTGTACAAGAACGTTTTCTTCCTAGAAGTGAACTTACACATGAAATATAGGTATAGTGACTTTACTGGTATTTGAATCAAGTACTGTTCCAAACAAGAATAGTTTAAAAATTTAGTACATGATATCCCCAGAAAATCATGAGGGTTTGTATTGAAAGAACTGTGGTTTGTACAAGGAAAAACAAAAACAAAAAAAACATTTTAAACTGTATTATAATTCTAATTTATATTTTCAGAATCAACCTGTAAACCAGTACTGTTTGATATTGATGAGAAAAGAAAAAAAAATCTCTTATCTGCATATAGAATAAAAATGATTTTATGCAGTTTTTTT
>VXAL01001009.1:270266-321145 GCA_013399475.1 Chauna torquata | reverse complement strand
TTTTGCATTTTTTTTTTTTTTTTTTTACATTCTGGGAGAAGACCCCAACCGGCTAAGAGACGTTTCAGTTTGTTGTATCACCTTCAATGTTTCGTGACCTTTATAGCACCTGAAAATAATATTAGATATTGATATAATCAAATAGTTTGAGTCTGGAATGTTTTAAGCACAGTAAAACCATTGTCTGCTGAACTGATTAGGTCAAACAAAGTTAATTTGCACTTTACTAATTAATGCAATCACGTATATTTCTTTAAATTACAAGGACAACGTGCTCAGCAACCGAACACAGAACAATTTCAGACTAAGAGGTAAAAGCTGCTTTTGTATATGCAAAAAGTAAATAACATTAAACATTCAATATATTAGTTCCACATATAGCTAGATGGAGACATGCATTTTAACTAAAGTTGAGAAAGAAACAATGTGAGAGCTGAAATGGCTTCATAGAGATCTGGACTATTTCCTGTGGTTTTAAGAAGAAACTCCCCAGTACAACCTTGATGTAGATTTTTGTGAGGTACCTTCTTACTGGAAGGCAGAAGGTCACAACACTACAGGTGTCAAGGAGAGGAAAAAAAAGTTAAATACTTGATATTTTGTATTTTAAACAAATTAAAACATTAACCACAAGATGTCACCACATCTCCTTGTAGGAGGAACTTACCTGTAAATCAACAATGAACACATTTTCCACATAAGTATTCTGTAATGATATCAAGTCACATATATACTTATACACATATATACTTAGTATGTATATTTTGGCATAAGCAGCGAAAACTAGAAGCATTTCACCTCTAATTATCTCTACATTCCATTTTTTTTTCCTTTAAACTCACCCAGATCACTTTTTCGTGCAATAAAGGCACTGCAATGTGGACACTGGTATTTTGGCACATTTTCTCCATGCTTCTGTAGCACATGCATTGTCATGCTACCCCTTTGAGTAAATTTGGCCTGGCAAACATAACATTCATATGTTTTTTCACCTATAAAAATATCAAAATAATATATGCTTGGAAACTCTGCTTATTTGATACAAATGCAAAATTCACACAGATCTAAACATCCATGTTTTAACAGCAACAGTCTCCAGATCAACCAAAACCTAACCATTAGCTGAAAATGCACAAAAGGCTAAACAAGTTTACATAGCTGATTGTGATGCAAACTCTTGGCTTCCAGAATCTGCAACTCAAACTGATGAAGCATAAAATCATTAATATAATTTTAAATTATTAATCAGGAATTATTTTTAAGTATTTTTATTCCATCGTGTAGATAGATTTTGTATTTCATGTACAAAAATGCAGTAGTATGATCAAACGTGCAAGGAGAGGAAGTGAACAGCTGCAACACCATGATAAAAGTGATTCAACACCAGCCATTGATAATGGGGAAAGAAAGAGAATTTTTTTTCTTGTCTTTCTTCCCCAGAAAGTCACATCAGGCATGAATATCATCAACACTGGCAATTAGCATAGTCTAATAAGAGCAGAGAGAAACTGCTAGTGTTGAAGACCAAACATGCACACAGATTTTGAACCTGCTCCAATCTGGTTCTATGGACCGAGCTCCTACCATTACTGGATAACAAAAGGCACACTCTTGGACATTACTGGTCAACTAATTAAAAAAGAATTTAGTTTACTTGCACTAGACTACTCTGAGATGTGCACAAAAGTATGATAAGTGGGGATATTTAGGAGATTCAAAGCACATTCCAATTCAAACTAAAACATTAATGAAACATACATTACATTGTGATTGAGTTAAAACCTGAAGCATGAGATAAATACTTCCTACATTCTCAGACAGCATGCACGTTACAGAGTCATGATCAGAGCGCACTGCATTCAATGTTAAAACAATTTAATCCTTTACTGGCCAAATTGGTTATGATCAATTTGGGGCCACAACAATGTCAAACAAGTGAAATATTTTTTTGACATTAAAAAAAGAAAAAAAAAAAAAAAGCTTAGGTCCAGTTCTTACTGTTTTCCCTATTATCAGTGTATAGCTCGACTGCCATCAGCCTGCTCCAAAACATTTAAAGACAACATGTTTCTCAGGCACATTTTTACTCAAAATCACAAATGAAAAGCTGTTACATTTCAGAGTCTGAAATTAGGTCACAAGTAAACCTATGAATTATGAAGGCCTATAAGAGACATAGGCTTGATCATTAACTAAGGGAGTCCTACCTGAATGAGTCATCATGTGTCTTTTCAGTTTATATGCATCTTTGCTAGCATAACTGCAATGGTAACAGGCATAAGGACGCTCTCCTGTGTGTGAGCGAATATGTCGCTTCAGTTTGCTTGCCTAGCATAAAAATAAGAAATTTTCTGCAATAACATTTACATTATAGAAGTATAATCAATTAAAATATAAGCAAATTTACAAAATACAACTACTGCATTTTCAAATATTGCATCAATAACATATTTAGTGCTGCCTGTTCTGGTTTTGGGTGATATTTCTGTACTCTTCCCTCAGATGATCTTGCTTCCATTTTTAGTACCAACATAAATAAAAGGAGATACCTTGAAATGAGAATATAAAAAAAGTAGAATTTTTAAATCAGCTGAAGGGAATACCTGGCACCTTCAGGCTACTCAATACACCAAATTTAAAATGCTTTGAAAACAACAAGGAAAATAAATGAAAGCCCAAACTCATTAGCCAAAGTCTTTATTGATCTTCAAGTGCCAATGAAGTACTTTCCTTACAAAAGTTTCATTCTATTTTTTTTTATACTGTTCTTGTGATCTATTTTTAGATGTGCAAGTCAAAATTAGGAGTTCTTTTGTTGAATTCCTCCATACTTAATGAATTCGCTGCTAGATCCATTTGAATCTACAATACTATTGACTTAAATAAAATTAATCATGATTGCCAACTTTGCTATACAAAAGTTAAATCACACGTATGGTATTACTAGGGGGATCCTTAGCTGTCCTCGTTCAGGTAAAGCTTATAGCAATATTAGTGAGAATTCTGCAACAGCAATGAGTGCTGAATGATTCCTCATCTAAACATGGGAAAGAATAGGGCACTTTAACAAAAACTGACAAGGCCTTTAAAGATGTAAGTTATTCAAAATTTAATTAATAATGTGAGGTGTGTGGAATAAAGTAGGCTTGCCTACAGCTTTAGATTTGGACACAACACAAAAAAATTAAGATGCCCAATATCCACTTACTGTGACTGATTTATACAATCATAGGTGCATGACTGAAAGCTTGTTTTTTTCCCAAGTGAACCTTTAGGCAGTCTAATTTTTTTTTTTTTTTATTTCTAGACTAAAAAAATTTCAATCCTGTAAAGAACAAGCATCATCAAACATATAAATGCAATACATGACCTTCATTTTAGACATTAGTCTTGTCCTACAGTATATTAAATGAAGTGTAAAAGGAGAACCCAGTATTCCTTTGTAGGATCAAATTCACATGAATAGATTAACTTTAATATCATAAAGAAAACACCTTTAAAACAGCTAATTAAAAAAAGAATAATTGATGAAATTTATTTGTACAATAATTGATGAAATGAAATGAGTTAAGCAACTATTTTGTAAATATTACTAAATGGATAAAGTAAGGATTTGAGGAATGCAGATTATTAGTTCCTTTTCTGAGGAATAACAGAAAGGAAAAGATGTGCATAAAAATGAAATACATGTCACCAAAAAGTTTTAGTAATCTGGTATCTTGCAGTAACACTGCAATAACAAGCAGAATGAATGCAACACTTCAGTGCAGTCCAAACCCATTAGTGGAGCCTGGTGTCCTTTGCCTTGATGTTATTATCATTGGGCCACTGATTCCTGGGATCCAGCAGCCCTTCCTATTTTTATAGTCTCTATGGTCTTCTCTCACAGTATCAAGGTATTACAGCAGCCTCAAGTTTGGCCATTCTTCCCAATGCGGAATACACACATACATCTGCATTGTAAGCCAAGTATTAATACTGTAGCTTAACATCTGCAACTACCTTTGTAATTTGAGTTGATCTCATGTAGAAATTTGACATTATCAAGGACAATATGGACAGTATGACACATGCACAGGTAGGTTCCAATTTAGCAGAAATTTCTCAAGGTTAAAAATCTGTGCAAAAGTATTGTAACTTTGCAGAATACTGAAATCTTAATATCTGAAAGCCTACCGACCCTCCCAAAAGATTCAGTAATGCTGCACTTACTTCTACACTAGAATATTTACACATTGAACACTTGAAAGGTTTTTCGAAAGTATGCTTGTATCGCCTGTGTCGTGCAAGCTCACCACTGGTCACAAATGCCATATCACAGTCACTGCATTTATAGGGTCTGGTCCCTGTAAGAATATACCATTTCTCAGAACCTTTTTTAGCAACACAACTGTATGATTTATCTGCCTTCAATCAACGTGCACAATTTTTTAACAGAACCTTTTTTGAGATTCTGAATTTTTTTTTTATAGACAATAAATGTACCCCATAAGTTTATTATAAACACATGGTTTATCAATATGCTTCATATTGTTAAATAGCAACAAAGAAAACATCACAGAAATTTCTATCATGCGCACAACAATCAGACACAACTGAAGTCAATATTCAGTTGATGAAAATTTTTAGAATGGTATTTAACAAGATAAATGAATACATCCAAAGAGTTACAAACTACAGACCATGTCTTTTCAGCATGGAACTCCAAACAAAATCAGTAACACTTCCGAGGACAGAATGATCACCGAATACACCTTTAAGACAAAGTCAATTGTCTGTTAATTAAATTTTGCAGACAATATGTAAGATGAAGTATTTTCACACATTAGATACCTGTGTGTGCATTCACATGGTTATGCAGGAGATGAGCTGTACGAAAAGCCTTAAGGCAGAGATGACACACATGACATTTTTCTTTAGAATGGATTTTCGAGTGACGATTAATACTTGATACGCTGAGTGAGGTGAATGTGCACATATCACATTTGAAGACTGCTTTTTCTTCTGTGAGAACAAAGATACATTTAGATCATAAGCCACAAAATAATGACTTTACTGATTCAGGACTACCAGAAAGCTGAGAATAGTTTAGCGTGCCATATCCAAAGCTTTAAATTAGCTAGTAGTAATAACGCAGTTGACATCAAGAAGTGTATTGCATAGTTTACAAGTGCCTTGATGAACTGCATCTACTACCTTTTATGTAGAAATGTGAAGCAGTTTTACCAAAACAAGAGAAACTATATCGAAAGTGGTACTCTTTTTGAAAAGTAAAGTCTATGTAAAAGCCTCTAAGATTATTAGTTGATTTTAAGGAAAGAAAGATCAATTAAAGTTATGCTTTCTGGATTACATAACATTTCAAGTTCTTATCACAGCAGTAATGAATTTCTTTAGAAAGTAACAAGTTAAGAGGAAATGTGCAGCACTTCCAGTTTTGAAGATTTGAAACTGCAAAATGGCAAATATGTCATATTTTAAGAGCCTTTCCAGAACAGTTGTCTCAGCTCCCAAGTGCACTCTGTAATGATTTTCATGCTGAGACCAAAATGTATTTTACACAATGCTTCATACCACACAGAATGTGCAGCTAACACTTCACTTCAATAACAGCAAACAAAACCACTTTATTGTTATTTATTCATTGTGGATTCATGCCCACACAATAGAACTTTGTTAGCTTTGTTAAAGCTGCTCAAGTGTGCTTCCTATAAACACAGTAACTAAACCAAGGGACATTAACAATTAGTACAATATCCATGCTTTAAACAACCTCCACCAACATACCTTAATACCCAGATACTACGACGCACACATTCATAGACTCTTCAACTCTACTGATGTCATCCAACTTTTACAGTACATACATACAGATTCTAGGGAAACAGCTGCTTATCCTTTCCCTTCTAAGTCAGTCTTTAACCTCTGCAACACACTTCTACGTTCCTAAAATCTTAAAACAACTATTTTCTGTCACTTTTATTTAGATTCTGGGAGATACCTTGCTGACAGGCACTGGTATTTGCCTACGACTCTCAGCCAGCAAGTTGGAACCATTCTAAGCTCATTCATAAACCCCTGAACAGGCGCATCTTGAAGCTGAATGGGCTAGAAAAGACTAAATAAATTATTATGTTTATTCAAAGGCATTTATACACAATATTAACTTTGAAGTCTCCCTGGAGGTTTCAAATGCTGCATCCTGTTCAAAAGACCATTAATTTCTAAATGTCATCCAAAATGGATCTCCTGAACACAACACAGATGACATCAACTTGAACAAATATGTTTCATCACTTAAGGCTGAAGGATATTATTCTTTCAAATTTCCACAGAAAATTAGCTTTAACTTAACCTGAACTTAACAATTAACAGCATGAACATTTCATACAAAATTTCAGTCTTGCTGCTAAATCTAACTTAAAACGTGTTATCTAGAAATGAATTACAAATATTATGCAGTCAACCTTTTACCTTTTTTCTGAGGTGGAGGGCTCACTTGAGATTTTAGATACTTGGGATTTCTCATAACCTCTTGTTCTGATGGAGACACATATTCCTGTTCTTTACCTTCATCATGTGAGTCTGACAAATCATCACTGGCATTACAGCTCAGGTTCTTTGCTTCCCCAACAGTGAAAAAAAGTTCCTTTCCTCCCTCCTGTTCAGATGGGATCAGTTGCTGCACTTTATCTTCAAATGCAATGTCCTCATTCTCTCTGTCAATCTATTTAAATAAGAAACAGTTCTTCAACTTCCTTAATCAAAAGTAGTTGCTAGTGGCAAAACAACTGAGCTATCAACAAGAAGCAATCCACTAACTCATTTTCATCCTATAGATTATGGACAAAACAGCAAGAAAAAAAATCACATTTAACATTCAGCAGTCTAACTGGGAGCTGAACAATAACTAAAATTGAGCCCTAACTCTTCAAAATTTATCAAATTTCAGAGCATCTTCTTGAGACTGCAGCACTGAGAACACAGAAACTTGTATCTTCAACTTTTTTTTTTTTAACATTTTTAATTTCATTACATTTGCTTTTTAAATAAAAAGGACAAGAAGATAGGTTCTTTTTTTAATGACACTAATATAGAATTGTGATATTTATATATTGCACTTTGTCATACGGCATGATATCATGTCATAAGGTCATGATTTTTTTTTAATTGATAAGCTTAAATATGATCATACCTCAGAAATCAGCTAGGGTGGCAAGTGAGGTTTGAAAACAAATACATACATATTTTATTATAAAACCAATAGTTAGCCTGGATTTAATACCAATGTTTGCATGTCTTTTCAATACAATGCATTTCATATGAAACTGTATTACACATCCAGCTTAAACAACCACCACTCTTGCATTATACTTATATGGCAGAAGGGAAAATGTCTCCTACTTAAGAGACCTAGACTGTAAACAACAACAGCACCAAACCAATGAATTGAATTAAAATTTGCCTGAGCTTTAACAGACTAGAGCTAGTAATCTAGGAAGGCTAAATTTTTTGTTTGCCTTTTTAAATATGGGATGAAATTAGAGAGAGCTGTACAAAGGATTAGCTATTTCAGTCCAGCAAATCTGAACACTTACGAAAAATGATATCAAAGTCAGAACCGTATCAGTGTGGCAGTACAAGCTAGCAACTATCGTATTACCATCTTCACCACACACAGAATTTGTACCTCAATTGGTAGCACATCAGGTGGTTTCTCCGTTGACTTGCTTTCTGAACTCTTTGCTTTCCCTTCTTGCAAAATGTTTATTTGCATTGACCCCAAGTCATAAAAAGCACAGACACCTTCCTGCCCACTTAGTGACACTCCCTGCCCATGCTGCACCACCACCACCACCGGCTGCAGCACAGCCACCCCGGCCGGCACTGCCACCTGCACCCCTTCCTGCAGGTAGGTAGTTATGTGATGGACTCCCTGAAAGTCATCTTCCTCAGCCTTCAAGCACACTGTCTGTAGCGTCAGCAAGTGTTTTTCACCCTCTTCAGGAGACAGGGACCACTCCGGGGGGTCACTTGTCCCCATCAGCATGTCAGCTCCTGCACCGTGGACACTGACACTGCTCCTCTCCTTCACTTGGGTTATCCTGTCCTCATCACCCTCTTCTCCTGTTCCGTCCCAGTTTTTATTCAGCACCCCGAATTTTGGTCAAAGACTCCAGTAGCCCTAAGGCCACATCCGTCACTGAGTGAACCTGTTCAAAAGGCAAGGTTAAAAATGAGGGCAAGCCATGGTCTCTCAGGTCAAGATCCCCAGTTTTGCCTCCCACTCCAGCCCCTCAGCCCTGGAACCACCTCACTGGCCTGCCCACCCTGAGACCTCCCCCAGCACAGCTGCAACCCTGCACCCCACTCCCACCTCATGAGCCCCCATCTCCCCAGACCTCCCTGCAACCCCTCATGCCATGACCACCACCTTCCAGGCACCCTCTCCTTCCCCTCACCACCCGAACCTGACACACTCCCTCCACTCCCTCAAGCTCCCCCTGCTCCTTGGCCAGAGGCCCCCACTCAGAACCACCTCATGGCCCTGCAGTGGGAAGTGCCTGCACCTCCCAGCCACCCGCCCGTGCTCTTCCCTCAGCAGCAGGCCCAGCCCCCGGGGTGCGGGTGGGTGGCTGGCACAGGCTCGGCTGCTCTCAGGCCTCTGCTGCCTGCTGAGCTGGGCCTGTCCCCTCAGGGAAGGGTGCACCAGGCAGGGGGCCTCCGTTGAGGGGCCCCTTCCCACTTATGCACTCGGCATGGCGGCACCACCTCCTTGTGCACCCAGATGGGGGAAATTTGCCCCTCAACGAGGGAGAGGCCAGCCCGCTGGCCGCATCAAGAGTGGGTTTCTCACCTGTGCGCTCTTCATGAGGTGCGAGGGCCGTCACAGTTGAGCACAGCCTACCTCAAAAGGCCCGTGCTTGAGGGATGGCAGAGAGCCCGGTTCCATGTGTGGCGAACTGGCGGCACATCCCTCTGACAGGGCTGTGAAAGCAGGCTGATGTTTTGTCACGCCGAGTCCTAGGTGAAGATTTCTCACTCTTAATTGTAGGCCCTTAACCTTCTGCTCCCACTCAGCTGGAGACCACGCGGCTGAGCTCAACTGGTTTCCCCACTTTCAAAATATTTAAAGCGATTCCCATGTTTCTCATATGGAAACACTTCACCTTGGGTATCACATCGCTGGAGTGCTACTGAAGAGCTGGCTGACGGCTAGTACCGCAGCATCTCTTATGTGTGGATCTTAAGTATTTTGCAAAATTGACTGAAGTAAGTTTGCAGAGGCAGTAGAGCAGTATATAAGCATCATTATACTATACTTTAGGTCAGGATTGGTTATTCAAGGAGAACAAGAAGTTTTAGATGTAAGAGTTCTCCAAAGGTATTGTAAAAATGTCTTTGAGGTAAACTTGTAAGATTTGAGAGACTAACATTTAATCTTGTGTACCCTTCTAGGCTAGCAATTTCCAACCTTCAAACATTTTATAAGGCCCACTTATGTTCATACTCTATTAGACACCAGTGCAAAGGAAGGGTTTGGAGCCTTACCTCTAAATGATGGGTACTATGTTGCACAGCACAGTACAATGCAAAGCAAATATAGCCTAGCATGATCTGGACCCACTCAACACTGTACTGAAAACTGAACTTAAAACAAAAAAATCCCGAACTAATTCGTTGCTTTCCTCACCCGTGTAAATGAATCCTTCAAACTGGCATTTGTGAAATATCCTTAGTACAAAGCAGCAGCAAATGCTGCTGGTCTGTTTAGCTGTACTGTTCCATCAGATAAGGTGATATTTTGCCCAACGCCAATATTATACCGTGTATTTCTGAATACAGTTAGCACTGCTGGGTATCCAGGAGCCATGTATGCCCTTTTCCACAGAATTTGGCAGGGACATTTTTATATTTGTGTTTTGGGTGCCTAAGATAGCAGGTGCTATACAGCACCATCGGAAAAGCCAGTGATCCAGATTACTGCAAAAGATGTAGCCATGAAAAGTACCTCAGTGGGGCCACTGTAACAAGTTGTAAGGATGACATTAAAATCTTCACATCTTGAAAAATAAATCTCATGACAAGCCTGATTTGAGGTCACTGACCTTACTGGGCCTTATCTTCAGAGACAGCAGGTTCCCATAATTCCCATAAATACCCTTCACAACAACTACTCCTATCCACAAATCTGCAGAATCCTAAATGCAAGAATAACATAATTTTTTTTTACACATAATAACTGCAAATTAGTCATACCTATTATGTTACATGGAATCAACACAAATCCAAAGCAATTATTTAAGGGAGAATATGTATTCCAGCAATTTAGGGCTAATATTTCAGTGTAGTTACCACGTTACTCATAATCTGCAGAATCTGTGGGCTCTCAAAACCAGAGAACAGGATGCAGAATACACTATACATACGTATAATTACGCTGCTGGTGACTGTAGCTAGAGATTACATTTCTTACGCATTGCTCAGTCTTTTCAAGTTGCTACCTATACTGTGCCATTATGATAGTTGAAGGGCACTAAAAAAAAAAAAAAAAAAAAGTTGTTATAATAATATATCTTCCTTTAGGTCATTTTAATGAGTTTCTCTGCATTTGAACAGTCATCAGGATCCAAGAGCTGTCCTGCCTTGTACTTCTGCATTATTAATACCAGCACCATCCATGCCGCTACAGTTAAAGGTCTGTCATTATTTCCATTATAAACTGATATTTTCAAGGATTTATAACTCAAGGATTATAAAATGAAGGACAGAATAGCTCTTCAGTTCATTTTTTTGTTGAATTTAAAGGAACCACTTGGATCAGCAATCTACAAACCAAACCACTTTCTTATTATGTTTTGACACAATAGAGGTTAACAGCTTCACAACGGCTGTTATGCTCTATTGTATATACAATCTCCAGTTACCAAATACTGCCTACTGCATCTCTAACTGCAATCAGGCTTTTGCCCACTCCTCTAAAGGGACTATTTCTTTCTGACATATCAACAGTCTGCATGAAACATTTATCATGAGAAGAATAGAGCACCTTTTAATTTTTTTAAATTATATTTGATGGGGTAAATGTACTCAATATGAATTATTTTTGTTAGGAATATTTTATAAGGAATGTAAAGGTATTCCTTTTGTAAGGATTTTAACATACCAGTTCTCTTGTGCTAAAATAATGTTACATAAAGAAACAAAATTCAGCAACAAAATTGCATATTAATTGCTGATAAGAATTTACCAGTGCATGAAAGTGAATACACCTGCAACAGAAATCCTAAATCAGCAGAGTAAATTCTACCCTTGGCTGCACTAAGGAAATACAGCAAACTTTGGTCTGATCTGCATTTTTCCCCAGAGTATGAACAGCTCAGCTGACTTTTTTGATGAGTAAAATATTGGATTGTTTGATGAGATTGTCAGAATTAAATCTGAATAGGGTCTTTTATAATATTTAAGATGCTTACTGCTTGCTATATGCAACTGATTTTTTATAAAAGCTCTGTTAATGATGTAACATAAAGCATATTTGACCTTGAAGGTAGTTCAAAGTCTTCAGTTTCATTCTCTTCCTGTGTTTTAGAAAATCACTTCAGATAGCTTTAGAGACTGTAGAGCCAGCCTTTATTGCGTATGTTTTGCACCTCCATCTTCCTATCATAGGTCCTAAACTACAAGCCTCTGAAGCCAACAGAAGGATTGCCATCGATTTAAATGGGTTTGGAATTAGGCCCAGAATAGATAACTATGTGAAGCAATAATGGTGTGATTTATTTACACACTTCTGACCTGTCCACTAAACTCAAGAGTAAATCAGGACTACTATGGTACACTTGAAAGAAAAAAAGAGAGAGAGAGAGGGAGAGAGACCAAAGCAAAAAAGCCAAACAAATAAGCCCCACTTTAATCTTACATGTTCAAAACCATTCCATTTTCTGATATTCCTTCTTGTAGTTGAAAACTCCATTCTTCTCCAGAACATGACTCCTATTAGTCTACTACTAGGAAACCCAGTCTTTGTTGTGACTTATTTTGACAGCTTTAATATCATTTTCCACCTGGCATCTGGAAAGTTTTCCATTTTCACTTTCCTCCAATGTCTCACTTTTGTTTCCAAGTGTATGTCGTATTCACACTGCACCTGTCATAGTAGTATCTATGTGATTTAACACTAGTCTAAAAACATACACGCCTTTACCTTTGTTTTTACACCAGGGACAATTGCTACCTTTGTCACCTGTTTTGCAGTGCGATCCTGCTCCTCTGAATAATGATAGCAGTAAATAACCTCCACACCATCACCTGTTTCAGAGAAAGCAAGTATACTTTTATGATCTTCTAACTCATGTGGCTCCTTTAAATATCGTTCTGTTATCAAGTTGTACTCACTAAATGGTGAAATCTTTTCACTTTAATTTCTAGTGCTGTTGTCAACTTTTTCTTTTAGTGTTCCTCTTTCACACTGACGAAGCACTACCTCAGAGACCACAAAAAACCTTCATTAAAAAACAATGAAAGCATGTCAGCTAATCAGTGAGATAGATAAAAATGGATCATATATTTTTTGGATGCTGTTCAAAGCAACTGAAAGTAGCAGATTCAGAATAAACTTCAGAGTGCTGGCCCAGAAGATTCTCACGAGAAATTATATATTCTGAAATTCAGAAAAGATACTGATCACTTGGAAAGAAGACTATTATTAAAATAATTTAGGTTTTTCTTTTTTTTTTTTCTTCTTTTTCAGACATCTGGCTCTGAGATGGGAGTTTCAGTTGATTCCAGGAGACATTATTTAGCATTCAGATCTGACTTGGATTTCTTCTCTACACAAAACAGCACAAGACTCCTGTTCCCATCTCTATAGCCATATAAAAGCCGGTCACACCTCAGACCCAGAAACTTATATACAGTCCTACACATATATACAGTCCTACTTGCTTCTTTACTTATTCTCCAAAGCAAAGGGAAGATGGGAGCATAGCAAAGCAAAGACAAACGGAGGTCATTCTGGAGGGTATTGATTGACTAGTGTCTGGCCCAGGTATAAATTACCACTTCTCTTTCTCAGTGCAAAGAGGAGGGTGAGGAGAGATGCAGAGCTCTCTCAGAGGCACAGTAATTGCTTGGACTGTGCCTTTCATGCACAATCCGCTTGATACGGGTTGTGCCTAAGGCACAGTGAAGCCTTGCTTTGCTCTCTCTCCAGTGCTCCTCTTGGCTTTGAGAAGACAAATGTCCTCTCTAAATATGAGTGGTTCTTGTAGAAGAACCAAAACAACTTCTATTAAGTTTGAGGACTTAATGCTTTTATGTCTTGCCTATGCTTTTAAAATCCTGATCCATACTGTTAACGATTATAATTATATAGCATGACAAAAAAACAGGGCATAATAGCATACAGATGTGGGATATACAAAAGGGGAAGCATTTAAAAGAAGCTTATTGGAGCTGAAAGTACCAGGGGTGATTGCTCAGACACAAGTCAGGGAAGTGGTCTAAAAATATTAACTATAATTGCAATTTATGTATTAACTGTTTCCTCTAACATTGTGATATATTTAGAAACAATTCTGCCATCCAGTAATGCATAGTTTGCTGCTTGTGGCAGACAGCATTTCTGCGCGCCTGGGTCTGTTTGCAAGAAGTATGTTTACCTGAGGAGCATTTTACTTCCATTTCAAAAGACATTAATGTGGTTACAGTTAACCACACCTCAGTGATTTCCACTGTTTTTACAGAATACTCTTTCATCCAAGAGATAGCAAAGAAAGTTTTAAAGACAACTCCTCTTAGTTAGTTAGTAAAGGTTTATGCTGCTGTTTGAGTAAAGGTCAAAGAATTAAGTTTAAAAGGCAGAAAGTTTTCTTCTTGTTTTGACTAATCTGGAGGAAACATGCTAGAGCTGTGCAGAACTTGATTGCCAAACACAAAGCGAAGATACACAGTGGGAAAAGATAGTAAAGGTTTAACCCAACTGATGTAAGAAACAAAATTCAAGGATGCCCATGTTTCCTTGCCTTTATCACACTGTTAATCTTTAATCAGGAAAACAGTTCTGAGAACAGCTCTTTGTGCACAGCTAAACAGGCATCAGTGCTTGGAAGTTAATGGGATCACCAGGGAACAAGACTATTAAATCATTGTCCTAATAAATCAATAAGTGAGATATACAACCCAAAGGAGTTCAAATTCTGCTTCCACGTGGATATGCAGCAACTGCACATTAAACCTTGCAAAATCAGCAGTAAGGAGCTGGTTGGCGGGTTCAGAAGAGCAGTGGCTTCCTGTGCAAGTTTCTTCCAGCTCAGATCACAAATCTGCACAGGTGCTAAAGTTTCTGAGAATCCTGAATTGAGCTTCTCAATTTAAAAATCCAAAGAAATCTAGGATGGGCTATAAAATTAAGGACATGTATATAGTAGTGTGGTTTCACTGACAGCAGGTTATTTACTCCTTGATATCTATCAGCAGAGATACCTTAAATCTTAGTCTTCCTTCCTGCTAGTGAGAAATCATCACTTAAAGTCCAAAACCAGATAGCCCTGTGCCTCTCCATCAGGAACTTGTAACAGAAATGTGGTACAGGAGCCATAGCTGTAAATCTTTTATGCTCCTATAAGAATAAACAAAGTCCTTCATAGTCCTTCTCTTTATAATCTTTTTGAACAGCAAGATGAGTAAGCGCCTAGAAAGCAAATGAGAATAGCTAATGGTTATTACTCTGTTCAGAGCTGTATCTACTAACTTACAGTCTCTTGATCTGTCATTCATACCCTTCTTCTGTGCTGTCTTAGTAAGATCTGGGCAGAGTGCTATGTATGCTTTCACCCAAAATAAGGAAGTACTGCCTTAGTGCTATTGCAATGCAAATTCCTGAACTATACAAGGTTAACATGTGAATTACTTGTTTTTATTTCATCTGCAGAATGCAAGTTGGTTGCTATTCATTTGTACATATTAGTTTAACCTCATGAATAAGAGGTTCCTCTTTAAGTAAACAGTATTTATATGATTATGAATCACCGTGAATAAGTAAATTTGGAGACAGGTACAGATGGTCAGTAAACAGAAGCATGTACAGCAGAGTCAGAATTCTGTCTTCCCAGAAGGACAAGAAAAAAGTATCATCTCCAGGGCCTGGTTGCGCCCTTGACCTCTTTACTGAGTGTTGTTTATAGCAATAGTCATACTTGTGGCACTTGTGTGGTAGGAGCCATTTACACTGGCCCAACAAGAATGTTTTTACATTGAAAAATCCCATTGTGGTCTACCCAAGTTGCCTTCTTCCTATTGGAAATGAGCTAAGCATAAGCATACAGTATGTAGGATTTCACCTGACCTATTAACACCTACATCAGGGTTTACCAGTAAGCACAGGATCTATTACAGAAGTAACTGTTTTTTGTAATGTTGATTTTCCTGCAGCAGTCAGGTTCAAGAACCGATAGGCATATAGCGCTTGACATAGGCACACTTGCCTTCTGACCTTTAGATGTAGCCTGGCTTTTATTTCTGCACAATCAGCTTCTCTCTCCTCTTGTTGTCAGTTCCAGTGTTACAAAGTGTTTGAAATATTCATCAAAGCTATTTTCCTGGAAAAAAATATAGAACAAATCCTACTTGAAACAGAAAACACAGTTCAGCCCAAGTTGGTGCTTTTGTACTATCAAAGCAGAAAACAGGTTATAGTAAATGTTTTTCATTTCAAATAAGAACATACTATTTGCATTACAATAATCTAAAGAGTGCCCAGCAGGGACTATCTGCAGCACAGAACATAAATATGATAAAAGATAATGATCTTGTCTAATTAGGTTTTAAACTCCTCAGGCCAGTAACTATCAACCAAACTAGTAAGAATGCACATGAAGAGAGAGAAGGTGGCATTATCAACTCCCAACTCCCTTTCCATGGAGAAGATAAAGGCTTGGGGATGTAAAGTTACACATCCAAAGTCAAACAGGAAATCCACAGCAGAGGAAGAAAGAGAACCTAAACTTCTGAATCTGCACTCACTTACTGTTCAGAGCCATCCTTCTTTAAAGATGTTGGCTCATGCATTACATATAGATCTGTGTCCAATAAGCCAGATTGCGTGTAATGAGCAATAAAAATGACAAGCGAGACAAAAGGTAAATGAGAGTATTTCAATAAATGAGAAAAACCATGTTGCCAGTCATGTAGACAGAGCAATGTAACTCTGAAATGACAACTGACAATGGAGTGCTGGTAGCAAGCAAAGGAACATAGACATAAAGAGCAGCATGTAAAAGGCAGAAGCACCTGGAGACAGGATTATCTCATCCTAGAAAATACAAATCAGTTTAAATTTTAAAAGGTGCTGCCATTTCACTCCATAAGGCCTGAGCAGGTGAAGTCTCTGTCAAAGGCACAGTTAGTAGGACCCCAGTAATCAGCAGGAAGTCAAAAAACTGCTCTTGAATGAGAGGTTGAAACACAGCCTGCTACTTGAAACTGTGCGGGTTTCGTACAAGGATTTGTCATTTACCCTATCCACAGGTAGGAAGCAGGGAGTCCTTGACAGCTGCAAACATACAGCACTGTGGTAAACAGATTTCGCTCCAGCAAGGGTTACCATTTTTATTTGCAAAGCTAAATGTCGGTGCCATCTGGGCTTTGTATGACTGAGCAGAGCAGATGCTGCAGAGGTGAAGGGAAACACACAACCTTATGCTGACTGTTTTCCACTCTGTTTAGTACAGTTTGTCCCTTTCTCTCCTGGCTCTGGTTCTGCTGTGCATCCAGCCAAAAAAAATGCATTAACCATGGAAAAAATCATTGTCATGTTCTTATCAGATTTGTGCCGGCTAAGGTAAATTCAGTCAAAACTTTGGTGGGTCCAAACTCTCCATGTGCCTATTAGACTTTCTGCAGTAGATTAGGAGAGCTCCCGAGCTCACTCTTGTCAGGATTACACATACCTGGCTACTGGTCAGATACCAGTGGATACAGAGATATAAACAGATATTCACACTGATCCCTGCTGTGGGTTTTAAGTAACAGAGAAGACAGTGTTCCCCAGAGTACAGTCACAGTTCAAGAAATGGCTCCCAAAGAGTGACTACATAGCAGGGTTAAGATTACATGAATCAATGCCATCTCCAGAAATAATGGGCTGTTGAGAGAGAAGGGTGAATAGCGAATAACATGCTACTCAAAGCCACCAAGTGAGGAAACGCCATTAATGGGGAATGCTTGCCTTGCTCTGCTTCTGGGGTGTTGTCTCTCACCCAAGCTCCAGCTGCAAAATTGGAGTCTGAACTGAGTGTCGTGTTGCTGAGAAGAGTCGCCAATGTGACATAAGAGAATTAAATCCTCAGTATCCTTTACAGGCAGTGCGTGAACAAGCCACAGTACCTCCCAATCCAAGACTCCAGTTTTTATTTTTTACAAGACAAAATGGAAAATAGAACCTCCCCTCCCCTGGTGACTATAACAATATCTGAGAGCCTGTAAAAGTGAGCTCTAAAGAAAAGAAAAGGAGAAAATACTTTTTGCCAAAGCAGACAAATAAGCAAGAAACCATTCTTCCTGTGGTATAATGTTAGCCTTGACATGTACTGTGACACAGCAAGGACATGCCCTAAAATATAGCTTAGGAATGAGCACTGGAGCTGATACTAAGCATCAAAGGTTGATGACTTGCAGGAGAGAACATAAACATGCATTAATGCGTGTTCCCTTCAGCTGAGATTTACTTCCGCTTGTTTTGAGAAGTTTTAACATGCCTATTGTCAAAATGAAAAAGCTGGACAGGCTAGTGAAAGTCCAATGTAACCAGGGGGAAAATACCCAGATTTATACTTTCTCTTTCCTCTGCCATCAGAACACGCCACCTAACTCTGAAGACAAGTGAAAAAAGTTACACCATCTTTAGTGATCCACAAACATAGTATCCTACAAGCTGCCCAAGACAATACCATATCATGTCGGGTTGGAAAAGGGGATGTGGAAGGGAAGCACTGTGCTCCCAGTTTGCTGCTACTTGTTCTGCCTGGTCCTGGGGGCCCTGTCTCACAGTTCGCACAGTGCACAAGGAGAGGAGAGTGCAGCATGTATGGCCAAAGCCCCCAAATCTCATGCAGCTGGGACAGAGCTCTGCCCACAAGAAAAGTGGTTATGAAGTGGAAATATCACACAGGGCTGCAGTGGGTCTGGAATAAACACCTGGCTCTATCACAGACTCTTTTGCAACAGCAGGTAATTTGCACAGGTCAGATTTTATTCTTTCAAATTGAGAGAGTAGTCCCTGGTCTCTGTGAGCTGCACGTTTACAAGGGCTGCACTTGGATCTGGGCTTGTGCAGCATCCAGTAAAACAGCAACTGCAGCATGCTCAGTGTCCACTGAGCACAATGTCACAGCAAAAATAACAATCAAGAAGCAATGTTCTTCAGTTAGCAGACTAGCTGGGAGAATCTTTAAAAAAAACTATAATTTTTTAACAAAACAACAAGTGACAAAAACTCTTTTGCAGTGACAATATGTGGGATAATTAGTATGGGAGGGGGTAGAATTTCTGAGTATTATTATATGCCATTAACTTTCAGATCTCATTGAGAGTGCCTTTTTACACCTCTGTTTGTAGCAATGAAGTCTGAAACTTTATGACACTTTCTCTGAGCATCTAAGAGCCGTCACATTTATTGAGTTCCAGTAAGTCAGTAAAAGTCGAAGTGCTCAAAACCTTTATTTTGAACAGGCTGAATGGTGTCCACCAAAGCAAACATCCTGAAAACAGTCCTTTCAAGGCACTCGTTGAACACTATCATCTAGAAATGTCAGATTCACTCATTTAAATAATTTGACAGCTTCCAAGAAGACACCTGATGAACATAAAATTCAAGTGTCAAGATGTACAGAGAAAAAGTGCCAAAAAAAGTTCAATCCAAAGAAGTTGTATCAGCTATTAGATGAGTATTATAACACAGTTACTATTAAAGAAGATTTTTCACTTAAATGGAAAATAAGCTTTACATTCAAGACACCTTTTTTTTTTTTAAAAAAAAAAAAATCCCTTACATTCCCCAGAGTCCACCTCCCATATTTCTCACTAGTGAAATCTCCCAGCTCACTGAATCCAGAAGGCAGGCACGCACATATGGCAATCAGCAGTATGTGCTGGCATTGGCTGAACACCTCAAGACCACTATGACTGAACTACTGGTGATGCCACTTCTGATTTTTTGTAGCAGCCACTGGTAGTGACGAGAATTCAATATCTTCAGATTAAACCTTTAATGCCATATGTTGGGTATCTAAATGCTGAATCTCTAAATAAGAAGATTCTTGAAAAAAATCTTGGTCTTGATTTGCAGATGCTCCAGTTATTTCATTGCACCATAGTACAAAATACTATGCATGCTTTATATAGGGGCTTGAGGCTTACTGTGTGTTTATGATATGCTTTGAGATTCTCTGATAGGAGGTGTTACCTAAATACAAGTAATTTGATGCTTAAGTGTCTAGAATTCCCAGTGGACATCTGCACTCAAGCCCTGCTGCCATCACAAATGAAAAACATTTGGAATCCTTAAAGTGATTTTTAATGGACATATGTTCATAACACAGTGCCACCAATTTGGCATATTTAGTGTCTTCTCAAGAGAAGCCCACAGTTTGTATAGCAAGATTGTGGGAGGTTAGGATTGCAGTGTGAGAAAATTTGCACAACACCTGCCTGACTATAATTTAATTGGCAGAAACTAATGCTCTTGGTTTGGGGATTTTTTCCTCCGCTCAAAACTGAAGAGGCATTAGGCCTAATCCCGCGCTGTTACACTGTCAGTTTGAAGCTTTTATTCAGACTTTAGTCGTGCTGCAATATGATCATTTTCTGGTCCCCTGTCTTTTTTTCTGCAAACTGAAGTATTGCTGTTTTACTCTCAGTTGCTTATTTCTATGTATGATGACTTATCTGGCCATCAGCAAGGACTGTGATTATTTTTGTACCTTACTGGAAAAACAGTCTGCTCAGTATTACTGAAGAATATGTTGCCTTTTATTTTTACTATAGTACTTAATGATATATTTTAACTTGTGTTTAACAAGTTTGCCAAAATATTTCTGATCAGCTCCACCAGTGACACATGTGGACTCCAAACACAAACACCACTGTCATTATTAAATTGTCTTTGATTTTAACTTTGCTTACCGCAGAGCCCTTTCTGAAGCAATCTCCAGCACCTCTTATCCTAACAAATTTTTGTTTTCCTTTTCAGGAACGTTTGGCCTTGCTGTGCATCAAGGACAGCCCCTCTTACTTCATTATTTTCTTCCCTTTGCGTTTACAAAACATAATAAAAGGCTTTGCAGGAGAGATAGAGGACACAGTCCCAGGGGAAGCATTCATGTGGCCGCTGACTGCTGCACTTGTGAGGTTTAGCTCTGTGGTATTGAAACTTGAAGTTCTGGTCCATGCTGCTCTGCCAGACCTGGCTCTTTAGGGCTTGCAACTCACTGCTGTCTGCATCAGTGAAAGCCTTGCAGGAAACATCTCATCAACTGCATGAACCCAAGCAGGTGACAAGTTATGAATATCCTTTGTATGGGATACTTGCATCAACCTTGTTGCTTTAAAGAACTCCCAGAAACTTAACTTGGATTCCCAGATTTCCTGTTCGGCAAAGTACTGTTGGCAATATTTTACATGCATGGTGGAAGCCACATCAATGTCAAAAATGCCAGAGTTCAGCATTGCCGGGACTGGGTGGAAGTGGAGTGAAATGGAAGCAGGGTTATTTCTACAGTTTTGTCTGAAATACTTTAGTCTTCACACACCCTGACTGCATGGACAAATGGACATGAAGATCAGCCTCTCTTTATGGGCATGATGGTCTAAAAAGGAGTGGGAGAAGGTAATGAGCTGACAGACAGACAGACACAGGAACAGTTAGAGGAGAGACCTCGAAGGGGCTGAGGTCACACCCTTACCCTCAGCCCTTACCCTCAGAGTTACAAGCGTAGCAGTGGCTATTGGTGTCATTCGCTGTCACAACATACAGGGACATTTACTCACGTATAAATGTGTGTATAGTGCACTTCACACATACGCAAGAAGTGGGAGGTCACATTCCTGAGTGGTTTTGTGACTTTTCTTTGGGTACTAATTTAAAGACAGGTTAGTATTTTACTGCCCCCATAATACCCCCAATAAAATAATAAGATTTGAGGGAGGGGGTTAATTACTGAGACAGCTGCTGATCTGCCTCTTCTCTGAGCTTATAGAGAGAGAAAATAATTGCTCAGATTGCAAGAGCCTAAAGCAAGCCATAATCAAAAAAACTTTCTCTCCAGCACTCCAGCACTTAATGAAACTCAATGTTTAGATTTACATTACTTGCTTTTTTTTTTTTTTTTTTTAAAGAATTGCATGGACAAAAACAAGACCTGCAGGCAGTCATATATAGTGGTTATTCAGGCCTATCAGTGCTCAGCATTGAACTTTATCCACAGATCAGGCAGTGTTCCCAAGGTAAGTAAACATACCTTGGACGAGCCTCCGCTTCACAGCCAACTAGAGAGCATCTGCTTACAAAGTGTGCCAGCTGCACCTTGCCTGGACGACCCCCCAGTTCCCAGTTCCAGATACTCTTTGTACTCAACCTTTCCCACACACCAAGAAGTTATGACGCTTTTGGTTTCAAAGCCAACCTAGATCAAAGTTTGGTTAAGCTGCTAAATTTTGTAACTGCTTCAAACAGCAAACCCGGGAGCTAAGAACCACCGCTTTCAGCATTCATTAATCAAACCTGTTAAATGATTACCTTGACAGGGCTGCTTTGTTGACAACTCTGCACGATGACAATGCGTCAGTGGCAGTGTCCAAAGACATGTCCAATGGTGACATAAAGGACAAGCCTCCCTCACCTCACCCAGTGGGACGGACACCATGAACAATATTTAAGGAAGAAGAATGCTACCTGGGAAACCAATGATCACAAGAGCACTCCAAAGCAGGTGAAACCAGATCAACTGAAAGGGGAGCCAAATCTTTACCGACATCCATCCAACTCAATCTTTTAAAGACAGTAAGTAGAATGGTTTCTATATATTTTTTCCAGCGTGAGATTACCAGTGATCCAAGTTGTTTATATTGATTTTTAAGCAAAAGTATATAATTAAAGTCTACTACAAATTCTGTTTTTGTGTTATGTATCATTAGGGAGGCAGATTAACACTGGTTAGAATGTCATAGTATGCTAACAGACGTAATATATTTGATTTTAGATTGTGATCAGTATTTCAAAGCCCTCAACAAGATCCACTGCAGGCTGCAATAATGCCCCCAGAGTTGAAAGCTGAAGTAAACATCATGCCCAAGGTTATCCAAGGGGATTTGGAGAGCCTGCCTCCAGAAGCGAGGGAGTTCATTGAAAGTAATGCCAAGCTGTGCCAGCCTGAGAGCATTCATATCTGTGATGGCTCAGAAGAAGAAAACAAAAAAATTCTGGACATCATGGTAGAGCAAGGCATGATCAAGAAGCTGAGCAAGTATGAGAACTGGTGAGTGGCATAAAAGGCAGGCAGGTAGCATCTCACAATAGCAACACATTTTCTGTCCTGTTTACATTTAAAACTGTTCATAACCCTTCAATATTTTCTTTCCATGAATATTTTGGCACTGCAGTTTACGTAGGTGCAATACTCAGGAAAAGCAAACTTTTCCTCTAAAAATTAACATAAAGCATATTATTCAAGAAGACTATCAACTGTACATTGTCTCTATCGATTAGTTACATAAATCAGGGAACTGAAATAATGTCATGAGACTTATGTAACTAATCATTAGCAATGGTTAAATATTATTTAGCAAATACATCTTTTGAAGAATTCTACTATTTTAGTAAATTAGTTTATTCATCAAATACTTTTTTGTGGCATTCAAATAGCTCTGTGGGTGTTCAAATATTATTCAGTACAGGCATTATTCATATCGTGCCGATGAGCTTTGACTGTAATGTATTCAGCAAATACTTTTTTCAAATATTTCATCATCTCTCCCAACTAACCCAACATGAAAGGAGAATATTAACAACAAGTACATGCTCAGGAATTACGTGCCGACTAAGAAATCTTCATGGAAGAAATCTGCAAAGACTTTTGAATAACTAAGTGCAGGAATTTGGCAATCTGTTTGCAGACTATTTGGGAGAGAAAAGGGCAAGATTCACCAGATAAATTATTCATTGTTAATTATATGCTTAGCTGTAGTGATGATGGTTATGACAGCCCAACTAGAACATTTTTATACTTGTGGAAAATTTCTATGCACAGAGGTGAAAATGTAAAACAATCCTATCTATTGTAAATAAATGGCAAAAATTCTTTAGAGGGGAAAAAAGAATCATGTTTAATAAACTCCTTCACTGTTTATGATCATGCTTATACTCAATAGTTCTTTTGTGATGCCTCTAACTTAAAGGACAATGCCAATCCACTAGGCTGGATTCTCATCCCACAGGCAGTTAGACCAACACTTAAACTACTTGCTTGGCATCCACTCTGCTTCAGATATCACTTTGTGGTCCCTATGCAAAACAACTGTATACTGATGAGAAGGAGAATTAAATGAGATTCTTAACTTTTCCCTGAAAGTCAGCAACGCAGAATAAAGCTGAGATAAGAGGCAAAGGAATATTAACATGTAACCAGAATTTCCCAGGCCGTATAATTTGTTATTCATACTGCAAACTCTTGAAACAATTTGTATGAGAGAATGTATCTGACTAATTTTTGAGATTGTCTCAGTTATATCAGCTCTGTCACTTTACTTTTAGCCTCACAAAACATTGTACTCTTTTGTGCTTAAGGGGTCCTAACAGAAGGATGAAAAGTGTCATGTTGATTTTTTCTTTTTTAAATAATTGTCTAATTTCCTGATTTTCATTGAAATGCAGCTGGTTGGCTCTCACTGACCCAAGAGATGTAGCAAGAATTGAGAGCAAAACCGTCATTATCACTCAAGAACAGAGAGATACCATTCCAATCCCTAAAACTGGAACTAGCCAGCTGGGGCGCTGGATGTCAGAAGAAGATTTTGAGAAAGTCTTCAATACCAGATTCCCAGGCTGCATGCAAGGTGGGTGAGAAGGGGAGGTTGACACTGAATTTTTAGGATTACCAAAACACTAATAATTATTGTTATCTTTAATAATGAAAGATGTTAGCTGAAGGCTTAGGTGGGGACCCCTGATAGTAGTCATTTTGTAGGTTTCATCCGGATCTTTACCACAGATCCAAATGCCTGCACAAGTATAGTACTCAGTGTTTTTCCAATAAAGAATTCATTCTGCTCTTCATAAAGAGGGACACATGGTAGGAAAACTTGGGTGCTTTCTTCAAGTCACGCAGCAACTCAGCAGCAGATAGCAAGTGAGGTGAGAATGGAGGATCCCCATAACCAGCAATAACTCCAATTTCAGTGATTTACACCAATAGGGAAGCTGGCCTCCACCCACCTTTACTACTGGCTAGACATTTTGTCTGAACAGCTGCTTTCAACACTTAAGATAAAACTTGCTACACGATCAGACAAACCGTAAGTTAGATGTTTAAACATCAGAAACACCCGCAAGACAAACAGCTTTTAAAGAAGTGAGAAACAACCTCCATGTTAATGAAGATTATTCCAAAAGTTCCTTGTTTTGCTCTTTGTCATGTACCATTCATTTTGCTCCTGTCCCTGTTTTACAGGACGCACAATGTATGTCATCCCCTTCAGCATGGGGCCTATTGGGTCTCCTTTGTCCAAGATTGGGATTGAGCTGACGGATTCACCATATGTGGTGGCCAGTATGAGGATCATGACACGGATGGGAACAGCTGCTTTGAAAGCCTTGAGCAACGGAGAGTTTGTAAAGTGCCTTCACTCGGTTGGATGTCCTCTACCACTAAAAGGTAAGGAAGATTAAAAACTGTCACCCCTGGAAATTCTCAGGAGTGTGTTTTAGAGCTGACTGCGTGCTCTCAGCACACAGGAAACACTCGCCATAGGAGACTGGGGTGGTTTGTGTAACAGCACTAGGTTCAAAATTCAATTAAAGGTATCAAAACTCAATGAGAGTTTCATCGAAAGGAGATTATTATCCCTAGTACTTACTAGGGGGTTTCCTTTGAAGCGTCTGGTACGGGTTGCTGTCAGAGGCTTGATGCTGATGAAACAGCACAGTCTGATCCAGCATGGAAATTGCTGCATTCATGAGCACAACATTCTGTTCTGCAGAACCATTAATCAACAACTGGCCGTGCAACCCAGAGTTAACACTGATTGCTCATCTCCCGGACCGCAGAGAGATCGTTTCATTTGGCAGTGGTTATGGAGGAAACTCCTTACTGGGGAAAAAATGCTTTGCTCTCAGAATTGCCAGCAGAATCGCCAAGGAAGAGGGCTGGCTAGCAGAACACATGCTGGTAAGAGCTATTAAATCATGTGTGTTTGAACAGCCATTAAACCCTAAATTAGCTCAACATAAATACATCACATCTTGGTATCAATGAAATTACAGTCTCATATGGATAGTCCTGGAACATTAGATAAGAATTTATCACATGGCAGGCTTTTGAGAAATAGGAAACTGCTTGCAAGATTAAGCTCCAAACATTTTAAAGTAGTACCTATAAAATTGGGAACCAAGAAACATTTAGAACTTCTGACATTGGCTACTTGTAGGCAGATCCATGTACTTGAGCAAAGCCTAAACATCATCACTAGGCATCCACATTGCCCCTACAAGTTGAATCATGAAGGATTATTGCAAGTTTTGAAAATTGTCCTTCATATTATAACGAGCCTTATGGACTAAAAAAATCTGCAAATATTAGATTTTCTAAATGAGTTCTGCATTGTGCTCTTCCTGCTTTTGCTTTCTGTTGTCATTTAAACATTATACTACCATAAAATACCACTGAAAAAATTTTTTTCAAAGTGCATGATTGAACAGTCTCAGGAAAAAAATATGTAGATACTATGAGAAGTATGAGAAGTGCAAGAAGTATCTGTACATAAAGTGCATTCACTCCACACCAATTGTGCAGCCAAAAAATATTGCCTGGTTTTCTTCTGTCTTGGCTGACAAACACAGCTGTATGCAGTCTGTATATCTTTAATCAGCAAAATAAAATAAAATAAAAGTTTGAATCATACACACCTGACATTTCTAAAAATATAAGATCTCCATACAGATAATCTAAGGGAAAGAGTGGACTTTTTGATGAATAAAATACATCTTGTGTTATTTGTCAACTATATTATACACTGCTTCTTTTGTAGGAACAAATTTGCATAATTAAATGTTTTATCATTAACAGTTGCTCGGAGACAATCGTTAAAACGAAAAATGCAAGAAGAAACGCAAGAAGAAAGAACCACGTTTAACAGTTGCATTTGCTTTTCAATAGATCCTGGGCATTACAAATCCAGAAGGTGAAAAGAAGTATTTTGCTGCAGCATTCCCTAGTGCATGTGGAAAAACTAACTTGGCCATGATGAACCCAAGCCTGCCAGGATGGAAGATTGAGTGTGTGGGCGATGATATTGCCTGGATGAAATTTGATGAACAAGGTATGGAACTGAAATTGGATTGTTATACAGTCCAGTAGAGTTTGCTTTTAGGGTCAGCAAGACATGCTACAAAGTTCTGGAGAGAATTAAAACAGTTTTATTTACTTATATTTTTTCATTTAACTTTCAGGCTACTTAAGGGCAATTAATCCAGAAAACGGCTTTTTTGGTGTTGCCCCCGGAACCTCAGTCAAAACAAACCCCAATGCTATTAAAACCATATTCAAGAACACCATCTTTACCAATGTAGCTGAAACCAGTGATGGAGGTGTCTATTGGGAAGGCATTGATGAGCCATTACCACCAGGAGTAACACTGACTTCCTGGAAGAACAAGGACTGGACCCCAGATAATGGTAACCCTGCCCTACTCCACATTCTTTCTTGGCTTTCTCTGCTGAATTCAAGTTCAATCTAACATTACGACCTTTTTATTGTATTCTGTACAGGGGAACCTTGTGCTCATCCCAACTCACGATTCTGCACTCCAGCCAGCCAGTGCCCCATCATGGACCCTGCATGGGAATCACCCGAAGGCGTGCCCATTGAAGGGATAATATTTGGAGGCCGCAGACCTGCTGGTAAGAGATGCAGCAGTCACATAACAAGTCTGAAGTGCTCATCACAGAAGGGTCGAAACACAACTGGGCGTAGACACAGACTTTGCTATCATGGCTGCAAAAGCAAGGAAATAACCATGTTAGAGCAACTTCTCCATGTTAGCCTTTGACGCACACATTACAGCTGCTGATATTTCAGTGTCTAAATTGTTAGATGTTAACACAAAACAGGTAGTGATAGTAGAGGACTGGAGAGAGATCAGGACCCACTACCCTGGGTAATACATAGACACATAGCAAATTACTGTATTTGTCTCAAATTGCTTAGAGTCTAACTAGTTTAGATAGGAAATGGTTAGAGAATTAAACCAGTTGCACACAGTTTACAGATAAGGAAGTGAAATAAATTGTTCTGTTAAAGATCACCTAAAACTGGAAAACAAACAGAAGTAATGCTAGGTCTGAGTCTAATATCATGATCATGACCACAGGACCAGAATCTCTTTCCAGTAAAATTTGCTGGGAATTCTAAGGCCCCAGATATCTCTCAGCTGAGTACCTAAACTTGGATGTGTTCAATAAAGAGTAGCCAGTTTTGAAAACATTCATATACATTACTCTAAGAGGGCAGGAAACGAAACAAGTTAAAAACAAACAAACAAAAAAAAAAAAAAAGAAAAATTAGAACAAATTATAAGGTAGCAGGCAGACAGCAGAATCTCAGGTAGCAAAACCTGTTATAAAAATGGTTCTGGACCTCTAATTATTGAAGTGACTTTGCCATTACAGGTGTGCCACTTGTATATGAGGCCATTAACTGGCAGCATGGAGTGTTTATAGGAGCAGCCATGAGATCTGAAGCAACAGCAGCTGCTGAGCACAAAGGTAAATCAAAATCTAGTCTGCCTACCTATATTAAAAGCAATCTTCTCCGGAGAGCTCTGTCCTCCCCCTCTGCTCTTTCACATTAGAATCTTGGCAGCTAGTTTTGCAGCCCATACATTTTCATGATAGAAAATATTTGTACTGGAATTAACAGCCAAATTCTCTGTAAAAGTCAAATTAAGCAAAATAATCCCCTAGGTGGCAAGCATACAGAACAGGGTGCAATCATGGGGTTGCCAGAAGAGTTGATATGGAGTTCTTGTTACAGTCTGGAATAAGTAAATTTAATTTTTCTGTTCTGCTAGAGCTCAAAAAAAAATACATGAACAATGAAAGCCAGCTTTCAAAGATCTGCATTTATGCTCTTTGACCTGAGATTTAAGAAATTTACTTTCTATTGACTGCAAAAATTAATTTAATTTGTACTTCAAGGACAATGCTTGTACTATTTCTTAAAGTTCTTTTGTTCAGATGCAGAAAACTGGTTAAGGGGCCTGGGTGCTAAATCCTGGGAGGAACTGAATCTTTATGCTTTAGAATAAATGTGCTATTTATTCCCTTATATTGTCTACTTGTGTTTTGAACAGGCAAAATCATTATGCATGATCCATTTGCCATGAGACCTTTCTTTGGCTACAATTTTGGCAAATACTTAGCCCACTGGCTTAGCATGGCACATCGCCCAGCAGCAAAACTACCAAGGATATTTCATGTTAACTGGTTCCGAAAAGACAGCCAAGGGAAATTCCTGTGGCCTGGCTATGGAGAAAATTCCCGTGTGCTGGAGTGGATGTTCAATAGAATTCAAGGGAAAGCCTCTGCCAAGCCAACTGCTATAGGTTACATCCCTGCTGATGCTGCTTTGAACCTGAAGGGTTTAGAAGATGTCAACTTGACTGAACTGTTTGATATCTCCAAAGAGTTCTGGGAAAAGGAAGTGGAAGAAATCAAACAATACTTTGAAGAGCAAGTTAATGCTGACCTTCCCTACGAAATAGAAACAGAAATGCTTGCCTTGGAGAAGAGGATAAAACAGTTGTAGCTGATCAGAAATACAACTATTTATCAATCCACACATACTAAAACAGGACAAAAACATTTTACCAAATCACCATTGGAAGGACAACAGCACACTGATGAACGGGGGTTATAATGAAAAGTAGGTCTTAGTTTAGTTAGGCATAAGATAAGGGCATCCTAGATGTAACTCCAGACCTAATGATTTATAACTACATCAGCTGTTGTGAATTGGTGAGCAGCTGTGGGGATGTATGTGCACACAGTCTTCAAAACTCTAATCTGGCACTCACACACACAATTCTGCAAATAGCTATGCTGTATTTAAATTACTTGCTGACAGTTCTGTAGATACAATCCAAAACAATCCACCCTGCAAGGTGTAGCACATTGTTCCTATCACAAAAACCACTACAGTCTCAGATTAATTTTTTCATATTTCAGCAGTATCACTTACAGGAAAGAGTGAAAAATAAATGTTGTATATATGTATTATCTAAACATATTTCATGGCTTAAATATTTTTTAGAAAAATGAAGTTGTAACTTTTATCAGAGTGAAAGACGACTTTGTATTACCAATGCATATTTAAGATATTGCTGTTATATATGCTTCATGTTCCTGTGATTTCCAGATGTTTTGCATAGCTTGTTCTTTAAACTATGGAAATAAATGTTTATACAAAATATGACCTCATTTCCAGTATTCTCACTGTTTATAAAACTACATGCCTACAAATTGGGCCTCCTGTCAATACCACTGCACAGAGACAAATTCACTTGGGGAACTCAGATGTTGACTAGCATTGATCTGCTACTCCTAGGCAAAGTAGTTTAAACCACATACTTTTTTTGCAACCTTTGTTCAAGCCAAAGAAATGATACAGAGATTAAGATACCAGCTGAGAGCAGTCATCCAGCTAGACATGTGCTCTCCATAACTAGGCATTATTAGTTGCTTCAGACATTTATAAAATGAACTCCCCTCTAGGAAAGCCCCATATTAGGATGTTGCTCATTTGCTAAAGTCAGAATTTGTCTCTGTTCCACAATACCTTGGCTTTTACAAAAATAATTAGTGGAGCTGTTGAAGTAAAGACAGTTTGAGAAGTCTTCTGGGTTAGGTGAGATGCATAAAGCCTCAGAGCTCAATGAAAGCAGGGGCTGAAAGGGCCCAAAGTTGGTTTCCTTGTAGATCAAGACACTGAAACTGTTCCATGTTCTCCCAAATAAAGGTGTTCTTTACACCTTTTGGTGCTTCTCACATCCCTGGTTGATATCCTGCTTTTTCTCTTTGAATGCTTGATCTCCCAAAATATATTGCAAATATTTGCTTAGCAAAAAGAAAATCACTTACATTGTGTAATAAGCCTTTTTATAGACCCTGCTTCCTCACAAAACAAACAGTACCAGGGCTAGTCAACAGATGCCCTTCAAAGTTTGCTAGGAGAGGTCACATTGCCTGAAAAGCCGCTAACTACCTCCTGGCTTCGTGTTTAGGAGTTAACACAAACATTATCAATTCTGAAACGAGCAATACAACAGAAGTCAATAGATAGATCACACAAAAAGACAATAGAAAGCTGTGAGGAAAGCAGAGGAGAGCTGTGCAGCCTCTGTAGAGATGATTGTCAGCTGGTCTGTCTGCTGGTCAGAAACACATCTGCATGGATGCAGGTCTCCTATATGGTCATCTTTAGCCTGTGTACTCTTCAATGGGCTCCAAATTCAAGTAAATAAAAAAATCACAGGGGAAGACTGTAAATAATTCAGCAGAGGAAAAAGTGAGCCAAGAGAGACTAGTATACATGCTCCTCTGGGATTCAAGGAGTGCTATCATATGTATAAAACAGAGTTGTTTATAAAGTAATTCTATAAATAGTTGAATAAATCTGTCATGCTAATATCAGAGAGTTATGGCCAATCGCAGTCTTGGAGTTTCTCAAGGGCCTCACAAGAGGATCTTAGTCCTGAACAGTGCAAAAATGCTTCAAGCGCATTTTGAAATGCTGCTCAGGAGATGTACAGAAGCTCGGGGCTTTCCGGAGCACATCCGAGCATCTCCAGGGTGCTCTTCTGCCTTTTCAGTCAGGCTCAATGTTCTGAATATGACAAAAGGACCGGCTCATACTTCATGCCAGAGGAACCCGTGCCAAAGGCCCTAGCCTGGCAAGCATATGGACCTGGGATAAGTGAGTGACACTTGTCCCATAAAATGCTGCTCAATGAGGAGGTAAGTACCATCACTGTGAGCCGACATAACTGTGGTCTTATAGCACACCCCTAGCTGGTAAAATTGGTGGTACAAGGTGCTAACTGCCTCAAAAACATCACACTCCAGCCCAAAAAAATGGATTTCATATTGCGACTAAACCCTCGTTTTCTCCAGAGGTGGCCACCTTGCTGCGAGAGGCTGACAGACTCCAGCCCTCGGGGCGCTCCTTTGGGTGTTCTTCCCATACACCTTCACATGGCTCGTGAGAAGCGGCTATCACAAGCAATTCTGGCAAAAATATTTAAACCATTTATGGTTCTGCCGCTCCACATGGTTTAACCACATGCACCTTCTCAAATACTGTTTAGAGACTGATGGGCACGTGAATCATTCCAGAGACTACAGAAAATGGGGGAAAAATCTCCTGTACTGTTAAGGCTGAGAACAAGAAAATAACTTTTTACTTGAATCATTCTACAGCTCCTTTGTGTGTAAATATATCTGTAACCCATCAGCATCTATGGGGAGTACAATTTACATTTTGAATGATCAAAATGTTTAGTATTGGCAGAGAAAATGTTTAAAAAGGGAGAAGGCGGTGGTTTAAAATTTAGAAACTTAGTCAACCGTGCCAGATTATGATCTCAACTTCTCTCCCTCCAACAAATACTATGCTCCATAAAAACAAAATGAATTAGAACAAAATGCTTTTAAATTGAAATTTGGAAGTTCCCCTGATTTTCAAAAGAAAGAGGGGAAGGCAACAAACGCAATAAATTTCAACGAATTAGTACAGAAACATAAAACTTGGCCTATTAAATGCGATTCAGAGAAAGGAAGCACAGGAAAGACTAACACATGAAGTGTACAGAGCCATAACATTTGCAACAGCTGTGTTATGAAATGCACTTGGTATTCTGGGAAGTGAGAAACAAAATACTTTGTTAAAACACTTGTGGATGTACTGGTGGCTGAAAAGAAGAGAGACAAAGTCAAAATCACAGTTTCTGGGGATACGGTCTGATACCTTACGTATGCCATGATTCACCGAAACAAGAGGGCACAGCGATGGACACACAACGTCCAGGGAGGCCCTGCTCAACTCCTGCAAAGCTAGTGCAGTCCCTTTAATTGACTTCTGACTACTCAGACAAAAACCCTGGCATCAGTGCCAAGTACTCACATTAGCACAGACAAATCCATAAAGCTCAGACCCAGACCTTAGTCCAATCTTCGCACAGGCTGAGAAGTCACCAAGCCTGACGCCTTGCTTTGGACTCATTTCTAAATATTTCAAGGTCAGATTTTCAACTGTGTTTTGCCTTGTTCCTTCAAAACCCTTTCTCAGGTTCCAGTCTCTGTCATAATTAGTCTGAGTGTATAAGATATCAACACATCTCAATTCCGTCAACATGAACGAAGGCTAAACCAGATACATAAGTAAATCTCATATACTGAGAAGCAGCATCCAGCTTGCTGCAGAACTCTTCTTGGGAAAAAGCAAAATCCAACTTCAAATCTCACAACTCTGTGATGGTAGGGCTATTTTCAGAGAAAGAAGAAAAATTCAGAGAAATGGCATTTATGCTGTGGGAAATACTGTTTTCCAAAAACCCTGGCTACCATAGTAACGTGATTTATTCCATACTTGCCGCAGTATAGTCAATTAGCTCCCTAACTGAAGACAATTATCATGACTAGAGACATACCTGGCTGGAAGACTACTGAAATGCTGCTTATGAATGGCAAAGCAGAGCACTCTAAATTCCAAATTAGTAATCGTTATTGTCAATCATGGAGGGCATTTCTGGCAGTGGTTTAACCTCAGCAACACAAAAGGGCACATTTGTCAAATCGGTGCTGGCAAACCTCAGTCAACAAGATTCCAAAACACGTTCCACCACATCTGTGAATCTGTATGCAAAACAGCTAGGTATAAAAAAAAGAGGATAGAAAGAAAAAATGAATTGCTATTGTATGCCTTTCCTGCATTCTGCAGTCATCACAGATATAACTTTTGGCTGAAAAACTTTAACAGAGAAGGATTTTGTGAGCAAGTTACAGAAATCCACATATACCAATATGCAAAATTCAGGCTGTTTCCGATCATTGCTAACACAAACATCGTTATGGTTTCTTTGTTGTAAGAGGCTGTGCAGAAGATCTGAGCTCTCCCTACACAGCATGAAGGGCTTTACATTGCCTTCGCTACCACCAGTGACACTGGTCACCTCTGCACTCATTTCGCTCCTCCTCATGCTGGCTCCATTGGACTTGCCATGGCTTTTCTCCAGCATAAGTGTGACCAGATGTAGGTTCTGAGATTACTTGACTTCAGCTTTCGTTCAAGCTGAAAAACTGCTAGCAGAACTTTTTCTAACACACACCTCAGAAATGTTTTTTGTATCTTCTTTGGAAATGTGAAATACTAACCACTGGAGAGGAGAACCAAAAAAAAAAAAAAAAAGGAAAGGAGAACATCTGTTTTAATCCTCCCAAAGGAACATATCAAAGTTTTTGGGTACAGCCTCAAGGCCTTTTATTCTTTTATTCAGCTAAAAAGCCAAAAGAAACTTTTGTAAAGCTGCTGTTTGTTGTTGTTCCTTGTTTTTATCCAAGCTACGAGTGGCTGCTCTTTTCCTTGTAAAACACCACAATGCCATTTCCCAGGTTGAGATGCCCAAGGAATTGCCCTTCCCAGATATTTGCTCCTGATAAACAGCTGTTTCCCAGAGCAAACTAAGCCCACCCTCCAAGGAATTGCAAGTTCACAGCTAATAGATCTTACCCCTGCTTTGTATAGTTTTGGGGGCTTTAAACTAGTTAAACTAATAGCCTGAACTCTTGCCACTGCCCACATCTCTTTGGTGAAGTCCTAGGAAGGCCCTGATCCAGGGCGGAGGCTGGCACTGCGGCAGCATGTGCGTAAGAGTGCCATCCCAACTATGAATGTGAAGAGCACAACAAAACCTTATTTTACCCACCGGAAACCATCACTATATTTATCTGTGTCTTCCTGAACAGATGAGAAACTTCCCATGGTGTTCTGGAGCTCCAGATTCTGAGACCAGCTATGAATAGCAGCTTTAAATTTATCCAAGGTTGGAAACAGAGTGAAACCTTAATGCTGCAAGATGGTGCCAGTTCAGCTGGTTCAGAATGCAACAGAGCCTCGCTTGCCAGCGGCACGGAGATAAATTCCAGCCCACAGGGTGAACAGCATGACCATCGGTATCCACTAATGCTACAAAAGCAGTGTGATTTTGTGTTTATGCACTGCTAAGCCTAGAGCAGTCCAGCTCTCCCAGGAATTATTCCTGCTGGGACATGCCAGAAGGGTGGTGAGACCCAAGTGAACCTCCTGGAGGTGACAGCAGGCTGCACTGACTCTCGTTGAGCACTCTGACTCCTGTTTTGCCTGTACTCTAACACAAATTAGTGCCTATTTTCCTTTTCCTATAGGTTGTTCAAGTACGACCAGACTAAGGTAAGCATGCCTGAACTTTCTTTCCACCTTAGCTGGATTACCTGAATACTAACTAGCAAGTTTGTGAAGAGCCACATGGCAGTGGCAGAGGAATTGGAGGGCAGCACCCCCCCACTAACAAGAAGAATCTGTGGGTTTTCTGCTGAGATTTGTTTTTGTACATTTAGTCTGTTTTGTCCTTTCAGCTTGGGAACCTACCAACAGTTACTTGAAGCTCCAGAGGTAGCCAGTAGAAAAAAAAGATGCTATAAATTTAACTAGGACAGCAGCTGGGAAAGGGAGGGGGAGGATGTTTGAGAACTGTGGGTCTTAGAGTACAAAACCAATATCCTTCTGACACCAGTAAGTAGAAGCAGGCCTCAGATTTTGTGGAGTTTTCTTGGACTTTATGGCATAAAGACAGAAATCTGGCTCTATTTCATCATAGTTATCTGCACTCAGGCACCCCTCCACCCTTGAAGGAGATCAGTAATGATAATGCATCTGGTACCTGCCCCAGCAATAAGATCTATGTGGAGAAGATTACAAGAAATTGTTTGGACTTCTGCCCAGTCCTAGAAGTCCTACCAACCATTTCCATGAGTCCCATCGGTTTTTATGGCTTGTCTCTCAAGAAGGCTGCTGAAACCTACATGAAGGAGAGACTTTAAAAAGATTTTTGCAGACATTTATTTCTGGCCAAATTATGATTGCTTGGAGGAAAAAGAAGCCACCATACAAATCTTGTTAGAGACTTCAGCAGGAACTCACAAACCCATGCAGAACTGAGATAAGCTAAAAAAAGCAATAGCATCCAGGAAGGAAAGACAGACCAGCCAGCCAAATGCAACTCTAATTCCAACCCGTGACAGACCCCTGGGGCAGCTCCAAAGCCACTTAGCACAAGCGTGGAGCTGGGCCAGGAGGAGACGCTGGCACCAAAAGAGCAGCTCTAGCAAGTCCAGGGTGCAATTCTGTGATTTGCTGAGGGGGACAGACTCAGACAGGCTTGTTACCCCCGGTTCTGTGATTGCACAGCTCCCCACCTGCAGAACACTCCAAGTCAGACAGCTCTGGGGACAGCGCGATCCTTGAGCTCCCCGCACAGAAGAACGCGCGCTGTGTGCGTGAGTAGGAAAACAGAGCAACAGCACATCTGTTAATGACACAAAAACATGCTGGCAATGCTCAGCGTGGCTTGGCAGGGAAACCTGTATCAACTGTCTGCAGTCCAAGGTCTAAAGGGCACTCCGCCTTCGGAGATGCCTGCAACTTCAAGGAACGGCATCCTGAAGCGAAATGGGTGCCCATGCAGCGCACTGCGCGGCGCACAGCCCCAGCACGGCCAAACGAGCGCTGCAGCCGCTCCGCGCCCCACACGCGGTGACTCTCCCAGCACGGCCGGGGAAGAGCGCACGCAGAGCATCCCGAGAGGCAAAGGGCTACACCACCTCCCCGCGCCTCTCAGGCCCCTCCAAACAAACAAAACAGGCACAGCATGGGGAACCAGCGCGGGGTTACCAAGTGTTGGGAATATTTACTACCGCAGGGACCGGAAAACAGTTTTTCTGCAGGGAAAAGTGCATCCAGACGCCAGGAAGGTGACTGTACTGATTAGTCTTGTGCAGGACAGTGGGACTGCTGACAGCTGCCTGGCCTGGGGTCCCTGAGCAGTGCTGGCTGGTGCTGCAGGGGGACGGTACAGGAGGGGCACCAGACACTCGGGGACTGGGCGGTTTCAGCAGTGGCAACTAGAACTCCCCTGCAGCCTACATCGTACCACTGTGGTATCTACCAACAAGCAGCTCTCTCCCATATCTCTATAACCTTAGAAAACAGAGGCTGGAAGCTCCTTCCATTCCAGTTGCTGGAGAGCAGCTCCCAACCTCCAGCAAACATGGTCCAGGCAAACACGCTGGCTGGATGCTGTCCCTGCTGAAGACGCAGCGGGAAGGCCAGGGAGGACATCTGTTCCCGAGACATTTATGATGGTGCTGTTTTTTTTGAACTATGAATTTGAACAGAAATTGTGTTGCACCTTAAATGTCACTGCTAGGCAGAAGGAGAGTCATGAATCTTTAGCAGTCTTCCCAAAACCATAATTTTCAAGCAGAAAATGAATATACATTGGAAGAAACACTACAGCTGTGAGCGCCTCAGTGAAGCAATTAACAATGCAGTGTAACATGCCCAAGTGCAGTCAGCCCAGTCTCGGGACTGTTGGGTCTTTCTCCCATTCCTCTTTCTCCCTGTCGCTCTGCTTATTGTTTGCTTTATTGTTAATCCTACCTAATTTAAAAATAGGAAATTGATTTCTTATGTATCCATTACAAACCAAATCATTTCTTTATTACAGCAAGGATCATATTTCATAAGCAAGTCACGGAAAATTAAAACCATGCCTGTTGCTTTGATGAAATAATGGAGAGAAACGCTAGAGGGGAAGGTACAGACAGCTGGGGGCTGTCATGCAACCAGTGGTGCAGGTTAACTCTTTGCAGGCACCCAAGGCTCCAGCAGCTGCCAGTTTTCCTGCCCACAAACTTCTGGCTATGGTGCTAACCATTCCCTTACTGCTAAAACTCAAAAGTCTCTAAAAGAAGGAGTGCAACCACTCGGAAAGTAGGTCAAGGATTTTGGTGGCTGTAGATTAGTTTGCTAACAGAAGGTTTGCAGCCTGCCTGCGTGCACAACCAGAGATTTCTCAATATTAACACTACCGACATTAGGTGCCTGACGTTGCTGTTGCACGGTGCACACAACACAGGAATCCACAATACCAGCCACGCGTTAGCACCAAAGTCATTGCAGCACAAAAATTTCCAGGCCTTGGACACATTCGACCATCATGCTTTTCCACCATGCAGAAAAACTGAGACTGAAGGAGAGCCACATCTGTCTGGAGAGAGCCTCAGTACACATCGTGTGCAGGTTATGTCAGTACAGCAGGCACCTCAGCCAGATCAACAACTAGTTAGCAGTGCACCGTGATTTGGCACAGATTATATATTAAAACAAAATCCATGTATGCATTACCAGGGACTTATGGGCAGTTCTGTGAACCTCCCTGTGAAGCAGACAGGACATCAGTCCTCTGAAAAGTAATCCAGGTAAGTAGCACAGCTAGCAGGGCACTGCAATATCCAACCCAAAGTTAATCAACTTCTTCTGTAACATGCTGATCTCTAGGAATTACAGCCAAAGAAACAAAGTCTCTCTAATTTCCCTATCAGAAAGGAGAAGATCACTGTACAGTATGTTTTTGATAATGTGTTATACATAGACATAGCCATATAAGAGTACCATGCCTGAGGACAAAGAGTAAGCAAAGCTGTCACAACAGACCACAAGCAGACGAACTCCACAAGAGTGAAGGGTGGCAACAGAGCTCATTTCAGAGCAGTAATTCCTCTCTCTGAGCACACCCTTCTGAGCCAGAAACTACTTGCCTTCACTTTGGGATAAGAGTCTCCTATTTTGAGAAATGAGATTAGGAAGATTCTACAACATGGGCTGTGTTACTCTTGAAGTCTGCCATGGCTCAGGGGCTTGCTGTTGCTCTTTCTGGAAATTAGGGCCAGAGAGATTATCATACTAAAGTAATTCTTAGACCAGTTAAGAGAGCTGCAAACATTTCCACCTTACCTAATCCTTCCCTTTCTCTTGGAGGAGGCCAGGGGAGCACTTGTATCTTGACAGCAGGCAGCAGCATTCGCCAGTTTGCTACAAATAGCTTCCTAACAAGCAAGCCAAAGAAGTCCTTTTAAAACTCTTTACGGTTCTTTTGTGCCGATGACTCTCAGAACTGGAAAACAAGTTCTGTAACTCAGCAGGAGTGAAAGAAACGGGCATCCTCCAGGAACATCCTGCATTGTCCCTTCTGTCCCCACCTCCGAAGAGTTTATCTAAAAGTGTGTCACTGGGAGCAGCACGCTCCTGTGCTCCTTTACACTAGCTTCTCCACTGGCTGCTATTGTGTTGAACCAACTTATTCATGCAACAAAGATCCCAAGAAACAGTCTGTGTAAACTACTGCAAGTTACCACCAAGCCACTCCAAGATCAGCTAAAATGGCCAAAGCTTTCTCAGCCTCTGCAAGGTTCTCCTACATAAGAGGCATTTCAATTCTCCATTACAAGAGATGCTTTACACTGCTTTCTTGTATGCCGCATCGCTTCTTCATTCAACTTTGCCAGAAACTCAATCTTCTCTATAGTTTCTATCAGCATTTTAACAATTATCAAATACATTTTACAAATCATTTTCAAAAAGTTTCTTATTTGGAAAATATCCTCCAGGAGTTCTAACAAGTATTTGTTTTGATGATATATTTGATATGACAGTCACAAGAATTTTCAGAAATACAGAAACATTCATCTGCACTTGCACAATAGAGCAGACACCACGCTAATGTTTTAATGGAACCACTGGATGTTTTCATTAGCTGCATTTGACACTATGACAGCAACAATAACTCCCAGACAGAAATCGAGACAAGACACAGTAATTAGGTCAAACCTGCGGGATAGAACTGTCATCACAAAACATAAATGTAAATTACTTTCCCACTGTCCAAGCTCCATAAGTTGTGTTATTGCTATTGGTTTTCTAAGCAAGATAAAGAACTGGGAGAAATGAGGGTCATTCTTCCTTTTTTTATTCTTCACAATTACCCTGTGTTTAATTGATCTGGATTAATTATTTAACGTAAATTTAGCTTTCCTGACCTAATGGCAACATGTAAACTGATTAAGTTTACAAAGCCAGCAAAATGATCCGCATGGTGAGACCAGCTCTTGTCATGTATTATTCAGGACAAGTTATCCTGTGTCTCTACCAGTGATGTGCTGCCAAAGACAAGACAGCGAGCGAGATGTGATGTGGGTCCACTCTGGGAGAGGGCTGGACTGCCCCACTCCCTCAGCACCAGTGGGAAGGGAGGAGGAAGAAGAGGAGGATGAGAAACTGTCCTGTGCTATGGCAGCATGTGGTGCCTCCTGGGGTTGCATCTGTGTGGGCTTGGGGGAAGGAAGGAAAAGGAGGAGAAAACGTCCTCCAGGGTGGGATGAGGGCAGGGAGCTCGCAGGGAGCTTGGGGCAGACAGCAGAGTTGCAATGAGGAAAGAGGCACCTCCGAAGGCAGGCTGAGCAGCCCGGCAGGACCAGGCTGCGGTTTGGCTGGCAGAGCCAAGCAACGCTGCTGCTAGCATGGCCCGACCCTGAGAAGCGAAGGCAAAACAGATCTGTGTCTTCTCTGTTTTGGCAGTCCCGTCACAGTCTCCCATCTGTTACATCACTGGGGGTTATAGGGCAAAGAGGTTTATTTTGTGCAGATAATGCCTATCTTCACTAGAAATCAAAACCTAGATAAACTTTCCAAGAGATTGTGCTTCAATTTGGAGCTGAGCCTTACAACAGGAAAAGCAGTGCCCTATACGGACTGGTAAGCAGCACGGTAAAATTGATTCCTGGAGTAACTTATGTGCATCAGAAGAAAGTGATTCGTTTCGATATCTACAGCATTCCCCATCTCTTCTGGCCAATCGCTAAAGCAGGTACACAGATAAATGAGAAGAAAACACACGTCACCGCACTGGCTTCAGGGAAGAAATAGATAAGGCTGATAAGGCAGTAAGTGAAACTCTCCTCCAGGCTGCTGCAAACACATACTTGGGCAAAGGCTGCTCAGCTGCAGCAAAAATGCTGCTTTGGTTGTTTGCAGTAACAGCACCTCCAGGCACGAACAGGACAATAACCTCTTGTCTCCGTGAAAAGTCCCTTGTCCAGAGAACTAGCAGTCAAAACAGGCGAGACAGAGAGCAGCTGGGAGGAGACAGAGACGTCCAGAGTCCTCCCTGGAGCCAGGGATGGGTGGGGAACCCCGAGGAGGTGGATCTTCAGACACAAGCCAAGGTCTCCAGCCTCAGGGAAACAGGCACACCCCAGGCTGGCTCTGTGTAAGGGTGAGGGTGCTGTTAGCTTACAAAACACAGAGGCAAGAGAGTCATGGGCACCAGAAGCCGGCTCACAGGCCAGCACTGCCTGTGAGGACCCCACCACCACAGGTCGGATGGGACAACAGCCCATCAAGACCTCCCCATGCAAGAGTCAGGGCTGCTGCCACCAACCGTGAGGAGAAGCACAAAGACAGGAGCATCCCCACCCTGCACCCAACCTTCTCAGCCACTCAGGACGGACTGACCCCCAAAATCCTTCAATCAGTGAGAACTTTTTGGATGACCTGGCTATGCCACTGCCAGAGGCTCTCACACCATCTCCCTCTCTTTAAACAGAGATTCATGGGGTCTTACGAGCCATATTCCAAAAACTGATAGAGGCTTTCTGCCAAACTGTTGAGACTTCAGGGCTTTTTTTTTTTCCTCAATTTCTTTTACATCTCAGCAATTCTTTCCCTGCATTTATTTCTACTCTGTTTTCTACCTCTGGGACCTGAGCAAGCCATCGAACCTGGATTAAACATGCCACAGAAGAATTCAAGCCTTGACTTGGCCAAAGCATTGGTTTCCAATGAAACAAAACAAAAGGCTAAGATGAAGTAACTATTTCAGCAGCTTGTACAGCCACGTAAATAGACGTTGCCAAGGGAGACCGAGGAGAGATAAGACACCACCACCCCTCCAGATCTCACAGAGGAAATGTCCAAATTCAAACCCAATTTTCCAGCAATGTTCACCACTCTGACTACAGCCGAAATGGTAGATAAGCTGCATTTAAAAAAATGTTTTAAAAAGGGACAGAAAAATTCAGGCTTCCTAGCAGGGCACCAGGACGGCATTTCCTCCCAGGGCAGGTTTTGTTTCCAAGCTGCAGGATATTTGCAGTTTTCCATCCGTGAGGAAGGGACTAAGCAGACCTCAGGCCTGACCCAGGCCAGCAGCGAGAACTCAACAGCACTCAGTGTTTGTTTTTATCCAAAGAAATACATATTTTTTGACTGATAACCTTCATTGGCAACCCTCAGACCTACCAGGCTGCCTCACACCAGCTACTCCAAGGGTGGAAACTGGTCAGAAGGGACTGGCAAGGCTGAAGGAGAGCAGAGCCCCAGGTCCTGCGCTGACCCAAACCAGCACTGGCAACAGCTCAGAGACCAAAGCAGAGCCCTCCCCAGGTCCCCCTCACCCAGCACCTCTATGAACACGAAGAAAATTAATGCAATGGGAGACAAATACAAGATTGACCACAAAAATATGACCAGCAGGTGTAGGAAAGAGGCAGCTCTAAAATAAGTGGATTTATACCTGCATGTTTATGAACAGTGAACCTTATAAAGCCTAAGTAGACATTTGTTCTAATTAAAAGAAGGCACCACTTAGCAGCTCCCCCATCAGCTCCTCTGTCCCAGGGACACCCATGCTGGGCGCAAACACTCAGGAATGCGGCTCCAGCTCACCCGCTGGCGTAACGTGTTTGTTTTGCGAGTTGTCGGACTCCTGCTTGCAGCAGTCTGTATCGGGTGTATGGCTGTACTTTGGTCCAAGAACATTTCACCCAAACGTATTAACCCAGTGCTACGTCCACCAGAGTAAACATTTTATTTTCAGAGGAGAATGCACACACCACTTTGTTAAATCAACCAAGAGATGTATCGGCTTTATTTGTATTTTTTGGCCTTTTTCGGCAAATTACCAGGGCAGACTGTGCTGGTTTTGCAGAAATGGCAGGGATCGTGCTGGCCCCTGGGGCTTCACTGTGTGAGGAGGGGACTGCAGGGCCATCGCTGGGAGGCTGGAGCCCCCTGGCCCCACCAGGCTTGTGGGTTCCAGCTCCCATGGTGCAAAAACTGTTGATTTTCCTAGTGGGAGCTGTGCTCCTCTCCTACCTGGTCTGGGTTTGGAGCAGGCAGGGTAGGGAAGGGAAGGGAAGATACTGGGTGGCTCCAGCCATGGTTGGCAGGGACAAAGAGCCCAGGCTGCAGGCACACTTCAGTTCTTGGGAACTAAGAAATCCAGGCAGCGCCTGCACGTGTGTATTCGTCTGTACAGTTAAGGGACACTGGGAAATAGCCCCTACCCCACCGCAGCCTTCCCCAGGGCAGGGGGCTGCTGCTGACAGGCACAGTGGTAGCGCTGGCCTTGGGGTGCGCAGCCCCAGAGGAGACCTGACCCAAGTGCCTGCACACCACCACGGGCACGTTTGGTGATGCAGAAGAGCACGCAGGATTGCAGGAAGGCTGCAGGGGGACGTGTGCCTCCAGCAGAGACTGAAAGCACCTATCACTCCAGACCAGTGGTTCAGGGCTCAGACTGGGACAGACGGGGTTACCTGCACCAGCTGCCTCGCCAGCTGGTTCACCCACAGTACACTGCCCATTTGACAGCTCCTTCTCTGCCCAAACCAGCCCCATAATGCAAAGGAAATCAGTCCTTGAGAGCCAGGCTGCTCCCTCCTGCACAGGATCCCCACTAGCCACAGCCATGGGGCGGGCATGATGGACCCCATCCTGCAGGAAGCAGCACAAAGTCCCTTCACACGAGGCTGGATGCCCACCCAGCTGAGACAGGCTGCAGCACGACCAGAGGGCAGGCTGTCTTGGGTCATTTAATATCAGCATTGCATGAAGAAAAGCAGGATTTGTTTGTTTTATGTTATTGGATAGTTAGTTTGTTTTAAAAGTACATCTTGTTTCAGAGACGGTGCTTCAGGTAACCACTGCAGGGAAGTTTAGCATTAACGATGCAAGAAGCCCCCCCCGTGGATTCACAAGCACTCACCAGTCTGGGAAGCGGCATGCTGCCAGGACTTACGTTACCGTTACCCCTTCTCAGCTGCAGTCCCCGGCCACGAGCACGCTCTCAGCACTGACTGCATCAGCCCAGACCTCTTCCACTGGAGGCTGAGCTACCCCAGCACAGATGCTGAGGACAGCGGGGCCGGTTCCTGTGGCTCAGCTAACATTACCACTAGGCTACAGTGCTTCACCCATGCATCAGAACCCATCACTGCAATCAATGTCTAACCCCGATAGCCTAAAACGACCTCAGGGAGGTGTCTCACATCTGCATACCTGTCAAGGGGTTTAGAGTGAGCCTGAGCAAAACTCACCTTTGATGGCAAGGTAAAGTTGGCAGCGTCTGCACTCATTCCAGCCAGGGACACCCCTGTAGTCCCCCTAACACCCAAGATAAAGCTTACATCCCCACTAGGACCAATAGCTCCAGTTTATCACACAGTCTGGTTGTTAATATAACATGGTACTTACCTCTTAATATATAATTAATATATAAATGGGAAGAGCAAGGCAAAATAACCCCTCTCTCTACTCACCTCCTACCTCAAAAGGACAAAGTAGCCAGAGGTTTCTGTGCACTAAAAACGAAAAAACTGTGGCAGTCCAGAATGTCCTAAGTTGTACATAATAAAACAGGTCTGCTAGTCACAGCATAGCACTGCTGGGGGGTGTTAGCTGTGCACTTATTAGATTACTAATTCCTATTACAGAACGACTGTCGTAACCACCATCATTTGTCTCAATAGGGTAGTAAAGTAATTGATGTGATATGGAAAGACCAGGATGCCCAGATACCCAGCCAGTGCTGCGCCACCAGGATTCAGCCCTGGACGCTTGTGGTGCTGGATGTGCCCCTGGGGCTTTTGCAGCCAAGCTGCCAGCAGCAAGACCAAGCCTGGCTGGCGAATGGCAATTGTGTGAGTGCCCACCCCAACCAGCAGCGCTGGGGAGGTGTTTGGACAGCTCAAGAACAAAGTCAGCAAGTACACTCTATTAAGTAAGTGCCGTTTTTGTTTCTGCAGGCATCTTTTCCAGTGGAGGTGTGAGCTGGTTTCCACAGGAAACTTCTCCAGTAAACACCAACACGTCTGTGCAGCGGGGCCAGACACCAGGACAGCACTGACGGATGTACCTTCCGTCCTGCCCACAGCCAGCACTACAGCAGCCCGCAAGTCACAGCAGGATGCCCAAAGCTTCCCAGGATAAGCACAGTGTAACTGGACTTACAGCCATGTGCTGTGGAGTCGTCCAGCTTCCCTACAGCTACACCTCACACATGGTTACAAGTTAAGCTCTTACAGATGCTCCTGCGATGTTTGCTGCAGGACAGCTCGTGTGGTGGCCTGGGCAGCCAGGCTGAGCTTCAGCAGCTCAACTGCCCCTTCTGCAAACGAGGACAGAAGGGTGCTGCTCCCACCCTGCACCACGGGGGACCAGGCTGGCCCGAGGGTGCCAGGAGAAGCCACCCAGCGAAGAGCGTGACTTCTGTGCGCACACAGGAGTGGAGCACCCAGAGAGCAGAACAGGAGGTGGCCACAGAGATGTGGTAACTTCGGAGGAAAGCACCAGCTGGGCAAGACTTCAGCTAATCAGCACCATCACCCTACAGCAGCCTCCAGACACCATGCCGGCCCTGAGGGCTCACGCCACACCACGCCACGCCACGCCACGCCACAGACACCCCCGGCCCCAGCACTCACCGCTGGCCTCCTGTGGTGGCCCGTTCGAGGTGCCCAAGAGAAGCCCCCCTGCCGCCCCTCGGCGGCCGGCCCAGCCCGGCTCCTTCTGGCAGGGCCTACCCACCCTCCAGGTGCAGCTCAGCAGCGCTAATGGGGCTCCCGTTACTGGGCGGGGGTGGGAGCCCCGCTCCGCTCCCACCCGTCCCGGCTGCAGAAGGCGGGGAAGCGAGGGCTTAGCCCGGCAGTAGCGGGACGGAGAGGGGGAAGAGCCGGCCCTTCCCCTGGGGCTTGGCGCTGCCCCGCGCCCCCAAGCGCTGCTCTGCTCGTTTCAAGCATCCCCGTGCTCGCCGCGCCTGCCCACGGGTGTCCCCACGTGTGTTCCCCACCTCCCCTCATCCCTGCCCGTGGAGAAAGCGAAGCAGCCCGGCTCGCCCCGCTGACGGCCGAGAGGCGAGCGCCCTTCCCGCGGGACGGGACGGCCNGGTACCCGCGACCCCGCGCCGGGGCCGGGGCTGGGACCCCGCGGAGCCACGGGGCTCCGGGACCCGCCTGGCAGCGGCTCACGCCCCCCGTCCCCGCCCCACAGCAAGCGGGCGACCCAACGCCGGTGACGTCGGTGGATTTACACCCGTGGAACCACGACAGCCCCTCCGCCACGGAGGGGGGACAGCCGGGGCAGACCTGCGGTGCAGTGGCTTTGCAGCCGCCCAAGCGTCCGCAGCCCCGGAGCAGCTGCCCTAGCACCCCCTGCACTGCTGGTCGGGGCAGCCGTCGGGGGACTCGGTATCGGCCCCTCAGCCCCAGCGAGCTCTGCCGAGGCCGGGCCCTGCACCGCTGCTGTGTGCACGCTGCAGTCGCAGGCCCGGCCAAGTGGTTTTCATTAGACCTATGAAGGGAAATTAGCCCCAGAAGGAGCCAATGCCTGGAAGCTCTTCCAGGCCAAAGCAGCAGCTTCTCCAATGTACCCTCGCGGGCACGGTCCTCCAGGCCCTGCTGCGCAGCCCCAGCCTCTCTGCCAGCATCCCTCACCTTCCTGCCCTGCAGCACTCCCAGTCCCCACCATGCTTGCCCTTTATCTGTTTTTCCCCTCTTGTTTGGGATGAATGGCACAAAAGGAGCCGTTTTGCTCACCACCCCCTCCCCATCCTCCTCCTCTCCTGTCTGGCAGGTCTGTGTTATTATTAAGGCACTTGAGATTATGGTTGTCTGAAAGTTGAAGAATGACAGCAAAGAACCAGATGCTGTACACTGATAAATTACAAGGGCATTATGCAGAGGCAGCTGTACCATATAAAAGCGTAGTTTTTTATACCATGCCATGATTTTCCATGTGGCATCATATGGTTCCAGCATCTGGGCGTCACCGTCAATGTCTCCCGTATATTTTGCTGAGCACTGTCATTATGATAATGAAGAAATTGCAGCAGACATTAATTGCAGTTCCCGCTGGCTATTGCGAGAAGTTGAAGGCACGGGAGCGGGCTGGCGGGGCCTCTGTCATCTCGCGGGGGGTTTCTTCACTTTGTTGGCACCAGAAGAGAGGGCTCTGGATGGCTCTGGGCACTGTGATGCTCCCAGCATCAGAGCTGGCCGGCGCTGGTGGGCACACTGAGATGGAGCTGGCAGATCTCTGCCCAAGTCCCACTGCAGAGGTTTGTAAAGTCACTTCCCCTACTTGGCTTTCTCATTACCAGGCTGAGCAGAGTGTAGCCATGGGCTGCATGAGGGAAGGAGGTCCCCTGTCCCCTCCTCAGTCCCCCTGTCCCCTGCTCGGTCCTGCCTTCCTGCCCTGGCCAGGCAGTGGCACAGTGGACAGGCACCGTGGAGAAGCGGGGCTGAGGCTCCTGGCTCTTGGTTTGCACCTGGATGCAGCCCTGCAGCAACTAACCCATTCAGAGGCCTGGAGGGAAGGCAAAAAGGGCTCTCTCAAGTGTGTTTTCTCTCTCTCTCTGCCTCAAGGCCCTGAGCTAGAGCTGCCCTGGCATGAGCTGCTCCGGGGCTGGCAGCACTGCACGCGGGGGTCCCCCTGTGCCAACCTCCTGCTCCTGCTGCAGCAGGAGGCTCTCGGTGGCAGCAGCTGGGTTCCTTGTGGTACAGAGGTGGGTTCCTTGCTCTATTGGCAGGACAAAACATCTTCAGTTTTCTAATTAGTTCTGAATTTGGAAACATTCAAATTATAGTCCTCTTTGGACCTAAATATCAAGGCTCACCTTTGTATTTGTCATTTCTAACCCTCCTGCAGCCCAGGGACGTCCTAATTGAATGCAAAGCTACTCATTTCCACACATTGCTATAGGATGTATGCGAACAATATGTCCAGAAATGCTGGAGCAGCAGTGTGTTGCCTCCTGGCCATCTCCCCCTGACATTAACAGGGGCTTTAACAGGCATCAGGAACATTTGCTGTTTCGATGAGCAATTTCCTTTATGCCTACTTAAATCCCTCTGCCTTACCGGCCTCGCCTGCCTGCTGGTGCTTGCCAAGGGCGAGGAGACCTGAGCTGTCTCCAGGCTGTGGTTAAGGAACATGACGATTGCTCATACCATGCGGGATCTCAGGCCACGCGCTTGCCATAACCACACCGCAGGTGGCACTGGCAGCACGTCTGAGTGCAGCTACCAGGCGGCCCAGGCACCACATGGGCTATAACGTTTGAACCTCTGGTTTGCCGCTGGGGACAGGGCCCTGGGGACATTTGCAGGCTCCAGCCCCAGAGAGGAGCCCCTATCTGTGGCTCTGCCCGGCACTGGGCTCTGCACTCACTGACCCTTCCTGCAGAGATGCTCATTTATTCCCAGGAAGATTGAGGAGGGGAATTTCAAGGTCTCAAGCTTCCTCTCACAAAGGCAGTTTCCTCTGCCACCCCAAAATTACTGATTCCCCATGAGAGTGTGGATGTGTGACCACCACCAGCAAGGACATGGAGGGAGCCAGCACCTCCAGCAACGTTCTTCCACTGCAGCCAGGACCAGAAATGCTGTGTTCCTATTGCTTATTTTTGCTCTCTCCCAGATCACAGGGATCCAGCTTGCATGGCCATGGGCAATGGCAGGGGAATGGGGCAGGGAGCTGCTCTTAACCTACAGCAACCACATCGCATCACCAGCAACCACCCTCCTCCTCTGCCCTGCCACGCCGTTACCCCTGGGAAATTCCCCACCGACACCCTGAAGCCAACACGTTCTCCAGCTCCGCAAGCCAGAGCTGTCCCACTGCAGGCAGTGCAGCCTGATACACACTGGTATCTGATGACAGCCGCCTCTGGGTGATGGTTTTGGGTGTGGGTCCCAGTGAGGGTAGCCACCCAGGCGATGTATAAAGCCTCTGGAATTCGCCGCTGGTGTTTCCTTGCTCTGTTAGCAGCCAGGTGAGGATGGGCAGAATTGCTGTCCCCTGAGTCACTCTTTGATAACCATTTTTAATCATGAAGCCTCAAACATGAGACATTCCTGCTTTTGCTTGCTCCTTGGCCCGGTGGAAGATGTGCTTGTGTCTTCGGCGTGACTCACAGCGGGGAGCAGGGTGCTCGGGTTCTCTGCCAGGCGCACGGCTGGCACCGGCAGCACAGCCACTGGGAACCGACCTCGTGTTGGCTCGTGGGGACATCAAGGGCAAGTAAAACATCACGTCAGGCAGAAGTGACAGCTGCAGTAAGCCCGTGGTGGGCCGGGATGGGGAGGGAGCTCCCAGCTCTGGGCAGCCCCTGCTCCCTGCAACTGCCCCGAAACCAACAGATCAGCAAGGACGACCTCAAGGCTCCCCCCAGAACTCCTCCAAAATTTTTACAAGTTTCCAAAGCTCACAAAAGCAGGTACCTCCACTTTTCCCTTCTCGACCCATGCCAGACACACACATTTCTTTCCAAACAGCTCTATAAAGTTACAGGTGGGATTGATGGCCTGCCAGGGAATTGCTGGTTTGACCAGACGCAGCAAAGCTTGGGAAATTCTCATTTGCTTCCCTTCCAGATCTGGTCTGAGCAGTAGGAGCTGTGGCAGCATGCGCCCAGTGCTGTGCCTCCTGCCGGCACCCCGGGGCGGCCCAGGGGCCCACCAGCACCCTGAGACGTCACCATCAAGCAGCAGAGCCAGCATCTCTGTGTTATGCACCAAGAGGTGACCTGGGCAATGAGCTCATTCCCTTCCTCTAGCTCAGCATGGCCCATGAGTCCATGAACCAGCACCTAGGGGCCAGAGGAGCTCCACTGCGCCAGCTCCCACAGTGCCTCTGCTTGAAGGTGATGCCAAATACACCGACATGGCATTGAATTAAATCTCTCCCTCTCTGAAGGCAGTGCTGGCAGTCATAACACTCACCTATTTGTTTCCAATGGGCAGTGGAAACTATGATGAGCAAATGTATATGGCTACAGTTTCAGTGGAAAACTACTTAGGGCGCCTGTGCATGGTCAGCGAGCTGTCCCGTGAAACGTAGCACGCCAGAGTTTAACATAAACAATGAGGATGTGCAGTGACTCAAAGAGGTTGCAAAAAGGGGTTATTCTTCCCCTGCAAGGGGATGTTTTAGCTGCCTGCCAGCCAGAGTGCAGGTGGGGGTAAGAGGGAGGAGAGATGAGGGGCAGCAGCACCTGCGCTGCGCAGCCAAGCACAGGAATCCCCCTTGCCAGGGTGGGATGCCAAATTCCTGCTGGAGACGGTTCTGGGTGTGTGCCCTGCACCATGGCCCTGGTACCCCCATGCCCCTGCCCTCACTCACAGCTGTGCAGACCCCACAGCCCCCCGGGGGCACCCCCCTTGCTGCACTGCAAGAGAACCACAATGGGAGCATCACTGAGCTCAGCCTGGCAGGGCGCTTCATTCAGCACGCTCACAAGCATTTAAAATCACACTGAAACAAAAAATAGAAGCTTTTGCTAAGATCAAATAGCATTTATGCCAGCGATTGTCAAAACTCCAGCTACCAGGAAAGGAAAAAAAAAGAAGAAAAAGAAAAGAGAAGACCACTAGGCTTTAAAATGATGAAGAGATGGAGGGCTTCGTGCTGGGGATGTAGGAGCTGCTCCATGAGTTACTGCTGTGCCCAGCACTGGTGGGTGAATTAACTCACTGTTCAGGTATGGCTCATTCACAAATATCCTCCGCAGCTGTTGCGGTCCTGCTGGAGCCACGATTAGCAGTGATGCTCCAACAGCTGTGTCAGGGCACGTCTCCTCAGGGTGACCTAAGGGACGGATTAACACAGGGTGTAAAGGCTGCATGACAATTAAACAAAAGCCCAGAAAACAACCCAACGTTACCACCTGGCCCTGCCTCTGCCCCAGCTATCAGGGGACCTGCAAGGCACCAGTGCCAGCCCCAGGGGACATGGGTGCCACAGGGTCTTCTGTGGCCAAGCATAGCTCCTGCCTCTGGCTAGGCCAGCTCTGCACCGGGGCTGGGCTCCACCATGGCCCTAGGAGCTGCTGCAAACCCCAGCACATGCGTGCTTGGGGAGCGGGATGTGATGCTGAATAACGGCCATCCAGATTTCTCTCACCCTGCTGAAGCTTTGTTCCCTCCTGCATGAGGCTGGGAAATGGAGATGTATTTTACTTTTCCCCAAATTTGCTTTCCTCCTCTTTGCTTTTGCTTGCAACATACTCTCAACCATAAACCCACCTTTCAGCTGCACTGGAAGTTTTAGAAATGGGCAATGCTATGGACTTTCATCTTTGAAATCTTCACTACTCACATTAAAATAAAATTAAAAAAAATA
>VXAL01001009.1:246657-270251 GCA_013399475.1 Chauna torquata | reverse complement strand
AATAAAAAAACCCTCTTCCTTGCTCACTCTTCCTTTTTCCCAGAGAGGAAGCATCCCTGGGCAAGGGGCAGCATCCCGCTGCTCGTGCACCCAGAGCAGCGGCTGCAGGGCTCCCCGCTGCCGGCCGTGCTCCCAGTGCTGCCTGCATGCCTCTGCCCACTCCCGGCCACTGAGGAGTGCGTGGCATCCCTGCAGCACAGCATGACCGCCCGTGTTATCCATGGGCACACAGGAAGGTGCCGTGGGCACCCCAGGTGCTCTGGGCAAGTAGGGCGAGCTGCCATGGCCAGTGCAGTGCACACAGTGATGCCCAAAGCAGCAGCAACAGCTCACGCTCTAAGTCCCCATGCAAGGGGACAGTGAGGGCTTGCCCAGCCACCAGCTCTGCTCGGTGCCCTGCAGTGCCAGGAGCCAGCCCCACTGCCCTACACATGGGGCAAGTGCTTCTCACACCCTCCGATGGAGACCCTGCCACAAAAGCGTCGGCATGGGCCGCTTCCCGTTTTGGCAGATGTCTGCAGCGGAAAGAAAAGGCTGGGGGACACAGAGGAGATTTTCCTGCAGAGAAAAAAAAAAAAGGAAAAAAAAAAAAAGGAGAAGGAGGCTGCCCATCTCAGCTCATCGCTGCCTGGCACCTGTGTCCCAGGGCAGGCGTCCAAGCGCGCCGAGAGCAGGCGCGGTGCCATCGCAGCAGATGGGCATGAAGGCAGGCAGCCCCAAGCCCGAGCTCCCGCAGCCGCTTGGAGAGGGGGTGGCTGTTTAGGGCAAATTTCCCAGCTGAGAATGTCAAAACAGCTGCCAGTCTGGAGTTCATACACCTATAATTAAGGGGGTATGTGATTTCTAATCCAGCTCAAATGGAGCTGGATTAATTGGCAAACCTAAAAATAGCATCCGTGACCATGTAAGGCAAGCTTTTGTGTGTGGTTTAAATTAGGAAAGTGGGCTCTGGCTGTTTGGAGTAAGCTGGGAGAGACAGAGGCATCATTCTGCATCCAGACAGCCTGTGAGGACCCAATCCTGCTGAGGGACACGAGGAGCCCACAGTGCACGGCCCTACTCAAAAGCAACAGCCTTGTTCCCACTGCCTGGAGCCCCCAGGTGGACTCGGGGCAGGTGGGCAGCACCCTTATCCCTGGCTACCTGTGTTCCTGGGGGAATAGGAAATGTCTCCCCTTGGAGGCAAGCTCTTGGCTGGGGTCCTGAATGCATGCCTGTCATTGCTGTGCCCCAGGAGACACCTCAGACCCCCCTTTCCCATGCAGATCCCATCAGTAGAACAAACTCTTCTGACTTGTGCTCTGCCTTCCTCTCCCTTTCTCAGATGCTGATCTACCCGCAGCCAGACTGCAAGGTTAAATTGCTTTTAATTTTTGTTTAATTATCTGCAGTGGCACAAATAACTAACAGCATCGATTTGAACTTGGCACACAACGGCAGGTTCCAAATGGCAAAGCATATTATGAGATCGAATTATTAAACGTAGCTAATGAGCAAAATAATGATGTGGTGCCAAGCTATAAAAGGTTAGACTTTAAAGTTGTCACAGTTCATAAGCAAGAAAGATTTAATCATATTCTTAATCAAATATTTATATGATAATGTGTTTTAATCAAAATAATAGCAATTAATTTGGAGAGGAATATACTGTATGCTTCCCATTGCATTACGGACTTTTTGCGGTGGGGTTGCAGAGCACATATTTCCTTACTGAATAATGTATCAGCCCCAGCTGTAAGGTGTCCCAGCTGTCTGTGGCTGGGGATGCACCGGTGGGGCCACGAGGAGCGATTCAAGCCCTGTGGGTGCCATTCGCCCTGCGCGGAGCCTCGTGCCGCCCCCAGCACCCTCGCTGGGTCCGGCTCGGTCCCAGCACGGCGCCCGCCCGCCAGCCGGGGCCCCGCGCTCTGCCTTTGAAGCGCTTACTATTCACAAGTGATTTAGCTGCTACCTCTTTCCCTCTGAATTCTGCCAAATCTCATAACTCTCCTTGGCAGCTGATGCTATCGCAATGATTTCCAGCTGTGTAAGAAGTGGCTTAAAATGGCTGCTGGGTTGGAGCACCGATTCCCTCCTTCCTCCCATCCTTTTCACTCTGAGCGCCTGCAAAGCACGGAGGTGGCTGTCCTGAACACCTCTGCCGAGGCACCGCGTGGGAGTGTCACGAGGGAAGGGCAACGGAGGCTGCAGAGGTTAGACGTGCAGAGACCTGCCAGGGCGAAAGAAAAATAAGTCTAAAACTTTGCCCAAAAACTCAAAATGAAGCTTGTTTCAAATTTAAAAAAAGCATGGAGGGCCATTTCTAACAGGAGCTGCAACAGCCAAAATATCATGAGAAAACATCACCTCTTTAGGAGTGCATCAAAGTCCTTCCAGCGCAATTAGTGGAGGGAAGCAGCCAAAAGATTCAGGTATTTCTCTTAATAGAGCCTCCAAACCACTGGTGTTCACTAAATGTGGGAGAAAGATCTTCAAAATGTCATGCTAAGCAAAACAGAGCCTATTGACAGGGAGCATCGCTCGCCCCAAGTCCCCGATAAGAATACGCCATTACTCCGTGCATAGCTCTGATGAAGATTTTGAGAAGGATAATGATGCAACAGCTGCCAGGACTGCAGCAACCTCACCGCCAGCTCCTGCAAAGCAGCCTGACACCAGCAACAGCCTCACCCCTGCTGCCCTATAGGTGCCCGTAGGCAGGGCACAGCCGGTGCAGGAGGCACCGCTCAGTGCCGGGGCTTGCGAGGCAGCCACGGCCGTACCTCATACCTTTTGCAACAGCGCATTGTTCGTGGAACCACGCGATGCTGGGGAGTCGATCAGAAACACCACAGCAGTGTCAAAGCACTGGCCCTACCTCCGGGCCCTTGGCACACACCGCCACATATGCACAGCCCGGTATTTTTTCTCCTCCTCCCTTTAGCCTCTTGTGCTGGGTGTCTGTGTATGCACTTTTCACTGTCTGCCTTTTTAACACTTCATCAGAAAGCTGGAATCTTTTTAAGCACTAAGTTTGCCGTTTCTGTTGGAGTCAAGATGAAAAGCTTTCAATGAACCACCTTTGATTGGAATCACTTCTGTTGCCTTTGGTTTGGCCAGATGTTTCCTAATTACTTATCTGTCAAGTATTTTTTTTTTTTTTAGTGCACAGACATTTCCTCTAAATGAGAAATAATGTAAGGTTCTTGTTTAGTGTCTTTGCCTGAGTGAAATAAGCCAGGCTAAGCTTCATCAAGGCTGGATTTTATGCTTGAACATGCAACTCAACATCAAAAGCTTGATCTTTTTTATTATTCAGCACAGCCTTTTTAGACCAACTTTAGCAGGAGCCAAATGGCACATTATAACTTGGGATTTAAAACTTTTATTTTTAAGGCTAGATCTGAATCATGCAGCTTTCTCCTGAGCCTGAGATAGTTTCATGTAATAACTCAGGGCCAGAATCTGCCACCATTACTCATGTCAGCAAAGACTTATTTACATGAATAGACTTACTGAACTAGTACTACTTGGTGTGAGTAATGGCTGCAGAGTCAGGTCTCATCCTTCTCCCATCAGAAAAATAGTCCCACCAATTTGAGTCAGTCACTGGGTTCTGCAAGGAAGTCTGTCCATTACTCATGCAGTAGCTGCTTCAGAGGTAGAAAACCTTCAAGACTAATTCCCCAAAACGACCGTGCCCGCCTGGCAGGGAACGGTGATCTGATCTAATGAGGCAGATGTCATTACATGTCAGTCATTTGAGACATTCGGCATCGATTTACTATTTGGCTGCTGTCAGGAATCTTTTACTTCAGGTAGGAGTCCCAGGCACCTCAATGTTACCACTCCCTCCGCAAAGCAAGGGGAAAAACACCAGAACTGAGCCCTGGGTGTGTTAAAGATTTCCTTCTCTTCCCTCCCTGTTAGAAGAGAACAAAAATCCCAGGTCAATCAAAACACCCATGCACAGCAGCCGAGAGGCATGGAGCTGGTCACACCAGTGGGGTCACACCAGTGGGGTCACACCAGCGGGGACGGTGGCAAGGCGCTCGCCCAGCAGGGCTGGGATGAGGTGGTTTCAGGGGAAGAAAGCTACAGCCATCCTTCGCCGTTTTTGCAGTCCAAGCATTGCTGCAGATAGTAGACCAATTCACCAGAAGGGGATTGAATCAAGCAAAAATAAATCCATATAACAAATTTTCAATAGCTTTAGCTGTCTTCAAGGCCAAGTAGCATTCTTTGATGAAAGCAGTGAGATCAGGCTGGTAAAGCTTTAGGATTTTAAAGTTATTTGATAGCTAGTTATTTTTCTTCAAAAGAGGCTAAGTAAACCTCTGCCTCTAGCCTTTATCACAGCACCAGAAATGCTTTGTCAGTGTATTTGTGACAAATTAATTATAGTGATGGAAAATCTCAGTAGAAATGAATATTCAAAAAAAATTTTTTTAGGCTGTTGACTTCAGGGAATGCACTTCTGTTTCTAAAGCTGTGTGTTTTCCTCATTAGCTCTCCCCCTCCCCCAGCTCCTTTCAGAAATGATTAGAAATGGTTTTATTTTCAACTAGCCTAGGAAATGGCATTAGCAGTGGAACAAACCCAGTGACGTTGGAGTCTTTCTGACAAGAAGAAACAGCCCGTCAACAAGCTTTTCAGAGAAAACACCCTGAAATTACCACATCGCTCCTGACTACCAGATACCAACATGCAGTAAGATGTTTGCATGGGGTTATCTCACAAAGCTTTAACATTTAAGGAGTTCTTATTGCTGTTTTAAAGGCTTTCTTAGCAGGTAGTGCACTCCCCTCACATTTCCTGAGTCTCCTCTACCTGGAGAGCTGCACCAGTATAGAAGGTCAGAGTTGTAGCTGAAATGGTCACCTCACTGGTGGTTAACCTGGGACCTCCCTGCCACCCTGGTATTTTTAAGGTGCCAAGAAACCCTGCAGAGGATTTCTGCTCCAGGAGTCGTGGTCTCCAAAACCTGACGAGCACTGCTGAGGACAGTGGTGAGTGTAGCTGGGTTTTGGCAGCTGACATTGGAAACATGTCCCTATCTGTGGCACTGATTTTTCAGCATCTGCATAATAGCGCGAGTCTTCAAAAACTCAACTGGGACAAACATGACTCCATATTTCTGCTCTTTCTGACCTCAGAACATCTGACCAGAGAGAGATACAGGGCTCTTTCTCTTCGCAAATGTCTCTGGAGAAGCAGAGGGCTCCTTGTTTCTCTCTCGCTCTGGTTACTGTTTCTAAACTGCAGATCTTTCCCATCCTGGGTAAAAGTCATTTCAACGAGCACAGTTCCTATCTGTGAATTTCATTAAGGCTGATGAAAGCAGGAGGCCACTGCTCCCCTCCACCTCCTGTACCTCTGAGCTACCCTCACCCACATCCCTGCGGTCAAGTTGGTGCTGTCCCCACACCAGTACGGCTCAGCCCTGTGCGAAGCCCTGAAATACCAGCCTGCAGGTCCTGGTGGCTCTTCTGGACGGGTTGCTCTGGGGTGACAACAGGAATACATGGGAACAAAGCTCCTCTCAAACCGTGACTGAGACCCAGCCCAGGAAGCTCCCACGAACCTACATTCCCTGCTCTGCTGCTGCCTCCCCATCCTCACCTTCCCCCGATGCCTCAATTAACAAGCTGCCTCATTAATGTCCTATACTTAATTAACAAGTTGAATTAATAAGTAGCTCAGGCTGCTTAATTAATAATTAATTAATCCTTGGTTAATAGGGACATCAGGAACTAGTTCTTATGGGAATCATTTCAATAGATTAAGGTGAAATAAGGATCTAAGGAGAAGGCGAAAGCATTAAGTGGCTGCATGGAGCTGGTTCCTGGGCCGCACCCCGAGAGCAGCTCTGGGCAGCTCCACTTCGAGCTCCTGCCTGCCTCCTCTGGCCCTAAATCCAGGTCAGAAACATCCAGAACACTCATTTGGTTCTTACATCCACTGATGACAGTTTCCAGATCTGCTTGTCAGTGACACCTCGTGGGGACGGAGCCCATCTCCTCCCTGGGAGGTGCCTGTTCCTGCTGGAAGGGAGGAGCTGGGGAAGCTGGCTCAGCAGCAGTGCAAGAGGGTGGTGTCACATTAAATGAGCAATAAAAAAGGGAGGAATAAGTACAAAACGCAATCTAAAAATGTCCTTTCCCTGCAATGGTATATTACTTTCCAGGGAAGAACTGTGAAGGCATTTTAGTAGTCAGAGCCAAACCTCCCCTGGACAGAAACTGCAAAGGTTTGCACAAAGAGGAGAAGAGGGAGACCCCAGGACTGCCAGGCTTCTACTCTCTTGCACTTGTAGAAGTAAGCTCAGTGTCAGGGCAGACACTGAATCCTCCAGAGCATTTCCTGGGTGTCCATCTGCACGGGGACCTGCTGACACAACCAACTGCCTGGGGTCAACCAACTGAAGGGTGCTGGGACCACGAGAGAGACCTCCCAAAGCCCCTGCCATGCCCTGAGCACCAGGCAGGTGTGAGCAGCGCTGAGGGTCCTGGCCCCAGGAGGAAACACCTTTCCCTTCAGCTCAGACAGTGCTCAGCTCAGCTCCACACAACTCACTATGTTGCCCACAGTTTGACAACATACATGATTTGGCATTTTTCAGGAGGAAAGTGTGAAGAACTATGTTGATGTTTTCTTCTCATTTTGATACAGTAAATGTCTTGTTTCTATATTAATATTGATCTCAAGGTGTATATACATATGTATACACACACTGCGTTAAAAACACGCATAATACCATGTAACATTTCAAATTTAGCTAAATAAAAGCAGTTGATTTCTCCTGATGGTATTGGTTTGAAATTTCCCGTCCACAAACTACTCTGAAATCCCAAACAAAACAAAAACTCAGAGTTGTTATTTCCCACACAACAGATGCAATGCAACAATCTCTAGGAAAATGAATTTTTAGTTATTTTTTGCTTATGGTGACTTCTGTTCTGGAAGAGTTCAAAGAAGATATTCAGTGTAGCAACAAAAAACCTTTGCAGGGAGTAATTACCATTATTTTCATTTATAATATTGTCTTTTCTGATCTGAGTATTTTAATACAGGGAAACACTGATGTTACTGCCACATTGATAGGTTTTATTGGATTATTTAGAGAACAACATTTAATGGTGTTCTGTTTTGTCCCAAAATTTGTTGGATAACCTGAAATAAAACAACTAAAATTTTTTATTAATAATCACAACAAGGAGGAGGTTGGGGAAGAAGGTATTTAATGACAAAACACTCCAAGAAAAAAAAACTGTAAGCAAAATTGAACTAGAAACTCAACAGAAAGATTTAAGATAGTACAGCACTACTTTATGTAGCAGAAATCAGTGCTCCTCACAACTCTTATTTAGCTCTTTTTGGTATCTGGTGTCTCTAGTTTCTCACAGTGCCATTTGCCTAAGTGTCAGTTGGAAGGCACTAAAAGTAAATGCAACTTATCTGACAACAGAAGGAAATTTTAGTTAATTCTGGATTTTTTTTTCCCTGATATAAATCAGTGTTTTTGCAGTGTTTCATCCCTATAGAGAGCCAAAAGTGCACAGTGTCTCAAACTTAGCCCTATTTTACAGAGGGTGGAAAGGAAGGGCTCAGTGTTTTCTTCAGTCTCCTTTCACCTGCTGCCACAGCACAGGTAGTTCAGACCCAGCCCCCTGCTCCCTGTCCATAAAAGGTTAAAGATAAATCCAGCAACAGCTGTTAGCATCAGTAAGAAAATTGAATAGTAGTTAGTGGTCTCTAACCCAAAGAGAACTGGTCTTGGAAGGAACTCATCACTGGCTGATTAAAAGCATCAATAAAGAAAACCAAGTTCCTTTAAGCATTGTCCAAAACCACGATGTAACAAAAAATAAATCTCAGAACAGTACCCACTGCTTGATCATTAATAGACCATTTTTGTGTTTTGATCAAAATTGAAGACTTTCTCAGCAGTTTTTTTAACACGGATTGATATCCTCTCACACTGTCTTTTCAAGATGGTTGACAACACCTAAAGCACTCTGAGGTCTCTTTTGATGTAGAAACTCAGGAAATTATTTTACCTAAAAACCAACATGGAGGTTTCTGACTTCCAGAGCTTAAAAAAAAAATACAATATAGATCCTGTTGCAGCAGATACAGGTCATGGTGTACTAATGTTGTAGAGGCTTGAAACCATTCAGGATTGACAACTCTTTCTACAGACATTACCTGAACTGTCACTATCTGTGATGAGCTTGTGCGGCTAGGATGTAGTGCATGAATGTCTTGCATCACTTTCCAAACAGATGAGGCAGATGCCCACAAAGCTGCTTGCTCAAGGCTTCTAGCAGGCCAGGAGGAAAGCAGACGTGCAGCCTATCCAGCAGGATGTTGCTACTACAGGACTCTTCCCTGTTGACTGTGGCTCTACAGAGCCCAAAGTGTTACTCTGCTAGATCCCTCAGGACACTGTTAGAGCAAAACCTGTCAAGTACTGAATGGGATTCTTGCCTTAGCCAAGTTTCAGCTCTTCCATAGAGAAAGCAAGAAAGGATGGAAAGAAAGGACAGAAAGAAAAAGGCAATTGACTTCATCCCCACTGGGCTCTAAATAATGAATGCAACTAATTGAGGTCAACGACTTGACAAGTCAGCAGCGTGGTTACAGTCTTGAGAACAAAAGCCTGCTCCCAAATGCTTCCCACGGTCAATATTGCAGTAACTACTTGGAAAGGTTTTCAGAGTATTTACCAGTTGCTGTGTCTGTTGCATGGTATGGAAGTTCCCCCTCTGTCATCTGCACAAATGCACTTGCATTACCTTTTCTTAACTAAATAGCATGTACAACACTTGGTTGGCATCTGGCTTTGTAATGCAAACAGCAGTGACAAACCAGATGGCCTTATGAGAAGTTTTGACTGTTCTCAGGTGGTCCAAAATCCAGTGGCAATGCTCAAGACAAGCAAAAGCTCTCTCCCCCGAGGCAACTTAATATTTTCTGTAGGGGAATCCGACTGCAATAATCACTATTTCCTAACTACTTGTCCTGAATTTTGCCTTTGTGCAGCCATACAACAATGAGTAGATTTGGGAGGGAGTGGCAGTCAAACAAGGCACAGAGAGTAGGGAGTGCACACCACTCCCATCCATCTGAGCAGCTGGGAATTGCAAACATAATTACAAATTCCTGTCCAGTGAAAACTGTATTTACTCATCCGAAATAAATGCATGTACGTCACCACTGCCAGGGGTGCTAGGTCCTATTTTGGACCACAGTGGACCACACTGATTCACATGCCTTCTAGATGCCTCATCAGAAGACTGGCCTTGCTGTGGGCGAGTGGCTCTGGCCTTGCAGAGGCACAGGTTGACTTCACTTCAGAGAGAAAGCAGGAAGCTTTGCACATGTCCAGGAGGGAAGTCCTGAGCCTCTTGGCTGTTGCTGCCCCATGAGAAGGCCCAGAGCTTCAGCTTCACCTGGTGTGGTCACACTATCTTGTGCCAGTCATATCAGCTTCAAAGCTGGGGAAAAACAGAAGAAAACCCTAACCTTCCTTCTCACAGCTGGGCTCTGTTCCTCACAGCAGGGGATGCCACCCAGTCAGAGCTGCCAGCTCCTCTCCAGCAGCTGCATTTCATGGGATTGAGACCTGGGAACTTTTGCTAGTGATTCTCTGGGCCAACAGGTCAGTCCCCGTGAGGTCTGAGTTCCTGATCCTAAGATTCCTGCCTTTAGGCCAGACATGGCACATTTTTAACAAAACAATCTCCCACTGGTGCGGCAGGCCATGTGTTAAGGTTGATTTTGAACCTTCCTGTTCTTCCCAGGACTGTCTTGACACTTCCCCCCCCACCCCCCCCACCCCCGTTTTTCATGAAATGAGACCAGCAAGGAGTAAAAGAGAGTTCAGTGCATCTGTTCACTACCAACATTGACAAACAGCACAGAAAAGCTTTGCTAACCTGAAATGTATTGGCATATCTAACCAAAAACCACTTGATTTCCCCTGGAAAGCAAAAGCCGTGAAACACCATTCCTAGCAGGTTGCCTTGCATATGAAGTAATTGAATCAGGAAATAGGAAATATGAGGCAGGAGAGCTTAGCTGTCATTTTACAAAAATAATTAAATGCATGAAATGTATCTTAATGATATAATTAAGGCAAAATTCTAATGCTCCATTAGTAGTGGCATTAATTATTACAAGCACATTATAGTCAGTATTGCTGGAATGAGGAAATCCTTTGTTACGCAGCTTCATTAAAAAACATCAAAATAAAAGCAGACTATCTGATCCTCAAGAGAAGCTCAAACGCAAAATTTCTTTTGAACAAACCTTGATTATGTTCATCTGCTCAGGCTGATAGCAAAAGAGGTCAAAGCAGCACAGAGAAGCCGCTGTAAAGTACTACGTGACTGCTAGGGTTGGCCATGGGCTGCCACCGAAGGTGTGCAGCAAGCAAACCATGTGAAGCAAAGTGGACTGATACCACCACAGGCACCATGAGCTGTTGCCATAGACTTGCTAGAGGTGTATACCCATCCCATGTACGACGACCTGAGACACTGGAGAGCTGTCAGCACAACAAATGGACAGGCTGGCAAGCCCTCCCTGCTGCTCCAGCCTGCAGCTGCCCCAGGCTGTGATCTCACATCTCTCCACACTCCTGGGGTTCAGTATTTCTGAGACCCAGACCTCAGAGGTCAATCCATGGCTGGGAAGATGCTCCCTGTAATCCCCAGCCTTCAAAAGGAGCCCAAAACTCTGTTCATGTAGTCACTCCCAGTGCAAGCCAAATCCTGCAGCCTCATACCACATACGAATCTCACACAGGTACCCCAAGGTAGAATTTGGTCCTCAAGTAGCCACTGAGCACAACGATATCATCCATTTTTCCTAAGTAGGCTTTCAGCTTTCCTGCCTTCCCCTCAGCATCCACCATCTGCAAAAGGCAACAAGTCTGTTGCATTTTGAAGGTTTTCTACACTTCCCACAGGAAAAGCTGACAGGAGAGCTTCAGTTACTGCTGGGGCTAAGGCACCCACACCCAGCAAAGGGAGGCAGGGATGCTCCTGGGCTGGACACCGATCCTGCAGCTCTCCTTTAAACACACTAGCTCCCACACCAGCTACCTACAGGACTGACTTTTATTCTCTTAAAGCAACTGAAATCTGTTGTCTGCTTTGAGACCCAGTTTACAACAGGGCAAATTCTCACCTGCCTCTTAAGAAAGGCAACAAATCACAGCTTTTCAGTTTTACAGCTCGCTCAGATGAGTTTCCACCTTATGCTTCCAGGGTTTCAAGACGGTTGGTTTGGTACAGCAGAGACAAGGGCTTTGGAAATGAGCTTGGTCACCATGGGAGGAGCCAGCAATCAGCTGCTGAAGGGCTTTGGATGTTGCTCAGAACTGTTTTACATACTGGGACAAACGGTGGCAATGCTGATCTCAGAAGTGTGAAAACACCAAAGACACCTTTCCAACTGAGGCAGAAGCCATCAATAACTTTTCCCCTGTGGGTACACTTATTCAGGACTATAAGCAAACTTAAGCAGGCTTCCATGTATATAGTGATTTTTGACACAAAATTCAGCTCAAACAAAAATTAGGAAAAATTAACTCTCCTCCACAGCCAGCCATGCAATTCCTAGGTGATAACTGCCAGAGGACAAGCAAATGCATCAGTTGAGTGATGATGTGGATACCTGCTGAACGAGGGGGATTTTCAATTACACTTGGATGATTTTCTACAAGTACATCTCCCATTATATGGGGAAAATCAATTAGCAAGAGTCATTTGTTTCTGAATGCAGTGGTTGGAGAGAAACATTAGTTCAGAAACATTAATTTCTGGACAAATGTTTACAATTAAAATGCAATTTTGATTCCACTCAAGTCCTATATCGCCACCCCACATTTCAGCCAAGTCTGGAGAATAAACGAGCGTCTCCAGGAAACACAGGCTGGGGTCGTGGCAATGGGAAGTGCTGCCGCCAGTTTGCCACTAGAACAGAGCTGCATCGAAGGACAGAGCTGGGGAACCGGGATGTTTCTGCAGCTGGACCTTCCTCCTTGAGAGACAAGGACTAGTGGAGAAGCTCACGCAGCTCTAAAGTACCCAGACTGGGAAAACAGAAGTGGCAACCCTCACCCCAAAAGTGCAGGAACACTTGACCTTAGCTCCCTGCTCATCACAAGCACTTGCCAGCTCACATGGATCCAAGGTTCATGAGAGAGACTGGAATGAAAGAACATCATTCTTGTTGTCCAATTCAGAAAGTAACAGAGTTTAAGTTATTTCTCCACATTTGCCAGGATCAGCCAAAGTCAGGGTGAGGCTCACTGCAAGCCGTGGGTTACCAGGAACCCAAAATCAGAGCAGAGGACAGCACACGCGGTGATGTAAGACAAACAAACCGTGAGGTACCGCATCGTGTTGTTTTGTTTTCTCCTGTGTAGGACTGATGCAGAATTTCTTTAAAAGCAACTTGTACCTGTGCCAGATGACACTTGTGCCATTTGCCCAAGTCCTAAAGTCAATCCAGGAGCTGAAGAACGAAACAGAGTGAGCAAGGGATAGAGTCTTCTGGGGTGCCAGGAAGCCCCGCGCGTGGTCAGCACATGAGAAGCAGCAACTCGTGGCTGCGTTTTTACCAATGCATGCAGTGTTGGAAACCAGAACAGGAAAGTGAAACCAATTCATTTTCCCGTAAACCAAGACTTCAAGAGAAAAAAAAAGTCTGATTTCCAAACTCACATTTGGTTACAGCAATTACTCACAACTGGTCACATTTGCTCATGTCTCTGAGAAGACCTAATTTCAGAGCAGAGAACTCACTAAGGAGTAGGGCATCTCCTGATAAATCAGGAAAGCTGAGGAAACCTGAACAGATTAAAGGAGTTAGTCCACTTCCTTAAAGCTTCACTTCATATCGTGCCTTTTGTACAGCACAAGGAGCCTCCTTGCATTCCTGACACTGTCCCTTTGTTCTCTGGTACAGCTACTCAAACACCACACTCCCTGGAATGGAAGGGTTTTCTTTGAAGTACTGCCAGGCTACAGGCAATGGAGATCACATCCTTGTACGTACATGAAGAGCAAATACGCCGGACGTGCCTCTCCTTCCTCAAGATCTGTTGCACAGAAAGCACCTGCCTGCATTGACTTCAGTAGGTTTTTCTGCAGTAAAAGTTGCTCCCCCACTATAGGTTACTCAATGGATGTAAATTCTTAGCAGCGAGGTGCAAACACATCCAGACACTGTGCAAATTTGCAGAAATTGTTTATACAAATAGTTTATTTGGGCATTTACAGTAAAGCCTATCCTGGAAAAGGTAAATAGAGGTCCAACCACTCTTCCAACGTTACTGTAAATGTAGTCATATTTAGTAATTTTCTTTAAGTGTAGGAACTATGCTCCCAGCTGACCTGCACTGGCACAGGAGGAAAAGGAAGCTTTCCAGACCTCCTGTTTGCAGAGCAATGAAACATAACAGGGCTCAGAGATCAGAAGGAAAATAAACAGATCTCTCGTTCCTCCTCCACACCCCTGTTTTCCCTCCCCAGGTTATATTTAGTTCCCACCCCACCCTCCCCACAGGAGAGCTGCCTGGGTACTGTGACCAGGGAGCATCAAACCTTCCTCCTCCTCAGAAGGGGAGGAAAAAAAAAAAAAAAATTAATAGAGCTGCACAGCTGAGCAGAGGGAAACAGCAGCTCTCAAGAGCAAAAATAGGGATGAGAAAGAAAGCAGTGGGGCCCATCGTGGCCACACATGACTTCATTTTTAACCCTCACCTGAATATTGCAGAGCCTTGGTTTGATATTCAGGGAGGAACCTGTGTGTGCTCTGTGATGGACAAGTGCATTAATAAGGTGTCTGGAATGAACTCGTGCTTACGGCTTGTCACCCTCCGTGAGAAAGCCACCGGTGCGTGCTCACCCCGAGTTAAAACCCAACTCTTTCACTCACGCCAGCTCTGCTGACTACCCCAAACCCCACAGTCTTTCCCCAAAACACTGCAAAGCACCCCAAAGCTGTTGGTCTTGCATGACTATTTCAGAGCTCCTAAAGGGCTTGGATGCCTAATTGCTACCCATCTTGGTGGGCCCAAACACTGAAACTCTGAAAGCATTGTGCTGAGATCTTTAACTCAACACTTCAGTATTGGAGCAGGAGCTACTTTTTGACTGGCATCCAGAACTCACCACTGGCCGCTGCAACTGTGATTTATTGCTGCTGTTAACAATCAGTCAACCTCAAGGCAACTGAGCACTGGGGCTGGGAGTCAGGACTGCACGAGGAGGGGAACGAACACCCACCAGGAGCTGACAACTAATGAATCCCGACCAGCAGTTGATGCTCTCCCACATCTCCGCATTTCAAAACCCACTCCAGGCACAGTGCATCACATGTTTTGTATTACTGCTCCTCTGCCTGGTCCAGAGCCATCAGCTCAGTCAGAGCTCCAAGTTTCACATGGGCACTTTTAGTCTTACCTGACCAGGGCCTCTCCACACACTGAAGCAGGAGGAATACTGCAGAGCAGCCCAGCCCTGCTCACTGCTGTTGGCCCCCAGGAACCAGCGATGCCATCAGAGTAGCCACAGGGCACCACAGCAGTTGATGCACTCAAAGCCACCTGCAATGCCCCTGCAGGACTGGGTGCCCTAAAAATGCCACAAATCTCAAGCAAACCTAAAAAAAAAAACAACCAAGCACAGAAAAGGCTACCACCTCAGAAGATGTGCCTTACCTTCTCATCACCTGGGCAGCTTAAATTGGCTTCCTGGGCCTGGGTAGGATTGCGCTCACCTGTGCAGGATCAGCTGTGCTGCCTGTCCCTGCCAGCCCCAGCCTGCCTGCGGAGCCCCGCGCCGTCCCGTGCTGTCCCGTGCTGTGCCGTGCTGCAGGGCCGAGCTGCCCGCAGGGCTCTCGAGCAGGGGCAGAGAGAGGGTGATGCAGCTTTGCCCCATCAGCCCGTAACTGAAGTGGACCTCGAGCAGTGCTTTTCCATCCTTATCACATCTAGCAGCACAAAGCGGGAATTATTTCTGCTTCAGTCCAGTCTTTTACTAGTAATGTTGTTAGACAGCCTTGCTTTATAGCAAAGCAATGGGAATTGCTAGGCTCTCTTCTAAAGAAAAAAAATAGCAGGATAGCACCAAGTGTTTTGAGTAAATTCCTATTACAGTCAGAATAGCCAACAGTGAGGATTCCTATGAAAGCACGGTGCTTTTTTAATAAATGTCAGTGTAATCCATCGCTGCCACACTCGTCATCAGGGAGAATTTGTGCTTCCAGTCCCCTTACTTGGGATTTTCTGTCCCTGGTCAAGGCTTTGCCTTTCTCAACGGTGCTGGGGCTTCAGAGCCAGCAGCTCCCACCCGCAGGCTCCGCTCCACCCTCTGTGGGGCTGCCTGCACATCAAAAGCACGCAGATGTAACGCGTAAAGCATGTCATACCCCCAAACTCGCGGATCCAGGAGACAACAACCATCTTTCTCCAAACTGCTTAAGCAATGCCACAGTGCCGACAGAAGTTTGTTAGGAGACGCAGCTGGGGGCAAGGGAGGTGCAGAGCAGGATGTCAGCGAGTCCTTAAACACCCCAGCCTATTGCCATGAGCCACAGCAGCCACTGGTGCCTGGTGCTCAGCGCCTGAGAGGGCAACAAAGAGCTGAGCGCCTTCACCCAGGCACGCGAGGGTGCTGGGGAGCTCTGCAGACCTTCACATCTTCTGCAAGGCATCTGTGAGCTTGGCCAGGATTAAAGAGAACTGCCCTTGCAGCAAAGCCCTCCACCCGCCCGTGCTGCCCCTGCCTGCCACAGCGGCTGGGCAGAGGGCAAAGCACTTTAGACAGAACCAGCCCAATGCCTTTCGTAGAGTGCCTACGGGTTCCCTTCAAAGAAAGTGACCGACTCCAGGCTTCGCACCTTCCCCACCACAGAGCACCCCAAGCCCTCTCCTCCGCCGTTGCAGGGGAGAACAGAGGCAGGTCAGCGAGCGCTGGGGGACGTCACCGAGCACGGGGACCCCAGCTAAACAAGCGCTGGGCTTTGCCCCGTGCCCTCCAGCTCACACTACCGGGGCATCACGCTCAGCTGCAAGGCCAGGCAGGGAAACGTCCCCTCTGCCCAGCGCGGAGCTGCCGCCAGGACCAACAACGCTGACGAAAGGCAGGCGCAGGCAGCGGCAGGGCGAGCGCAGCGTGGGAAACGGCTCGTCCGCGGAGCAGCGGGAGCGAGGGCGAGCGCAGCGCCCGAGGAAGGCGCTCGCGGAGAGGGGACGCTGCCAAGCAGAGGGGAAAAGTTTGGGTTAGGACAGGCAAATAAAATATGGGGACAAAAAAAAGGGGGAAAAAGCTGTTGTGAAGTTTGGGTACTTTGAAGATGGAATTTGTACCTTCCAGCGAGCAGAGCCGGGGAGAGCCAGAAACGCTGCAAAAAAGGGCTTCGGTTTTGGAAACACAGGGTAAAGCTGAGTCTGATTTCTGAAGTCCTACTAAATTTGCAGCACAGAAATCTGTTTAAAATCAAAGCCTTTGCCACTTGTGGTTTCCAAAAGTCACAAAATTATTTCTTCTGCTGAGCTACCAAAAAAAAAAAAATCTTTACCAATCAGCCACGCTGCAGTGTCCCCAGATCACCTTATTAACTGCAGAAAGGTAGCTTAGTAACAATATTTCTCTGCCCATTCCCACGCACTGCGCTCGATGGATTTTTTTTTTTTTTCATTTAAAAAAATTCCCCTTTGGAAAATGTGGTTTCATCTGTGTTCTCGTTTTCTGTGGGAAGACATTGGTTTCAGCTGTGAATCCAAAAATGAAAAAACTGTCATTTCGAAACAGTGATTGAAAACAAAACCCTGCCCTTCCCCGCAGCCCAGCCCTGCGGGCCTGGGGAACAGTCGATGCTCCTCACTTCGGCACTTGTGAGCCTGGCTTTGGGGAGGGGACGCTGCCCTCTCACAGAGATTGGGCATTCTGGTGTGAAATGAGAGGACAGCAAGCGGCTGGGATGCTCCAGGAAAAGCTCCAGCAAAGCCCTGCTCCGCTGCCTGCCGTGACTGCACGCGGTGAGCCCACGGCATCACATTTGCTAACCCAAGCACTGTGATGCTTAAGCACATGGGCTCTTTCCTGCCCTGCTTCTGGCCTTGTTTTTTGGTCCCTCAGGGCTCACGTTCATGGTGTAACGCTCTGAGCAAGCCATTTGAATTTTTATCTGTGTTATTCACAGTGCATGAAATGAGACATCTGTGTGGGTTTAGGATTAGGGCCTGAGATTCTGCGAGCACTTTATGGCCCTGTAGAGATCCCGTGTATTTAGAGCCGCTCGTGGCAGTGCTCACAAGCAGGCTGTAGGTAGGAGCAGAGGTGATGACAATTGCAACGAAGATAAAATCATGGCCTCATTACCTGCTCGACCACATGCAAGGGGCGATTTGCGTGTTTTGGTCCATGCACACATGTTGATATGCACATCTTGCTTCCCAAAGGCTATCCACTAGCACAGAGCCACCAGCAACTGCTTCTGCTGGTTTGAGCAGCTAGGACAGCCTTCGCAGAAGGAAAAAGCAATCCGACCCTTGAGAGCCCAGCTTTGGGATAAAGCATCATCTTGATGGCAAACATATTAAACATTTTAGCTTCAAACACTCATGTAAGTTGCTCAGTTGCTAAAATGCAGTGAGCAGGTTTCTGCTCATTTAAAACAGGATTTAGAGGAAAAAAAGGCTTCCTGACTAACAGCTGGTGTTTTGTAAATGGACTGGAAGGCACCAAACGCTGACAGCGTGGAGCAATACTGAGTACAGCACGCTGACAGCGCCGACGGTACAGCATTTTCAGAAACTCTCTGTGATGCCATCAGGGCATGGGAACGTGCCGGGCTGGAAGCTGGACCACTTGTGGGGGCCCCAAGAGCAGGTGGGGGCCATCCCCTGCCCAAGTACCCCCACATCTGCTACTGTACAGCTGCTTCTCACACCCAGGGGTTTTGAGTGATTTGGTCCAAACTGGACCCATTTGGGTATTTGGCCTAGCAGAGTCTAGGGAGAGTTAGTGAGCCCTGCCGACAGAGCCAGGCACCAGCACGGCTTTAAAAAAACAGCCAATTTCTTACCATGGGGAAAAATTACAGCATTCCAACCTAATCCTGCTCTGTCCAGCACTGTGCCACCCGGCGCCAGCTCTCCAGCAGCAACGCACAGAGCAAAGCAGGAGTTTCACAAAACGAACCATAACTGGGGGGTAAGTGGCACAGCCCCAGGATTAGAGCCAAAGGTAGGACTTGGGGTTCTCACTCCTGACCTGCAGTTATGCTGCTTTCAGCCATCACTAGTGACTTTTTGCAAAGTGGCCATCAGCCGGGGTCTCCGCTGCAACCAGCCAGCCGTGCAGAGCAGCCAGGCACCCGGCTGAAGTCTGCGGGAGCTCCTCCTGCTTCCAGCTCCCCACGCTAACACCAGGTTTCCTCCACTTGGCCACCCAAATCAGCTGGAGGGGCCTCCTGTAAAAGCACAGGGATTACTACAGGCATCTTATTCTCAAGAGGGAACCCAAGGTCTGCCCAGGGCAGGTGAATCTACAGAAAATCCTTCAGAAATACAAAAAGAAAACCCCCTGCAAACAGTTAAGTTTTCAATCATTTTAATGTGATCACTGCAATTTGACCACAGTCTCAGAAAGAAAAAAGTCACACAAATTATCTGTGCTTAGGATTTGAGTCAATCTACACAGTTCTCGTTGACTGACGATTATTCAAGTTAAGACCTTCTGACCATCAGTGATGTTCTTGTCTGAAAGGCAGGATCGCAAGTGTTGTATATATTGGTGCAAAACAGGAATGCTTCTTCTGGAATTAAAGCTGCGACACCTGATCTACTCAAAAGAAAACATAATTGTACACGCACGCACGCACACACGGATCTAGCATGCAAATACACCAGGAACCAACTACAGCTTCACGGGAAAAAAAACAACGTTGTGTTAATACATACGTTGGCCTGTAATTCAGAAGGCTACTTAACAAGGAAGGGGGCAAAACACACAAATATCAAAACCCGAGAATATCCATTTTCCAATACTTGAAAAGAAAATAGGAAGAGCTTTTTAAATTACATTGTGTTGGCAAACTCTGATTTTTAGGTAACAAAGCAAAAGGTGACGGCAAATTTTCCAAAGTATTGTAAAATTTATTGTATAAGTATTGCAGCTTTTAGAATGACATATAATTGCCACTATTGGTTACTGTTACACAATAAGCGTTTACAACAGATTTTTGTAAATTGGCATCAGAGTACATATTCATACTAAAACAGCAAAATATAGATAAGTACTGCATTGCATGTGCTCTCAATAGTTTACATAAGTTTAAACTTGAACAGAACTCAGGATACAGGACTGCCCATAACAAACTCCAAAGCCAAAGCAATGCAACTGGAAGTTTAAGAAAATATTAATACAATGAAATGTGTCTATAAGGCAGGCAAATTAGGACTTTAATGTTGTCCTTCATGAGCTTCTATAGTACAGCAAAAATTTGAAGCGCAGTTTCTGGAAAACTTTTTTTTTTTTTTTTGTAGCTTTGTGTTGTACATAGAAAATCTCTGAGCTATACAGAGACAGAAGAGATTAAAAATTCATTCTGTTCTTGCCTAGCACTGCTAATGCTACACATCTGGATTCAGTCTTTTTTCAATCCTTAGTAAAAACGTTGGGCTTTTATTTATTTTTAATATAGCAGTTAGTGCAATTTTGTAGTTTTATACACATACAAAGGGTGAATTCTCCAGAAAGCAATTGGATTTCCTTATACCCCCACTTAAGATAGAATGAATTTTGTAACACTTATGGAAACAATGCACTAAGTTAGTAAAGCTGAATCTTCAAACCACTGAAGGGGACTGAAGTTTTACCAGTGTCAGAACCAAATAAAACCCATTCTTCCTTGCCATCCTTATTGAAAAAGCCATGTTCACATTCCAGGCCATTAAGTGTTGGTGGCATGTTCAGGGTGTTGTTCCCCATACTGGATGTTAAGAAAATCTGTAAGATTAACAACCCCTTTTAAAGCTAACATGACTCTCAAAACTTTGAGCAAGAAGGCAGGCTAGGACAAGAGGTTGCTAAGCATTAGCAATGTCTTGTTTCTTCCGCTTTCGTTTAAAATAAGTCATTCTTAAAGGGTCTGAACCTCTCTCTGTTGACAGCTGCAAGATGTGAGAGACTCCTACGGAGCAGACCAGAGTCAAGCTCCTGGCACGGTTCTCTCCGCATCTGCACGAAGGCCAAATGGAAACAAGGAGAGACATCAGCAATTGCGTGCACAGCCAATTCTCTGCCTTGGTGGTGATACCTGATGGGGGTATTGGGAAGAAATGGACCCCGAGGCAAAAAGCAACATTAAATAATAATAATTATAATAATAATAACAACAATAACAAAAAAAGGCTAGACCACTATTTCTAAACACCCATTCAGAACCTGGAGTTGATCTGGGCCCCAGATCTGGTTTCTGCATTGGAAATAGAGTTTTCAGGGCTGCAAAGCAGCGGGATGCAAAAAGAAGCTAGGCAAAAGGTGAAAACGCGGCTGCGCTGAGGTCGAGCCGAGTTCCACCGAGGGGCTGGGGCTCCCCTGCCACTGCTGCGCGCAGCTCCCCGGGAGCCCACAGCGGCGGCGGCAAAGGCGGCAGTGCAGTTTTTGTGCAGGACATGGGCTGAAAGGCAGCGTTTGCAACAGGAATTTGGTGTTGATCAGCCATCCCATGTTACGCTCACTAAATTCCGCATACTAGAGGAAGAGCAAATGAAACTGGACCCAGTAACTCAGCAAACTGATCAAGGAACTGCAAATGCTTGGGGTGAGGTTTGTGAAATAAAAGTTCACACTGGGAGGTCGGGGTGGGGAGAATCAGTTGAAATTTCAAGGACTTCAAAGAACTGGAGCTGCACTGCGTTTCCAGACCCTCTCGCACTACCCCTCCGTGCCTTCGCGAACTCCAGCCCCTTGCTGACTCCTCCGTGGGCTTCTGTGCCCGGAGCACTCCCACGTCACAAGACAACTCCGCTACTTAACAACCTCCAGTCCCGATGACACCTCCTTATTCACTACTCAGTTTCAGATGTGTGATGCATACTCCACCCAAAACCTGCTGAGGTAACCATTTTTTTGTAGCAAACAAACTAGTTTAGGTCACAGAACAACACCCCCCCACCCCCCAACAAAACCCAACAATACTATTCACGCATTTTGGCTCAAGAGGGCAGTAGATATTATATTTCAGTTTGTCTTTTGGTTGGTATCTCATTTACAATATCCACCACAGTTTCCTACCTGTGCAGGTAGGCGATGTGCATAAATGTATTCAAGTTACCTTACAAACAGTCCAAGAACACAAGTGGCAGAGGGAGCACCGCGCGTGGCTAGGCACATCGAGCTGGCTCTGGTGGGAGGGGAGCGTTTCTGGCAGCAGTCCCCACTGCAACGAGGAATTGGAAAAGTGAACGCAAGGTCCGAAGGAGCAAGAGACCAGACGCTGGTTACTTGTGACGCTAACGATGATTTTGTTTTCCCCTCTCGAAAAAGAGAGGGTTACTGTTTCTTTAATAAGGCACTAAATAGACATGTTACATAAAGGAAAGATACATTTTTAAAAACTCGTATAAATTCATCAGTTTTGTACCTTTCGTGACAAACTAGAGTTACTCTCCTTTGCATGACTTTTTTTTGTGGCTTTTTATTTTTTTTTTGAAGGTCATCAAAATTTAGGTTGCACGGCTGTAAAGCTACGAAGATTTCAAGAGATGTGGAAAAGCGGTTTGAAGTATTGAGAAGGTACAGGACTATTTCTAGGCAAAAATTAAAAAAAGCAAAAAATAAGGATCAAACTTCAAGTTCAGCTATTCTTCGTCTTCTTTAAAATATATATAAATATTGTTCAAATGGTCAGAACTTCAAAACTTCTCATGCTTTTTTTTTTTTCAAGTAATAGAAAAGTTGCTTAAAAACAATAGTTATTGCCTTTATATCTTTCATTTATGTCACTCTACTAGATAGCATCCTGCAGAAAATGAGATCACACCTCCTCGCCAAACCCTGGCTCTCCGCGCTTCCCCTGCCCGACCCTTCCCGGCGCCGGCAGCCCCCGGCACGGCCGCGGCTTCTCCTTTTGGTTTCTCGCGCGCTCAGGTTCCTCACTCGCTCGCTCTGTCACATACAAATTCACCACGAGGGCAAAACACCTACCAGACATCTACGCGATACAAAAATGTAAACAATAGCATAGTAAGACAAAATGCTTCTGAAACGGAGATAAATTAAAAGACGCACAACATCCGGAGGCGGGAGGGGAGGACGCTGGCGGGCGAGGGACGATGCTGTTTTGAATGAAGAAATCTTCAGAAGAGGTAAAGGGTTTTTGCTTCTAAAGCATTAAGCGTATTTCTTTAGCCTTTAATACATCACAGGAGCAGATTCATTTCCATCTATTGTACTTTACGCCTCTTAGCTAGGATAATAAAGCAAAAAACAGCAATGACCAGAGGCAGCCCAGGGGAACTGCAGGTTTGAGGCACGACTGCGCGCTACCATTCCAAATACAAGTTTGGGAATTCAATATAAAGCAAAAATGACTTCCACGAACAACACAGTTCTCAGCTCGTGCTTTCAGTGAGATACTTAAACCCCCTCTGAAAGGCAGCCGGTGGGTACGCTACCATTTACTCACATTAACTTCCACATGACTTATCTCCAAACAGGGCCCTTCAGGTTAACATTGAAAGAAATAAACCAAAGAACACTTTGTTCCTTCAGACACAGAAGTTTATTCTCATCCCCACCACCCCCCTCCAAAAAGTTAGAGGTCATCAAAAAAAAAAAAAAAATCAAGTAATTTTTGTCTGCTTCTGCCATTACTGGCTCTCAGAAGCAGGGATTTTTATTTTTACCTTTTTACTCCAATAACCCTAACGGCTGACATACAGACACGCACCGACTCCTCCTGCTTTGTAGGGAATGTACGAAACTCGTCGAAGCGCGCGCTGGCTGCCCAAGCAGCGCCGGCCACGCGCAGGGGACTCTGGAAATGAAGGATTTGCATAAGATGCAGTCTGGCTCGCTGCGCTCCTCGCAGGGCTGTCGTTTCCTCTTTAGCGTTTTTCCACCCCCGTCCAGTTAGTTTGTTCTTCACTTTGACACATATCCCTTAACAGTTGCATGGTAGACATGATAGAGGCTTTGACCAACACAAGCACTGACATATTTATATTAAAAAATAGTGCAAAATTTCAACATTTATATAAATAACTCTAAACCCCTGCTTTTGATTTTTTTTGTTTTTTGTGTTTTTGTGTTTTTTTGTTTTTTGTTTTTTGTTTTTTTTACAACGTAATACACGCTTTTTGAGTTGGCACTCAAAAAATTGCCATTTTTCTTCTAGTTCAGAAAACAACTGTTTTTTTGAATAGGCCTCTTCTAATACAAAAATACTCCTGCTCCTTACACATACACTTTCTCTTATTTTTAATATATATTTATATATTTATATTGCAGATCTTTAAACAAAATGTTTTTTGTGCAAATATTTTGTCTTTAAAGTTAAGTGAAATAATCAAACAAAAAAAAAAA
>VXAL01001009.1:236113-246589 GCA_013399475.1 Chauna torquata | reverse complement strand
GCAAGCTTTGTAGGCTTGTGCATTCAGACCAGACATAACAAGTAAATATTTATACATGGAGAGATGGGGAAGGGCTTTTTTCTTCTTTGCTCATCTTCCTCAACTCTCAATCTCTCTCCTTTTTCTTTTAATGAGAAGTGCAGAGTGTTTCATTTACTTTCTTGCTTGATTTTTCTTTTTTTTTTCCTTTTTTTCCTTTTTTCTTTTTTTTTCCTTTTCTTTTTTCTTTTTTTTTTAAAAGGGGTGCCCTTTTTGTTTCTCTTTCTCTTTGTTCCATGCGGTTGTGCTCTCAAGGCCATTGATTTGTGAATGATGGAGTCTGCTGCCCTCCAAGAGCGAGGGCATCCCGCTGTTGCTCTGCTGGTGCTGGTAAAACGTCGACCCGGGGTAGTGCCCGATCACCTCGCTGTAGGTGGGCGGCGGTCCCTCCATCCTGCCATTGCTCCCATAGCAGGTCGCACTGATGCCAGAGTTACTGCTGGGGGGGCACGGCCCCCCGTACACCGAGTTATCTATCAAGTCACTGTCGAAGATGGTTCTGTTGGGGGGGGCGCGCACCGACTCCCTGTTGAGCTCCATTTGCTGCTCGGGGTCGCGCAGCTGCAGCGTGCAGGGTCCCTGGTACGGGGGGGGCTCCTCGCCGTCCGACAGCGAGATGGTGGGGGGCAGGTCGATCTCGTGCTGCAGGTAGGGGTAGGTGGGCTGGAACCTGTTGAAGCGGTCCCTCTGCAGGAAGGACGGCACCGCCAGCCGGTCGCTGGGTCTCGGGGTGTAGATTTGCTGCTGGAGGGGAGAGAAAGAGAGAAAGGGCGGCAGGACCGTGAGGCTCGGCCCCGGAGCGCGGGGACGGGCGGCGGCACGCGGCACCCGCGGCGCCCTCACCTCTGCTATCCCGCTCCCCGACACCGTGCTTTCTGAAGGCCACAGGCTTCCCTCCTGCATTGGAAAGGAGAAGAGAGGCGAGGGTCAGTCTGGCCGCCAGCGAGGCTGAGGCTCCTCAAGCGCCGGCTTCGCTCTGCGCCAGCCCCGCGCAGCGCGGCTGCTGCTGCACGGCCCCAGCAACGCGCGGCCCGACCCGCTCTGAAGCATTCCACCCGCTCCAGCACGCGTACCGGCATACTGCCACTGGGAATACTGCTTCTGATCAGAATTTCCCTCCTTTGTCACCCCCATTTATATTTAATAAATCACTTGCAGAATGAATGATAACAACACCAGCAAACAACACTCTCCCATTTGTAGGCTTCCCCCCTCCCACCCACGCCCACCCACCAGGTTCCTCTCCCTGGTTAAAACACGCCAGAGGAGTATTTTTCAATATGTGATCCATGAGCCATGGGTGATTCACAACATATCAGAAAATGCTCCATGAAATAATGGCAAGATTTAAAAAAATAAAACAAAAAACTCACAACCCACATTCTGACGCAAGCAATCAAGGAAATCATGGGAATATAAAGATAATAAGTGAATACTCAAATGTTAAGCTTAATTTTGATTTGGCTATAAAAAAATATATATCTATAGCAACAGGATGGTTCTACCGTATTTTTTCCCCAAAAGGATTAGTGGGTCCTTGGTTAAAAAGGAGTGAGGAGCTGTGGTCTAGAGGCTTCCATATGTTGCAGGCACCAGCCCTGATTCTGGAATCTGAACCCTGGTGCCAACAACCCGAGGGGTGAAAAACCCACAAGCCGATTTCCCCCAAACCGTAAGACTAGCTTACAATTCATGATCAAAACAAACAAACAAACAAAGCCTCTTTCCATTGGCTGCTGATATTCTGAACATACACAGCTCATCTCCCACACTTCTGCCATAAGACCTAAAATATTTAAATACTGCTAATATTCATATATAGCAACATTGCTCCAGGAAACAAAGCTGGGGGAAAACAAGCCAGGAGGCTCATAATTATAACCTGTACTAGCTGGCACTTCCCAGATCCTTGCAGGTGAACCTCCAGTTCTGGCACTGGCAGACACGTTTACCACCAGTGGAAAAAAATTCCAAGCACTTTTTCATTTTCCGTTTTTTCCTGTAAGGATGAAGTGTCCCATCCAAAGGCCACTCTTGGACCGAGCCTGTGTGGCAGGGCTGCCAACCACAGACTTTCCTTCTATGAAAATACCTCTTTCTGTAATAACCGCGGGGGCAGGCGGGCAGCCCTATGCCCTGTGGAAGCCTGTGCGTTCAGCGTAAGAAGCTGCAGCGCTCCCGCGGCCCCGCAGACACCTCCTCTGAGCAAGTCGCAGGGGACCTGGCCTGTCTGACGGCTCCCTGGACCTCGCCCAGCTGTGAGGCACATCTGGACTGACACCAGCCTGCAGCATGCAAGGCAAGAAGCTGCTGCGTGCGGCCAGCCCTCCGCAGCCGTGCCGCTAAGCGGCTGAGCAGCACCTCCGCTCCCGCCAGCGGCACCCGGCAGCAGCCACAGCAGGGGCACCTGCGCAGGGGCCAGCCCCGCGCCTCAGCACCCTGCGGTGCTCACCCCGCTGCCCGAAACACAGCACGAGCCCCGTGTTAAAGTCTCCAAAGCAGCCACCCATTAAGCCTCAACTTTGAGATTTTTCTTATTTTCCCCAACTTTGCGATACATTTCTCCTGTGGCACACGGCACCGGACGTGGAGAGAACCCCATCCGACCCTTCCTGAAGCTCAACTCTGCACGTAAACCTCAGGGTGGTCCTGCTGTCAGTGCAAGGAAAACGGTGATTTATATCTAAATGAGACGGCCCCGATTCTTCCCAACTCTCGGTGCTCTCTGGGGAGCGTCCCCATGGAGCAGAGGTTACGTCTGCCCAGCTGCAGCTAGCGGGCCCCGCACCCCCCGCTCCGTGCTGGACACTGCGGCAGCCGCGTCTCATGCAGACCTCGGGACTCGCGCACACAGCTGTTTACACAGGGCACCAACTGTTTAGTCTGCTCTGGTTTATGCGTATTCCTTGCCTGCAGGCATCATCTGCATTAAAATTCCCCCAGCAGCCGAAGGACCCGAGGAGCTGCATCTGCTGCAGGTCAAACCCTCGCCGCCAGCCCCGCGCCGACACCCGGGCGCGGGGGCTCCTCGCAGCCCCTCTTCTCGCCCCAGGAGACGCCGGCGCGGCGGCACTGGGAAGGTGCCTGCTGGCTGCGGGAGGGATGGGGACGGGGCGGCCGCACCCCGAGTGAGCTGTGCCACCCCGAAGCTCCCCGGCTCGCAGGCACCCGGCCACCCAGAGCCTGCATCGATATCCCACCCAGCTATCCGGAAGAGAAACTCCCTGGCTGACAGGTTGACTCATCTTTTTAGGGTGTGTTTGTACAGGTGAGGTCCAAGCCCAGGGCTCTGGATGACACACAGATGCAAAAATGGCGAAACAGCAGAAGTACCATTAAAACGGGATCCTCAGTACAATCCCCCTGCCCCAGCACATTCATGCTCACCAGCCAAGAACCCCTTGCCCTCAGGCACTACTACGAAGCCTCTCTGAGTAACAGCTCATATCTCATCTTAAAAAGTCAACAGCGGGATTAAAACTGCCAGAAATCAGTAGCCAGAGGTGGACAAACCTCACAGACAGAAAACACGTGTATTTTCAGCCTTCGTGTTTTGGCCGTGGGACAGCTGCACAGCCACAGCGAGCCAAGCCAAAGCCCGCCCTGCAAGGCTGCCGGGGAAGCATCACCACTGCACGTCCCCAGCTTCCCAGCTCTCCTTGTTCACCTGCAGCTTCCAGAATATTTAGGACTTGAATTCATCTCAGCAACGGCTGTGTCTAGAAAGCTGATTTTTCAAAATGGAAGTTAGGTCTGATGAGCAACATGGCTTTAAAAACCTCAGCGAGTATTCCAGGACTCACTTCAGAACCTAAAATTACTTTTTAATTTCTTTTTAGAGATCAATCTTCGGCTTTTACAGAACCACTTGTTTTAGTATCATCAGAGAATTTCCATTGCAAAGCTGAATGGTGCAGATTCTGAGCCTTCAGGAGGACCTGTTTTTTCTCAGGGAGGGTCTCATTGCTCCAAGGGTTTCTTTGCAACTCTTATTGCAAAAACAACAAAAAAAATTTAGTAGCATTTCTCAGTTCTTGAAAAAAAAAAAAAGTACCTGTTACAAGAAGACAGTGACAGTTTAGGTAGAACAAATACAACTGTGATGGAGAAACAGGTGCAGTATTGCAAGAATTCCGTAGTACCAGGAACCGCACTAAAAAAAAAAATACACCTTTGGGGAAATGAATTTCTTCTTCAGTTGTCATTTTTGAGCTACAATGAGAAAAAAGGACAACGACTGCAGATCTAGCAGTACTCTGACCATGGGATGAACTACTTTAATATTTTAAAAGATGAAAAGCCTGTTTGTAGCTCCAGTGCCTGTCTGGCCACGACAGCAAAATGAAGTTTGGGATTTAAAAAGCTCAACCCCAGTTCAGTGCAAGTTTAATGGATTACGCAAACTGGCGTCTAGCTCGGCGCAGCCACTGCCTGCCATCCTCAAACGCTCCTTTAGACTGGAGCAGTCTTCCACAAGACGACACGCCGTGCTGAATCCGAAACGAGCTATCTTTAAGATCTTTATTACGGCTGATCCCACTGCAACGAGCGCCCCGCTGAGCAGCCGGGGGCTTCTCCATCCCTCCAGGAGGGCTCTGGGGCCACAAGAGAAGCTCGGCTGCCGCTTCACGACACTGCGCTTGGGGAAAAGACGGGGCAGGAGAAGAGGAAGAATTATAAAGAGTGCAAACCCCGCCAAAACGGTACTTTTGTGTTCCTCTCCTTAGCTCTGAGAAAGATTTAGAAGACTCTGCATCCTCACAGAGGTCTGGCAGCTGTGCAGAGGTAAACCTCTGCTGAAAAGCCATTTAATTGCTCATGCATCTGAAGGCTGAATAAATAATGGAGCTGTTTAGGTGCAGGGACTGGGCCAAAAAATGCCAGGATGTTTGGCTTGGTGGGAGGGAAAAAAGGAATTTTTTTTCCTGAACAGTCAAGACATTTTGTTTCAACCTGGAATTTTTGTTCCATCTCCACATGATTTTCTCTTCTTTCCACTTTAGCCTTCTTTCTTCTTTTTAAAGAAAAAAATTGGCAACTTGAAAAAGGCTTGTACCTTGAAAACGTAAAACGAAGCATTTTGGAATTTTTGAAGTAAAACATTCTGGAAGTGATAAAACAATAGAAAAATCTGCAAATGGGACAACAATCCGCTACTTTTAAAAATTCATGTGCCCACACTTTGCTACTGCTGGAAGTGGGTACATGGGACGATAACAAGAGAAATAAGATTTCTGGACCTGCAACAGGAGCCTGGATACGTGCTGGAAGTTTAGCTCTGCTCGCCAAAACAGGCAGCACTTGAGCAAAACGGCTTGAGTGCTCACCGCTGGCTCAGCGCGAGATCGCACGCTGCAGGCACTTTGTTCTTGCTGCACGGCTTCAGGAAACGCACACGAGCAGAGCGCGCTGCCTGCGCTCGCCAAAGGGGAGACACGCTCCACGGCCGACAAAACGAAGGGTGGTTTAACTGAGCTTGGGGTCGTCACAGCTCTCCTTCCCAACAGGCGTCTTCCTCACTTCGGCACAGAGCACCCGGTGACGGACCCTGTGCCCTGTGTGACAAAACGAGAGCATCTGTGGAGCAGAGACAGCCGGCATCCTGGGCAACTGCTGGCTGGACAGCCTTCAGCAGTGGTGCACGTATTAAACCTGATGTTAGATCTCTCTGCTTCTTAAAATGAAATTAAAGAAGAATCACAGTACTTGACCATTTTCCTGGGTTCGATACAAGGGAGCACTGCATGGCAAGGCCAGCACAAGGCAGCACCGCCGGCTCAGCCTGCCCTGCAAGTCTGGAAACGAGAGCACGAAGCAGTGACCTTGAGGAAGCCCTATCATTTAAAGAGCTTTAAGATCCTTCAGGGTGAATGATAAAAAAAAACATATCAGTACAAGACATCCCTGCATGAGAAGGCAGAGTCACGTAGGCAGCAGTGAACAGTACACGCTCACCCTCCAAGAAAATTTTATGTCTTTTCTCTGTAGGTTCTTGTAACTGAGCTGCTGCATCTGATGAAACCTCCAGCTCTGCATAAACCAGCATCTGCCGCGAGGCTGGAGAGGCTCCCCCTTGAATCCACGTTGGAGGTGCAATTAACACATTTCTCCTCAGGCTTCTATGAACCATAGAGCCCAAGCTACACAGGGAATCTCCCGAGCATCTCCTTGGAGAGGTTTCTGCTCGTGTGGCTGACAGGCGTTTTCTGACACCTCCGCTGCAGCAATGACAGCACGACTTCACTTGTGGTGAAAACTGGAGAAGGTCTTTCAGGATTTCCCATCCTCTTGAAGGCAGGAAATAGATTAATACACTTATTTAGGACTCTCCTACTGGAGCTGCTGGTGGACTCAGTACTTTGGGGCTCTAAATGTCAAGGCATATGCATCTGACCAGCTGACAGTATGTGGTGGTTTCAGGAACAGGACACACCAAGAACAGCCTCACGTGGTTACTTTACCAATGGAAAGTCCAAATTGCAAAGCTCAGGGCAAAAGTGGAGGCTACAGCTGTCTGTATATTATAACATACAGCAACCTAAAAAGCCAGAGGCATCCCTACAAGTGCCCCCGCGTAACTGGGAAGACGATGACAAGACCCAGCCTGGAGGTTGTCTCTTCACACAGTGCTGAGTGGCACATGGGCAAACACAACTGAGATGAATGCCTTTGGCTCTCACATTTCCCAAATTTCACATCACTTGGCAAACAACACAGTAAGACATGGATGAGAAGAGCAGTGTGTGACTTACTGATGACAGATTCTCATCCCTCCGCCTCCCTTGGCTGTGCCGACTGATGAAGGATCGCGCAGAGAGTTTGTAGTGGTTCAGCAGACAGGTGATCACAACCACCATCACCATCATCACCACCACGATTATGATTATCTGTACAAACTCCAACTCCGCTGCAAGAGAGAGAGACATACTTTGAGCCACCTGAAAAAGCAGCACTTAATTGAGTGCAAGAAGTAGGAATTTGGCCAAGCAGCCAGTGACACAGTGCAGCTGCATCCTTCCCCCACAAGCTCCCAGACACACATACGTGGGCTCTGCGTGCTTTGAGCCCAGCTACTTCATAAAAAAAAAAAGCATTAATTCATGTCTTTGGTGCCAGAGAACAGTCTCTACGAGGGATCTTTAGACACGACCCAGGAAGCACAGTTTTTCCAAACTACGATCCAGACAAGACTTCCCCAAACCCTCCCTGGTGCTCCCCCATCAGCAGTTTGCTAGGTGCAAACGGGCAGCGTTCCAGTGCCGAATGCTGCCTTGCTCCAGGTTGTGGGGCCACGAGCCACGTGTAATTGGTCATAATGAAATAATTCAGCTGAAACTTAGCTAACGTCTGCTGTTCTCTTCCCATCACCCCCACTCCTCCCTCCAGGGAGGAGAGGACTCGAGTCCTCCTCAGCACGCATGGGCACCAGGCACACGTCCCCACTGCCCGGGGGCTGCGGGTGCTGGCAGCCCGCTCCCCAACACCAGCCCATCAGCCGGGCAGACCCCGTGGTTTTCCAAGAGAAGCCCAACAGGACCGACGGGTGCTGACTGCGGCTCCCATTCCCCCTCCTCCAGCAGCTGGCGTGTACCAAAGCTGCTGGCATCACTGCCCAGGGCTCGGCCGGCTGACAGTAGCAGCTTGAGCGGCTTGAACTGGCATACAGGAGAACTGCCAAAAATTCTCCAAACAAACAAGAACATGCAAACAGACTATCCGGTTAACTCCAGAGACACTTGGCAGAATGAATTTAAAAAAAAAAAACAAAAAAAAAACCCACACTCCTAAAATTTAAGAAAATAATTCTTCACACCTAGCTGAGGCTAAATAAAATTGAGTACCAGTGACAAACACAGCACTAGGGTAATTATTTCCATGCACATGGCACCCAGAGAGCAGATGCTGCCCCAGAGCCCCCTCATGCCCGCAGAGCCTAGGGCTCCCTATGCCCTCTGTAAAGGAGGGGCCAGACCACCGAAAACCAAATTCAACAGTTCAGAGCATTTAAACTTTGTTTCTCAGTAGGGACAGCTACAAAATCCACTTTTGGAAAGCTGCGCCTTAAGCTATCATGGATGCTGCCACCTGTATTTTATTTATACAGACACACGTATATATCCATGCATACACAGAAAGACTCGTGGTGCCCCGAAGGGCAGCATCACGCTGCTTGTGCCGGCTGGGATGGCTTCTGCTGAGTCAGGCAGATTTTTTTTTTTTAAATGGAAAGTTTTCTCCTGGCAGGTGGCATTTAAGTGCCAGTAAAAGCAAATAAATGTCACGAAAACAGTCCAGGTGGTAAGTGCTGCCAGTTACCTTGGAGTTCATTCTGCTAAACAGCAGCTATTCCTGCCGCTGGACAAGCACATTTCCCATCATCCCAAAAGATCCCAAAATGTTTAACCCACTCCACCCACCACCTTCACAAAGCAGAATTACGCCTCGAAAGCAGGAACCTTATCTGGCACTTGAAGTTAAGGACCCTTGTGAGCGCAGGAGGTGACGGCGCCGGCACTCGATGGGGCTCGGGCACGCTGGCACCCAGGTGCGGCTGGACCAGGAGGCAGTGGCAGTGCCACCGTGTGCCGCTCACGTGGGGGATGGAGGGAGGGGTTGTCTTGTTCCATAGTCACATTTATGGCCACCCACTGGCAGGGGAAACGGGTCTCTGGAGCAACTGGAGAGCATCTCTGCAGGCTGAAGGATGCTTCAAGCCCCTCGATTCCAATTTATTTATTTTTATTAATTTTTTTTTTGCAAGGCAGGTTTCTGCACAGAGGCCCTGCGAGCATCCCTGCTTCCCTCCAGCACCCAGTGGAGGGGGTGCAGCCCCCCTACCCCGGCCAGGCAGGGGATGCCCCGCAGACCCCTTCCCAGGTGGGTGCAGGCAGCGCGGCTGCAGGCAGCGCCGGGTGCTGCCGGGGTCACCCACCAAGAGCAGACCCCGCATGGACACCGACCCAGAGCCCCTCTGCCTCAGCAGGTGAGAGCAGAGCCCATGGGTTGGGTAACGACGCCCAGGCTCTCTCGTGTGCAAGAGACCATTAAAGAAATGGGAAAAAAAAAAAAAAAAAGGACAAAAACCAACAACCAAAGGATTTAGGAAGATGAGTCAATTTAGCCTCAAAATGCAACACGTGCTTTGGCCACAGCAAGACACAAGAAAAAATAAATGAGGCCAGTGATGGAAAACTTCCTTTTTTGTTAAGAAAGGTTACATTTCTGAAGAAAAACAAGATGACAGTTACAAATGAAAGTTACAAATGAAAGTTTCTTTTCTAGAATGAGAGACACGTTAAATGAACCAAATCCTGCTAAAGTGGTCACGGTAATCTGGCGACACAGGTGAAGTTTCAGCCATCAGGAAGAGCTGCCCGTGCACCTGCAGAGCCAGGGGTCGCAGTGGCAGGGACTTCCAGGTGGTGGGAGGAAGGAACACGTATGGAATACATACATTATTTGCAAGTGGCCTAAGCTAAGTCTCCAGCACACGCACGCAGACACGGGACGAGCGGAGCCTGAAGCACGGGGCTGGGGTGCCGCCAGGCTGAGGCCACCACGCCAGCACCTTGCCCGTGCCCAGCCAGCCCCGAGCGCTGCTGGTCCTTCCCTAACCGGGGCACCGCTCGGCCGCTGCCAGGAGCCGCGGGCACTGGAGCAGCGGGAAGGCTCCTGTGGGGCAGGGGCTCCCGTCCCGCCCGTCTCCCCCTGTTCTCCCTTCGAGCCGCCCATCTGGAGGGGTCAGGACCCCAGGACCCCCGGGAGCCCGCGCTGCGGGACCAGGCTGGGTGACGCATCGCGTGTCGCTCGCTTGTCAAACTCCAAACTGGGGCGTTTCAATGTGGAATCTAGCCTAATGTTACAGCGATCACATTGGCATTATAAATAGAAGGCTGATTTTAATATCTTGCTTTGTGGGAGGGGGGAGGGCAATTAAGCTGCAAATTAACATTCTGTAAACGGGTTTGGTGAAGCTCTTCTGAACAACAAACCCTGATCAGCTCCCCCTCTTCTGGCTTTGGCACTCTCATGACGATGGCCGTACTCTTCCCCATTTTCCTTCCTTAGCACAGGGAAGCAAACGCCGCAACCACTGCAGCAGAGCACATCTAACCTCGTCCAGCAACACAGACCAGGATCTCAATGTTCAGGTACCACACTCTCAGCCAGCACCATGAGAAATACATTTGCCCTGAAATGAAGATTTCTTCTCCACGCTGTATTTGGAGTACACCAGGCAGCCAAATCCACCATGAACCTCTAATCCCTGCACCAGGAGATGCTCAGGAGGAGCTTGGGGCACCCTCTGTCCCCAAACCCAGCCTTAAATGAGGAATGCGGTCTGCGAGCCTATGAATAAACATATCAGGTATGCTGAGAGGAGCTTTAATCGCCCCAGCAAGAACACTCTTGTTGCCCAATGTGGCCTTTGGGGGG
>VXAL01001009.1:203101-235778 GCA_013399475.1 Chauna torquata | reverse complement strand
AAGATAATTTAAAAAAAAAAAAAATACAAACTTTGAGTTAATGTTATTCTACAAGTGCAATTCAGCTGCTATGCTAATAAAAAGCCTTTGGGGAACAAAAAACAAGCCAAACTGCAAAGCACATAATTTATAATTCTACTGGTATTCTTAAAAAACACACACACAACCAAACAAGAAAAAAAAATACTCAACACACTTTGTATTTGGCTTCCTAATCATTGTCACTTTTCAATTAGAAGAGACCTCATTCCATTTCTCTGTGTAATTTTCCCCAAGGGAAGTGTTATAAATGCACTAGGCTTTACAAGATGGGCAAATTCAGCCTCCAAATGCAAAGTAAGGTCACACTAATTTAATTTTGCATAATTTTTACTCCAGAATACATTTCAAACTAACAGGTTCAGACATCACATTTAAGTGACACAACCTGCTTTTCTCTATTTTCCGTCTAGACACTGCAACTTTTGGAGTCAGTAAGCACGCATGCAATCGTTTTGCAACTAAGCATTTTTTCCCCCCAGATTCTCACAATCCTGAAGCTGGATATTTGCGATCAAGTGAAATCACTTGTCACGTCCCATTCTCCGCTTGGTTACTCATTTCCCACTTTAAACCACGTTTGAGCGAGGGCTTCACAGCAGCCCGCAGCGCTCCGCGAAGGACCAAGAGCAGACCTCTCCGCCTCCCAAAGCCCGGGGCTCCGTGCAGCGCAGGCTGCGCGCGCTCTCCTGCCCGCGGGCTTTGTGCAGGAAGGCAGCACGTGCCCTCGCAGCCACGGCAGTCAGTGCCAACGCGTGGAGGCATCTCACGGGCATGCTGGTGGCAGCATCTCACGGGCATGCTGGTGGCAGCCCCCAGCCCCGTCCTCCCAGCCTCCCCACGCTTACGGCTCGGCAGAAGCAGCTGCAGAAAGGCGCAACCGAGCTTCGAGTGCCTCGAGTCTTTTATGAACAAAACGCCAGCACCCGCAGGTTTAAAATTTATAAGTATGTTTGCAGGACGGGTGAGCTGTTGGAGTCAATGGTGACGCTGCAAGCGCCGAGATGTCACCCTCTGCCACCCTGTCACCCACAAGATCCACAGCGGCCACAGGGGAGCTAAGGCCATGACGTGCCTCCTTACTTTTTACAACCATTATTACAGGTCATAAAATGCTTACTATAAACTTTATTAATGCTCATCCCTCCACATAGGGTATCACTGATGAAGACAAGTGCTCCGAAGCACTGGTATGTATAAAGAGAAAAAAAAAAACAAAAACCACACCTGCATTTCGCTGAAATAATTACGGATTGTCCAGCTATCATTTACAAGTGGACGGAACAGCTTTCAGACATGGTCTCAGCCAAGACCACCTTTGCCTTCAGTCAGGTATAATACACATCTGCAGGTCAAAACAATTATCTGTAAGCTTCAGTTAGGATTTCTATATATATTGGAATTGCATATCATGTGAGAAGGGACGAGAAGTGAAATTACTTGGGAGATAATGGCTAAGCTGAACAAACGTAGCTGCAGTAGCCACAATTCCTAAGTTAAAAAAAAAAAAAGCCAGTCATTGTAAATGTTGTGGTGAACAGTGCTAAAACTGCAGTTGTTTTGCTGAGACAAAATTAGACAAACCAGAGAATCCCCTGCAGAACACTTTGCTTCTCCCATGTTCACCTTCACTTCCTCTGGGTATTTTTATCTTTCAAAACCCTTTACTTCTGACTTGAAGTGGATTGCTCAGACAGCTCAGGCAAGATGAGTCTGATCACAATCTCAAACAGACTCTCAGAAACATCTTCTTAAGGGTGTGGAGAAAAAGCTGCTGCTGCCGCTGTCATCTTCTGGTGGACACCTGCCCGGTGTGAGGCCACACAACCCTGCTCGCAAGCGGGACAGAGCGAGGTACCTTGCTAGCAAGCCTTGCCGCTCAAAGTTAATTGTCAGTTAATGATTACCTAGGAAGGATGGGATATGCACCTAAACTTCTGGATGCTCCCGTGACTGTCCCTCAGTATAAGAGTCCCCGTATCACTCGTTTCACCAACATTCTTCAGGAAAAAACACCTAGAACTTCTGGAGGCTGCTCCGTGCGCCTGGCCCCGCGAGTTCGGCAAGCACACGCCGAACGTGTGCCAGTGCAGCCGATGCCTGGGGGCCGCCGCGCTCTGACAGCAACAGCCGGCAGAGGTGGCTCCTCCTGGGGGGCACCGCCTGCCTGCCCCCCCGCCATGCTGAGTCGGGGGGAACGGGAACAGCCCCAGAACTGGAAAATGGCTCTGGTGAGCACAGCCCCGCTGCCACGGGGGAAATTTCCAAGTTGCCTCAACAGCGGCACAGGTCACAGAAAAGGCGAAAGAGCGGGTTTAAAATTAAAGTTTAACTCCAGCTGTACCTCCGGTGGCTTCCCCTGACCAAGAAACTGATGCTCATTTGAGTGGTGGGAAAATCCAAAAGGAAGTGAGTAAAGAGTGCATGAGGCTAAAGACAAAAGCAACGGGGAACAATGCAGGTTTTACCAATTCAAAAGTTTCAGAGTGCTGTGGAAACTTTCCCCCCACATCACTGTGACTCCACTGCTGCCAGGACTGCGCTCGGTTTCATCCCACAGCAGGGCTGTCTTCTTGGAATCCCTCCCCAAACCCCAGAACCCGAGGTTATAGTCCCCTTCTCTGCTGGAAAGCTGCTCTGCAACCCAACTGCATGACGATCTCAAGACTGGCCATTTTCCACTAGACACAGGGGCAAATTTTTAATTAAATGTCACATTTTCCCACAGAAACATCCTGCAAGCGCCTAATGCAGCAGCCAAGCTGCTGTACAGATTCTTCCTGCCGCCCAGCAAGCCTAAAAAAATCGGGCAGAAAAAGAATCAGACTTTGATACCTCGCCTGCTGCAATACAAGGAGCTGCAGCTTGCTGGGCACGCCGCAGCCTCCCTTCTCCCGCCCTGCTCCAGCGGCAAAGCCTTAGCCTAGGGATTATGTGCATTCACGTTATACGCAGTTGTCTGCGGGAAATGATGGAATTCAGCTCCTCCTGGGACTGCAGGTGGAGCCCGACCCCAGCACGGAGCCAGAGAGCCCAGCGGGGCAGGATGCAATTACGGGGCACGAGCCGGGAGCCCACGGGCGAGCACGCGCCTCCCGCGGGGTGGCACGGGGACAGCCGGGGGCACCGTGCCAGGAGCCAGGCGAGGCTCAGCGCGGCGGCGGGACGCTGCCTGCGCCGTCCCCGCAGGCAGAGGCGGCTTTGTGCCACCGGAGCCCTTGCTCCGAGTACTCAGCGGCACTTTCTGCTCCTTGCTGTGCACGGCGCGGAGCGGAGCGCCTACGGTTATTTGTGGGGCCTGGTTCAGGCGGTGACTCAGAGCCGTGATTCAACAGATCCTGGCCGAGCGCCCGCAGCGATGCGGAGCGGGGCACCGTGGTGGGACCCCCCCTGCAGCAGCGCCAGGCTGGACCACACCGGCCTCCGGCACAAGCCCCGTGGCCGGGGACAGTCAGGCCCGTGGCCAGTCCTGAAGCTTACGAAATCCATAAATGAACCGCTCTGTACCGCCAGCTAAACGTGGTGGCACTGCAGTGTCACACTGCATGTCCCGGCTTCTTCTGTAATCCCTGGGAATCCAGGGTGAGCTCAGCGCTCCCTCCTCCCCAGCACAGCCCCACTCGCATCCCGGGAAGGAAGGGCTCCACACATGCCCATGCCAGACGTGGCAAAATCAACTGGACGAATTAATAAAGAGCATTCGCAGATCTGCTCTGAGCACTTCCATCAGGCACTGTTTCTCCGCTTTTCCATTAACACCTCTGACACCACGCAGCTGCCCTGGCAGTGTGATTCCAGCACAGCAGAGATGTGATCAGCCCTGGCTACATTCTTCTCTCATCCCAGTTTTCTTAGCTTTTCATCCATCCCCACCTTTGGGGACCTTTTGCATGAACAGTTCCCTGGTAGCACTTGATGGCAGTGCTCTAAGTTACATTAAAAAATGTATAAAAAAATAAATAATGGTACAGACACTTTCTGACAGAGTACGTGCAGATAAGGCTACCCAAGACGAAAGTGGTGGGGAGAAACGAAGTCCAAACCAGGTTGGTACTGCCAACAACGTGACGCTTGGGGCTGAAGTGTCCACACATCCTTCTTCCCTGCCTGTGATTCCCCAAATCCTGTGCTGCCAAGCTTTTTGGGGTACCAAGCAGGGACACACAAGGACTGCAGTCAAGGACACTATCAGGCCAGTAACCTCAAGGCTTCTGAACAAGCCTGTGGAGCTCCACAAAGAGCAAATGGAAGACGAATCTTGGAACAGGGGTAGACAGAGGTCCCCCTCTCCCAGCTTCAGCACGGGTCTGTCAGCACCCAAGATCTGGGCTGCTTCTTTAGTGCTTTCTCAGCTGCGCGTCCGGAGGTCCCTGCTCCCCTGCCTACCCGCCGCCTTTGACGCGCACAGCAAGGATACGACCCAGCACCTTCCCCAACAGACCCATGCTGTCGTTGTCACACAGAGCTTACTGCCAACGGGGAGGCAGAGACGCTGCCCGAAAGCAGACGTGAATGGTCCGACTTTCAGCCACTCCCAGCACCCTCATCTCTGGCCGAAGGCAGCAGTGCCGCGGGAAGCGGGTCGGGGTGTGGGAGCGGGACAGACGCCAGTATCCATCCTGGCAGCACCTCGACAGCCCGACCCATCCCCTCCCATCCCCACTGACGTTTCAGAGCACCTCAGCTTCAGCTGTGCCCCGAGGCACCGGGGAGAGCACGGAGAAGCACAAGGACAGTCCCTGCCACAACCTGCTGAGCCTACCGCTACCTTGCATGCCCCAGTAATTAGGGCACAAAACAACTCCCAGTCCCTTTCAGAAAATGGAAGCCGAGGACACGCTAAACCACCTTGCCTTACACACACCAACAGAGTCTTCTGTGAGTGGAGGACCAGAAAGGCCAGGAGCTGGCATCGCTGAACTGCCTTGCTGGACCCCCAGAGCTGGCCCGAGGTCCACCCGGTCCCCACGCATGCATAGCTGGGCTCGTGCTGGAGCAGTGCAGCCCCAGGGGCTTGCGTTCGTGCCTGCCCGCTGCGACCAGACTTCTGGAGACCAGGGGACAGACGTTAAGCGCAGCCTGGGCATACTTTGGGCCAACCTGCGGCTCCTTGGAAGGATCTGAGGGTTACACTCAACAGAACTGAGTCCAGCTGAAGCACAATGGTTTTGCCAGATACTCATCAAAGCCTCTGTAAAAGGATGTGGGTTAAGCAATGCAGCCAAACTGTGGACCTCATTTTTTCTACTCAAAGCTAAAAAATGTGAATTTGAGAAGAGCCATCTGAGTATAGGCACCCTCCAGAGCTATGTTTTCACTAGGGAACAACCTCACAACCCTTCAGCAAGCAGCTGCTGGGGGCCTGGACTCTGCTGCATCCCACCGGCCAGCACCAGGACCGCATCCGACCGTGTCCCTGCACCAGCACCCTGTTTATACACGCCGCATGGAAGAAAACACCCTGGCACTGCAGCAACCCAGCCCGCTGCAGCAACTTGGCACCATCCTATCCTTCCCAGCCCCGCCTGGAAAGGGGACATGCCCATTATGCTAAACATCACATTTGAATTGCTCCAATTTAAGCAAGAACCAAAACAGCTCCAGGCAAGAGCTGGAATCCCAAGGCTGCCAAAGAGGGTGCAGCACCGAGCGCTGCTCCTGGTTTACAGGAGCGATTTCATCCACCAGACGCCAAGCTCCACTTGTTGGAGACTGATGTTCTTGCTCCCTGAGATCATGCATGGGGAAGACGAGATGAAAGAACAAAGAACTTCAGATGGCGGATTACTCAGCCTCTGCCATTTGTCTGCTAGGTCATCTCAGAAACAATCAGACCAGGCAAAGTCATGACTGCGGTATTTGTGTGTTAGCGTTTATCTCTTACATTTATCATCTAAATAATACCTCCATAAAACCACATACAAAGGGCCCATCAGATTGTCAACAATTCTATTTGTTTACAAGGCAGCACGGGAAGTACTGAAGATAGACACAGAACACGATATTGCCATCGCTGGCACAAATCAGCAGCATCTTGAAGCTGCAGCAGCAACACCGGGGCACAGAAGAGAGCAGGATCAGGCCCGTGGCAACAGGCAGGACAGCTGGGAAGAGCCCGCTGGATTCGGTCCTGCTTCATGCATCATCAGTACAGTTAACAGCTAAATTACATTTCCAGATTCAACCCGGCTGGTTATGATGTACAAAGCAGAAGTAACGCCACGTGAGCTACCGCTAACTGCGGCAGGAGGGCAAGCAGCACGTCTGGCACCAGGACTCGCAAAAGGGGCTGGTTTGACAAAAATCATTGCTGGAGTATGGGCGATGGGGGCCCAAGAAGTCATGTGCATAGTGTCAACGCTGGGACCGTAACTGTGTTTAATACAGCTCGTTTTCTTCATTTGTCGCCCTGGGTAATCAAGCATCACATCCTCCGAGTCACTGGCAAACGATGGCCTCATCCTGCACCCCTAACTTTTTTGTTTGAAAGGAATGGCCCCATTTCATGCTTACAGCTGTGGAAGCATCAGGGGGATCAGGCCTCAGAAAATTCCTTAGTCCTTAAAACCCAGCAACTGCCCCGCTCACAATGCCTTGAAGGTGAACCTCCCAGGCTGGCAGGGCGACGGGGGCAGCTACAGGGGGCCTGTAGGGAGCAGGGGCTGCACTCAGAGGCCAACAGCGAACGATCAGCACAGCAGCACTCCGCTTCTACACGGAAACTGCAAACATCCGAGCTACGGTCAGCAGCTCTTTCGGCTGGGACACCTTTTGGCTCCCAATAAAAACCTGTCAACTGGTAACTTGTTTACAGAAAGTCTCAGAGACATTAACCAGCTCCACCACAGCAATCGGAACTAAGGAGGTTCTTCAGGACACTTGGACTCTATAACTTCGCGTATACCAGCAGCCCTTTTCCTCCCTTTTTTGTGCTCATTTCTCTCTCCCTCCCCTTTCAATATTTTGAGACAACACATTTTGTGCACAGTAAACTTGATCCAAGCCTTTTGAAATTACTGTAAGGAGTACACTGCTTTTGAAGTTTCTCCCAGTGGTAAGGACAGTTAAATTGAATTCAAAGAATAAGGTAATTTTGATTTTGCACTTAAAAGATACGTAAACTCGCCTGCTTGCTAGAAAATTCTGAGTGGCTCTCATGGCCCCCCCAAGCTGGGACTAATCAGAGCATCGCCCTCGGCTCCAGAGGCTCCGCACGGCACCAGACCCCAACGCCCCGTGCCTGGCCGCGCGGTGTCCCCCGACAGCCTCCTCGCCGCCGCGAACACGGGCATCCGGAGAGGGAGACGGACCAGGAGCCGCAGGCCTCGTGTTCAGCCACGAACAGCACAGATCGGTGACTCTAATGAAAATGAGTGGAAAGACAAAGTGCACAATATCTGGATCAAACCCTGCCAACTGACCCTGGAAGACCACAGAGGTTTTGTCAGGGTTATTTCTACAGATAGTAAAAATAAACACATTAATAAATAAGTATTTTCGCATACCCTGGAAACACTCCTGATCAATATGCGGCCTGCTGCCAGAGAGGTTTTTTTCCTTCCAACCAGCATAAAATCATGACAAAGGAAAGCACGTCTCATTTATGAACTTAGCTATAAATACTTTTGCTAACTGCCATTTAGGAATTTCATTTCCTGCTTGAGCAAGTCCTGTTGAAAGAGGCAATTACCAAATTTGTTTCTAGTTATAGAAATAGATGTTTGTTGCTGCCCACATCTGTTTCAACAGACAAATTGCCAGTCACGGACGCTCGGAGGAGAGCAAACACTGCATCCAGGGAGGGCTTTGTCACCTCTCTGGAAAGCTCACAGCAATTAAATGGATCAGGTTCTGACTTCGGAGCCCTGTCCCAGGCTGTAATGGGAGCTGCCGCCACTTAGGGGCCGTACCCTGCTCCAGGCCGGGCTGCAAGAGCCCCCGCCTCACGCAGGGCCCACTGCCTGCCCCCGCTGCCGCAGAGGAGACGCAGATCAAAACCAGGCAGCTTTAATCCCTGCATCAGGAGGATGCGGTACGCTGTATTTACGGTACTCGCGGAATGAACGCAGCAGCGAGGAACAGCGAGGTCTCACAGCTTTCCCGCTGTGCCCGGGACGCCCCATCCCAAACCAGCCGCGCTAACGGCACCGGGATGCCGGCCGACGGCTGCCGCCCAAATCGGGCGCAGCCTCGGCACCGACCACAGCCTCGCACCACTGAACGTGGCACGTGGCGGGCTCTCCCACCTCCCTTCCTACCCCCATCACGCCGGCTGTGCTCTAGAAAGCTTCCATTCCCACTTATTCCCGGGGAAAGCCCGCCCATGAGCCCAGCGCGTCCCGCAGCTCTGCGGGAACCAGCGCCGGCGCAGGGGTGCCCGGAGAGGACGCAGGTCAGGCGGCGGCACCCGCGCCAGACGGCACCCGTGCCAGACGGCTTGCTAGCGCACCGCCCAGCCCCGGCGTGGGGCTAAGGGCAGCAGAGGCGAGGCTGTGGCCGGGGATGCCGCTCTCCGGGCGTGTTTCCTGCGGTAATCCCGCCGCTCCCCGCACCGCTCACCCGCCCCGCGGCAGCCCGGTGCCGGGACCTGCGGTGGCACAGCCCGTCCCGTGGCACCCAGCCTGCGGCACGGCCCGGGAGCAGATGGGTGTTGAAATGCGGATGATGCAAGCTGGCCAGAGCCACGCTGAGCTGTAATCGAAACCGGATTTCCCTCAGCTCTGTCCAGGGCCTTATCAGCCGGACACCTCTCCTTTCTGTACCTCTTTAAGTGCTCCTTAAAGGAGCACTTAGGTACCTCCTACGTAGTTCTGCAGCTCTTGCTTGCAAAAGGAGCGACACTTCACAAGGGCAGTTTCTTCCAAGGAACAAATACAATCTGAAGTTACAGACAATCATGCACTGCAGATAAAAATGCAAAATGCATCCGAGTGCCCACACATACGCACTGCATTTGGTCACTGCAATATTCAAGTTCGTTTCAGCAGCGTTTGCTAAACGGGGCTGGTTTCCAGAGCTGAGACGCGGGCTGCCGTTCCTCTCACCCGGCCGGGCAGGACGAGGTGCCCCATCCCAATCCCCATCCCCATCCCATCTGCGCCCCTCCATTGTCCCGCGCCGGGACCTTTCCCATGCCGCACAGCCACCAGAAGGCAGATTGATGACACGGGGCCACGGCGGAAAATTTACGGCCGCCCAGCGAGGTCAGCGCCAACAATGGGTTTTCGGGGAGGCGGCGGGACGAGGCCACGGGGGCGAGGAGCCCCTCGGCTCGCCCGTCCCCTCCGCACCCCTCGCTCTGCACCGAGGGGACGCCTCGTTTGGCTTTTCAGTGGCCGCCGCGGGCGACCACCACCTGCCCACGGGGACGGGGACGGCAGCACAGCAGCTGCCCTCGCGCCAGGGCGGAGGAAGACTATGGGAGGATGGGGAAGAAGAGCACAGAGGGGAGGATTACCCAGCAACACAGCTTGTCCCCTTTTCACTGCGTTTAACAATAAAGTAGTAGCTATAGCAACGGGGTTAATTAATGCACCCAATTTGCATAACTAAAACTCTGAACCCATTCAAGCCTTGCTGATATTTTCATTCTTAAACCTGGCCTGCAAGACTGCGTGCTCTTGGCGCGGGGAACACAAACAAACGCGCACCTCCATCCGCACCGACATATACCTAGAGATAGACGCAGGTATACACACGGAATTACACCTAAACAAACAGCACACAAAACAACTGCTGAACCCCGGCTTCGGCAATGGGACCCGCTCATGAGACTGCAAGAGAGATTTGCTCCACGTACCTTTATTCCCCCCAAAAGCATTAGCATCTGCAAATAAACATCCTGAAAAGAACAGAAAAATGGGGACAGAAGTGTCCTTCAAAAAATAAAACAGGGAAAAAGTTATTTTTTCAGAGATGGAGGGAGTAAAGCGCATTCCAGGACAGAGGGGGTAAGGAGATAGGCAATGTAAAGGTTTCAGACTATCGTATAACCAGAGGGGGAAATGTCTTCTCACCACAAACATGCATCTGCATGATGTCTAGACAGTCATAAAAAGGGCAATTAAAGTACTGCAGGCTGCAGTAAGCTAATGTCTCCTCTCCCAGTCTAAACAGTTGAAACATACGGCACTAACTTTGGGGAAAAAAAAAAAAATACATGGGGAGAGAGAAAGACAAGTTTGTAAAGAAAAATGTTTTGAAATTCAGTTTTAAATAAGCCAGTAAATTAATTCAACCTTGTCAAATCTTTGCCTTATAACATATCAAATATTCCGCCTGCGTCCTGTCTAGACTGCGATAACAAAGGGCATTTAAAGCCCTGCAAGATGCGCTGACAGAGTAGCCATTTAAAGATGCAGTATTGCTTTCTCCATCTAAAACGATTTGTCAGATGGAGTTAAAATGAAAATGATAAGTAATCACTTTGGTTCACAACCATTTAAAAAGAAAAAAAAAACAAAAAAAAACAAAACCCCCATAGCCTGTAGATCTAAATCCCACTAAAATCACTAAATCACTCTGATGTATCATTCCAGCAGGATTTGTTTGGCTTTTTTTTTTTTTTTTTAACTGTGAGACATCACTATCTTTGTGTGCATTTCTAAATACTAGTGTTAAGTTTTAAAAAGCTAGCCCCAAGTGTTAATTGCTGTAAAATAATGATTTATGGAGAGACACTATTAAAACTCAAAGGGTTAACACTGAAAAGAATTTTTCTTTTTAAATTTATTTGAAAGCAGAAGGGTAAGACTGTCTCACGTAACAAACTGGCCAGTCTCCATCACTGACAATTCAGCCTGGGCAGTCACTGTCCTCAGGACAGTAACAGAGAAAGAAAAGTTAACGCAAACTATGTGAGTGCACGCTGGTTTTACTATTTTACTGACAAAGGACAGTTTTCTGGAAAAAGCAAAAACAGATACAATCTTGTCTAATACAACACTCCTCCCTTCCTGAGCTTTATCAGCTGTCGGAGAACCAAGATCTCAAAAAAATATATGCAAAACATGGCTTAGCAGCACAGACCAACGCTGCCCTCGGCGGATCGGTGAGCAGCAAGCGTGCTTGCTGGGCCACGGCCAGGTAACCTCCGGGCAGCCACGCAGAGCGCAACGCAGGGCTGATGCCTCCAGGCTTTTCCTGGCTGTGACGTGGGACGAGCAGGATCCCCGGGCAGGGAGGGGAGGCCTGGGCATGGGCAGCCCCTGCTGCACCCGCGCCCCACGGGTGCTCCCTGGGGCGGGGGGTCAGTGCCGCAAGTTCAGCACCCGGTTCGCTGCAGCTTCCCTCGGCTCCTCGCCCTACAGCATCCCACCACCACCTCGGCTGCACCTCCCTCTGCCTCCCCACCCTCGTTTCTTAATTATTATTTTAATAAGACTGTTTCCAACTTCACTTGCTCATTCCGCAATAGCCCAAGGGCTACAACTGTTCATTAGGCAGAATTTCTGTTTTAATTGCACTGACACAGATGTGTAGGTTATCTGGAAGAAATTACTAAAATGAGTTGTAAAGAATGGGGCTGGATGCTTTTCCTCCCTTACGGAGAGCTTAATTTAGCACCGTTCCCCCCCACACAGACAGCATCGTTCAGCCCATCGCAGGTGTCACAGTCACCTTTCCAGGGCGAGTGCCATCCAGCACCCCGCACGCCTTACAGCCGACGGACCGGACTTCAGGAAGCCTTTTTCCAGGTAGTTTTTAGCAGAGGTCAACCCCCATCAGGAGTCTCCCAGCCGTGCCCATGCCACAAATTCCCTGGCAAGGCGAAGCCCGAGGCCGCAGAGGCACCTTGCTCCGCACTGCTGTGGGATTTCTGCCAGGGTTGCCTCCAAGGGCCGTGGTGCAGGATCTGACCCCACGGGTCTCTCCACCGACGCAGGGGGCCAAGCTTTGGGGCAGCCCCGCGTGCCACGCTGTGCCCAGCCGGCACGTCCCCAGCACCGCCGGTGGGGTGGCCCTTGTCCCCCGGGTCCCCCGGGCAGGGCAGCCTGCAGCAAGCGTTGGAAATCAGATCAAGGTGATGTCTGTCCAGGAGTGGAAGCAACCGAGAGCGTGGATAAAGCTTCAGGGGAGAAGTACAAGCTGCTGCACTGCCTTGATCCGACTGCACCTCACTGTTCTCACCACAGTTTGTTATTATTATTACTACTACTTTTGACTCTTCAGCAAGACATGGCAACACCAAGTCCAGCAGGGACAGGGCAAGGCCACTGCTTCTCAGCCACGCTCAGCAGCCCCCGTGCCACCAGCTTCGTCCCCTCCCTCCACGCTCGGAGTATGAGCATCAGGTGGGAGCCGGGCTCACCAGGATCCCACCCGTGCTCTGCGCAGCCGTACGTCACCAGCCAGGGGCCTGCCCCGTAAAAACCGCACCGCTTCTGCTTAGCGGCGTTGGGGCTGCAAACCGGCCACAGCGCTGCAGCTGTCGGATCAGCCATGGGTGTGCACGAGCTGCCTCTGCAATTCCTGCTGGCAAGAGCCAGACACATCACAGCCCTGGATTCACCGAGAAGTAGCTGCCAGTGCTATCCCTGCTTAAAACCTCTATTTGAGTTTCATACGCTCATTCTTCACACAGCACACATGCACATAAACACAAGATGCAGGAGAGCACCAGATCCAGAAGCACGGCACTTCACCGACAGCACTGCCTAATAAGGATTTCAGGGTTTGGCTCTCTGTTAGCATTTAATAGATTTTAATTCAATAATAAAAAGTATGAGCCTGCCAATTTTTTGTTATGTCTTCTTGCCAGGAAAAAAAGAGGAACTGCAAGAACCTTGCCACCAACTTCTTCATGTAACAGCCCCCCTCCCTCACCTCCCAGCACCCCGGCGCAGCCCGGCACGGGGCTGCTCTCCGTCACCGCAGCACCAAGGCCCCCCCAGGCCAGAGAAAGCTACAGCTGCAGGAGCACTCAGCCAGCAAGGGCTGGGACACACAGATGCACATCAAGGGCTTGGGTCCCACCTCTGAATATAGCTAAAAGCCAGGAAAAATGTTCTCCTTCAGCAAAACTCATCTTTGATTTAAAGCTGGGGGAGTGCAGGGGGAAAGGGGGGGAGAATCACAAGTGGTTCACGTCAAGAAGTGCATTAAGGAAAAAAATCTTTCCTTTGTTGCAAGGGGACTTATTTGCTTTGCGTCTGCTGAAAACCTTTAAAATTCCACTATTCTATTTTAACAAAACCCTGAGACCAAAGCATCTCATGTGCTAAAATTCAAGAGACAGAAGCACATCAGTTCCATCCGCTATTTCTAAGTGCCTTGCTCAGGCCTGACTCGGTTTTGTGTCTTGGTCCTAGATGCTTTTTGGCAGTTTGCTCTAGACTTCCTGGCATGGGCTAAAAGGTTTTTATTTAGCTGGTGTCAGCTGAGCATCTGTGCCTGCGAGAACTGGAGTGGGGGTGATCCCAACTGCATTTCAAAAGCACATTTCTTTCCGGGCGCTGCATGGGTGATTTTAAATCCGCGCACGTTTGGGTCGCGGGGTGACTCCCCGCAGGGCATCCCCACCCCAGGCGAGCATCCCTGCCCCGCGGCAGGGGGAAGGCAGTGGGGTGCACCCCAACCCATGCCCCTGCCCAACAAAAGGCAGGGGAAGCGTCCAGACCCCAGCGTGAATGCCAGCATTGTGCTGCTGACACACAGGGCTGCCCCAGACAGCGGCACGGGGTGGAGGAGGGATGCACGCAGCATCACCCCCAAACCGCGCGGGGCCACGCAGCGGGGCCGGCTGCGGCACCACCAGCTCTGCCCGGCCGCTCGCGGCTCAGCGGCGGCTCCAGGACGGGTCCCAGCTCCCCGCGTGGCTGCACCCAGTGGGAACGACCAACTCGTGGGATTTCACACCTCCAGCCTGAGCGGGCTGCCCTCTGCCTCCGTGTATGTCACCTCTCCACACTCCCAAATGCAACCAAACCCGCATTTCAGTCCAGCACAGACTGCCGACAGACAACAGCAAGCTGTGCAGTTTCCTCCTTGAAGCCCTGGCATTTTGCATTCGCTGTTCATTGCGGTTAAAAGGGGCTGAACCAAAACGCTGCCTCTCAGCCCAGGCTAAGGATCAGCTCCGCATTCAGACAGGCTGAACTCCAGACCCAGCTCTGACACATATTTCTTGTGCAACCCTGGACAAGCCCCTTTACTTCTCTACATTGGAGGTCCCCACGTATAAAAATACTCAGCGAGATGTCATGACACGCTAATACCCCAAATAAATGCTAGAGCTAATGGCAAGTTACTGCCAGAGAACTGCACGAAGAGAAAACAAAAGACCTATTAAAAGCTCTCCTTCATCTCTGCCAGAAGGAAAACACTATTACCAAGTACTTAAAAAGACGCACTAAAAGAGACCAGACCGAGATCTAGAAATGCCCATTGCGCAGCGCACAGGGGAACCCGACCACCCGGCCTCCCCGGGGAGGCTCCCGCACCGCGGGCAGGAGCGGGCACCCAGCGCGCTCCCAGCCCCTGCCAGGCTGACGGGCTGATCCTGCACGGAAGCACCGCGAGACGCGCTGCTGCATCGCCCCGGGCACCGCAGCACCTCCCGGCTTGGGATGCTCAGCACGGGACTTGTGAACGCTGGGCACCAGCAGCAGCCACCTCACCCGGTCACGGGGGACATCCCGCCCCGTGGCTCCCACGCGGGACCTTCAGGGGTTACCAGCAGCTCACGGGCTGGCCAAGCAAACCTCCCCCAGCAGCTCAGACAGTTTATATAGCAGTGAAAAGCCCACCCGCTCCTGATGAGAGGTGAAACATGAACAGCTGAAGTTGAATCTGCTGAAGTCAGAGCAAGAGAGGAGTTTGGTTATTCTTGTAGCCAGCTGGCACCAATCCTTCACCCAACACACCCTACCACGTCCATACCTTTCTACCCAAAGAGAACCTGACTTTCTTCTCCCCCTTCTCACCATCACTCCCTACCCCACCTCCTAACTCCATCCCTCCTGCAGCAACGGAGCCGGGACACCACGGGGCGAGGGGGGACGAGCCACCCTGCAGCCTCGGCGAGGTCCTCCACCTAGCGCTTCCTCGCAGATTGGCACCTGCCACCGCGGCAGCCTGTTTTCTGACACCGCATGTGAATTATTTTTGGTTCGCGTGCACAGGAGACTGACAGATCCTACAATAAGGTTTTATCAGCAGTACGCAGCTATGGAAACAAACCAATTTAGACTAATATAACAAAATACCCAAGCTGACAACAATAAAATAAAGAAGGATGCATATGGGCATTTTCGCAGGGGAGTGTTGCCACGAACGCAGAGCGCAACCCAGCTTCTGGGAGTCAGGTGAGGTCTGTGCGTCAGCTCGGACAGATTTCACCCACACCTCTAAGAAATCACCAGGCAATGCATTTTCACCGAGTTACATTTTCTGCATTGTGAATTCCATTTTATGCAAACCCTCCACCCCACCCTTTTATTTTAAAGTGGGCAAGGACTGTATCTCCTCCTAAATCAGACGAGCAGCTCCTCAGTGAGGGCATCTCCTCCTCACCCCGTACACCACTCCCCCGAGGCCAGCACCCGTGAGCGGCAGGCGAGCAGGCACCCAGGCCCCGCAGGACCGGCTGCGCCCCGTCGTGCTCCCCGCCCGAATGTCCCCCGGGGCTCTCCTGCTGTCCCTCCGCACAAGCTGGGCCTCCGCAGAACTGCTCCCCTCTCAACCGGAGAAAGAGATTTGCATAAATTTACAGAACTTAAAGCCTGGCATCCACACTGGAGACATCTAGCAGTCACCAGGAAGAAGGGGGAAGGCAGAACAATTTAAAAACCCGAGAAAAAAAGCCCAGTGAACGCTAATCCCCCTCGGGTCGGTCTGGGGTGCAGTGGTGCTCGCTGCCCAAGGTCTGCCTGCACCCCGTGCAGGAGGAGCTCAGCTCCGCACCCGCAGAGGCTCCGGCAGAGGTTCCCCCGCAATGCTGGCGTGGACCTTGGCTGATGCTGCCACCGGTGGCCCTGAGCTCCTGGTGAGGAGGCAGTCGCTGCATAGGGTCACCGAGCCTGGCACCAGACTAGCCCGTTTCGGGTCGTGCGCTGGGTTCCCGCGCTCCATCCCACATCTCCCGCTGGGTTTCTCTGCAGGGGCCCCCAGCTCCCCCCGAGCAGCCCCGCGCCGCGGCTCCCGGCCACTGCTGGGCAAGCTGCAGCTGCAGACAAGGACCCAGACAACAAAGGCGAGGCAGAAAGCCATCTGATAGCAGGAGCCCAGCCTTGCAGACTGCAGCGTTTAAAAGCCCAGGGAGGCTTCCCCCGCCTCTGTGCAGGCACTGAGGTTTGAAAATGCAGCTCCTTGCTGGGCCACACAATTAAGCTGGCAGCAAGATTACTAAAATGTCCTGCACCCTACCACAAATAACATCCATATGGTAAGAATCAAGAACCCCAAAGAGTGCAAGTGTGTGACAAAGGAGCAAGTCACTGGAGACTGTAGGGAATGACTCTAGCCAAAAAGAAAAAAAAAAAAATCTGCTATTTATACTCTAAGAGAACTGCATGTTTGCACTTGCATCTTTGCCTCTCTCCCCAAGGCACAAATGCACATACAGCATGGGACAGGGAAGACCAGGTAAAGCAGGAAGAGCGGCACAGCCAGAACAAATCCCTGCTGACATGCTTTAATAAATCACAGGGCAAGACAACGGGTGCAAGTTTCACAACCATCAAGCAACAGCAAACACCTACTGCACGAGTAACAACACGAGAGCCATGCGGCTTGGAGCAGCACAGCACTGGGGCTCCAACAACAAACAGCAAATACCTCCAACTCTGCTGTTCAAGGCGTCACCACGAAGTAAATCATGTTCTGCTCCCCGGAGCACCCCAGCCGCGTGCAGAGCTGCCGGTGTGACCCTCCCGGCCGGGCACGCGCCCGCTGCTCCCCACCTCGCTGCCGCGCGCGGTGCTTACACCACCACGCTCCTTGTGCCACGGCTGTGGCCTACAGCCTTCTTGCATAAGCAAAGATCATTTTGTTGTAAAGTCAAATTGTACCATCAGGCTCTAAATAAAGCAACTGAAATAATTCCTTTTTGTCTCGTTTTAGATTATGACTTTTACCAGTCAGTGCTTGATAAAAGCCTAATGAATGATTTGTAGGTATTATAAGCATGTTAAAGATCTGAGCATGGTTATGAGCCAAGGTCATAAGCTCTACTGACTTCCTGGGCTCTATAACAATTGATTAGATGTTTATTAAAATCATTTATTCATCACTTGTTAATACTTTATTTAGTCGTTTCTTCTCTAGCAGGCTTGGGATACCACATTTGGGCAAAGACGCCTTACTTCTGGGGTACTCTCATAAACTCAAATCTAAATTGAGAGAGAGAACCATAAATGTTATGACGATGTATTTTTAAAACAGCAAAGGCTCTTCTGCAAACAGATTCAGCTGAAACCCCAGTCTGGTTCAGCAGGGCTCCAGAGGCCTCATTTTGTCCTTCCTGAACGTGGGCAGCCCCTTCCACACTCAACAGGAGTCTTGAAAAAAGTCAGGCTGTCAATCTAACTTCATAAAGATATCCAGCCCTCGGATTTAGATGTTTCTAAATTGAGCAGCAGAAAAAAAAATCCCATCCAGGATTACCAAAGAGCAGTCAGATAATGGGAGCCAAAAAATACTGGGTTTGCAAGATCCGCCTCTGAAGACACTTGCTGCATGCCTCTCCACAGCCCAGGCATCGGCTGCCGGCTGCTCGCGCTGGGCAGCCACCAACACCTTGTTTTGCCAGCCGGGCAATGCAGCTCACCATCCGCTTTGCCAGGCGAGTAACGACGGTGTTTACACTACAGCAGCAGCAATCATGCTATCAACGTTCATAATTAGATCTTGGCAACTCTTGAAACACTTCACTTCCCTGGTTTACCTGGAAAGGTGTGACCTAAACACTCAGTGCCTGGAGACATCTGAAAGCAAGCAGTGAGCGAGCAACCATGCTTGCGGGAGCCACCCGCGCACGCCAGCGCCACGCTGGGGACCAGCTCTTGGAAGGTCCCCATAGCCAACCCTGGTGGCCCCAGGGACATCTGCACCATGTCCGCAGCACCCAGGAGCACCAAACCCGTCACAAGCTGCTCCGTGCCGCTCGTGGTAACCATCCCGCACGCTTCTTGCACACCAGAAGGTGCAGCCCAAGCTCCCTCTCCTCCTGACCGTGCCAGTGCATGGGGCTCTCCCGGGACCGCTCTCCTCCAGCGCTGGTGGCCGACTCTCGTGACGACATGCAGAAACCCTAGGAAGGCCTGCAAAGCGCTTGGCATCGCTCAGCCCACTCCAGAGACCTCCCTGCCACGTCCCTGGCACCGGCGAGGGATCCGTCAGGCACCGTCCCCTCTGTGAACACCCACAGCTGAGCCCCAGCCAGAGCTCAGGGCTGCATGACACCCCCAGTGAGGGGCGAGAAGCCTTGGGGTGAAGACCCCCAGTCAAGCCTCGCACAAAACTCCAGCCGAGATGCCCAGCAGGGGCATTTTTAAGTGAGGTGCAACGTAGCAAAAAGCTAGGAAGAAAAGACAATTCCTTACTTCTCTCTCAAGTTAACCGTGCATCACTACTTGCAGACCTGATGTGATCACGGACACGAATCCCTCTGGACTCCCAGTAAAACGAGAACGCGGACAAGGCTCATGAGTGCCCGCGGGACGACGGCCAGTACGGCATCCCGGCACCCCACAGGGGATTTCTCCAGGGAACACCTGCATACGTAACTTTTTTATGAAGCCCATGAGGACTGTCTGTCACTGATAATGGTTAAGTGGCACTAATTAGTACCTGTCACAGCCTGATCCTGAAGTCCTGCTGGCCTATAAAAGCGGCCTTTAACCCCAGAGCATGCTCGCAGCACCACGGCCAAGGCTGCCGCAGCTGCCAGAGCTCCAGCTGACCGGCTGCACGCTGCTCCCACGCCGCGCTGCCCGGCCACGTCCCGCGGCCACCGGGCACGGCCTGGGAGGCAAGGTGAGAGGCTGCAGTAACGCATCAGTCCTCCTCAGTAAGGCCTGAAGAAGTGACTTTCCACGCACCCGAGAGGGCAGAGAGAAGCAACTTTTGCACCCCAGGAAAAGATTACGGGTCAGAGAGTGGCTGTAAACTACTGCAGCAGCTAAATAGCTTGGGATCCGCAGGCTCAGAGTCAGCTCCCTGATTTTAAGTCAGGCTGATTTAGAGGAACGAGTTCAGGTGTGTCGCAAATCGATTCTCTGTGCACAGGAGGCGAGGAGTCGCCTGCGCTGGCACGGGCGGGTGCGTGGGCAGCTGACGCACCCGGTGCGCGGGCGCACAACCGCGCTGGGAGCGGCACCGGCATTTATCGTGACGGGAAGGAAAGGAAAGGAATTCTCCCGAGCCCAACACCGGCCTGCGGCAACAAGCCGTGACCTCCGCCTGCTCCTCCTCCTGCTCCTCGCTGTGCAAGAGCCTCCTCCGTGCTTGCAGCCAGCCGGATCGGGATCGGTTGTTCCCTGCTCAGGGAAGGGCAGGAAGCAGCAGCTGTCCCCCACCCGGCGCAGATGCGTGTTTATAGGCAAGCTGGAGACCGGCACAGCGCGGCAGCAGCGGCAGCACCCGGCCCGGTGCCTGGAGCCGAGGCGATGCTCGCGCCCAGACGCGACACGCCGCGCGCTGCCTCACCTCTGCGCGCGGTGTCTCGCCCAGGGCGTTTTGGCAGTGGCCTGGGGAGCGTGGGAGAAGCGAGCCTGAATTCTCCAAAGCCACGTGGGATTTTAGGAAGCTGCTTCTTGCCTCCCTCTGGACTTGCCTGGCTCTCATCTGCTCGCGTTTCTCCGTTTGTTTCCACCATGCGTTTTGCCAACTTCTAAAACGCAAACGTAAAGCTGAAGGAGCAAGGTTTGAAGTCAGTGCTTTAAACCTGAGCTGAGCCAGCACCAACACTCCTCCTTTCCTCCACGTACACATAACCTTTGTTTTTCTCTTCAAACGCAATCAGCAGCCGAGGAGCAGGGAAGAGACCCAGGCAGTGCCGCGCAGCCACTGCGGATCGGTGCCCACGGCCCCCCTGCGGCCGCGGCCCCGCGAGACGGCACCGTGTGAGCGAGGGCTCACGCCGCCCACCCGCCGGCAGCGAACCAGTAATTACACTGGCTGGACCAACACCTGCTCGTGGTTTTGTCTTACACTGTTTGTGCAACCAAACCGGCTGCCAACACAACGAAGATGTGCTGGGTCTAAACAGGTGAAAACATGAAGCAGGGAACGGCGCAGCCACATTTGTCCCACTACGCCTCTGTGCAACACATGCTGGAAAATGATTTTCGGTTGCGTTTGCAAAAAGATTCCAAAAGCGGGTAAAAGCACTGCACGCGCTGACGTGACGGGGCTTTGCTGCAGGAGCCAGCCCCGCTCTGCCCGGCGGAGCGCGCGGGTGCTCTTTGCTGGCTGCGGCACCACCACCAGCAGCACCCAGCCAGCCGTGGGGCCGGCAGGGTGCCACTGACCGGCCATCACCGAGCTGGTTTACAGCAGAAGCGCCCACGGTGCCGGGCACCGGGGTCTGCGCGGGGCTGGCGACGCAGCGTTTCTCGCAGACGGAGCTGGGGCACAGCAGCAAGGTGGGAAGGGGACGGCAAAACCCTGAATGAGTGAGGGCAAAGACCCCAAAGGATCACTCAGGCCAACCTCAGGCTTTGTTTCTCATCGCCGCTCACAACCGGTGCAACCTTCAGTAGGAGCTTGGCGCTGCACCGATTTTGGGCAACGTGCTCCCAACGCTGCAGGACCTCTGCAGGCCACTGTGCAAGGCTGGGCCGGCCACCGCCTCTCTGCAATGCCGGAACGCCAGGATCAGCTCGTAACCGCACCAGCGCCCAGCCAAGATATGCTCCCCAGTCAGCAGATGGGATTTATTGTGGATGATTCGCCCTGGAATAAAAACATCAGCCCCACCTCTCGCAGCTTATTTACTGAGAGCCACTAAACAGAGGCAAAAAGTGTACACCAGCAACATCTGGAATTTATCCCTTCCTGCCTCCGCAAAAAAAAAAATCACGCCCTATTCTTTTTGAGAAAGAAAAGTGATTATATAGAATTATAATGCTGGAAGAAGATAGAGAAGAGCAGAGATTTCCTTTGAAATGCTGTTTGGACAATTAAAAAGGGATAGTTTCAAAGAAGGAACAAATCATATCTCAGCTTCTTCCACCCTGTCTCAGTGCCAGGCTTCCCTCCCATGTGCTGCCTAAGAAGACACTCTTAGGAAAGCAACTGAGTTTCCATCCTTGCAAGACCTTTAGTAAGCTGGAAAGAAAACCAACTCTAAGTCCCAACTGGTTGAAGATATACCAAAGAACAAAATCATTCCTGCAATTCCTGCCAGGAAGATTTGGAGGAGCCCTGTTTCCCGTGGAGAAAAGCTACCTGGGGACCAGCTGTCCAAAAGAGGAAGGAAGGGTCAATCCTTACCCAAGAGAGCCGATGCTCTGTCTCTCCCAACAGAAGAACGGAAAGGCTTTAAATATAGAAACAGGAAAGACTATCTGGATTACTGTAAGGATGCAGGGTCAAAACACGATACCCTTCACTTCCTCAGGTTCCTGTTCCAGAGCGGCTGGGTGACAGCCCTGGGGCAAACAAAGCAACCGCTGTCCTCCAAGCCCACACAAGTGCCTACAGCCACTAAATTATCCAACTGAAACTAACTGCATTGATCAGGCTGGAAAACAAAGCTGCGGTTCTTGGCATGCGCACAGCCGGGAGGGTACAGCTGCAGGAATAACACGTTTCTCACCTGCTCGCAGTTACAGCCATAACAAAGACACCCCGTGACCCTGCCAGCCCCAGCGCTAGGCGGCTGAGTGCTGCAGGACGAGCCTGATGGGCAAACACAGGCGAGATGGAACCGATGCTCCAGCCGCCTTTCAAACAAAACACAGCCTCAGCAAACGACAGATATGTCTGATTTTGCAAACGAGGGCAAGGCTGTTCCCAGAACCAGTCGCATTCCTTGGGCTCCTCAGCCCCCCGAGGCACCGTCTCCTCGGCAGCGAGCAGACTGGATGCAGGACTTCAACGGGACATTGAACTCAGAAGCTGTAAAATCACTGTGCAAAAAAACAATTATACCTATTTTTGTTAAGAGCCAATTTAAGCCTGTATTTAGGTCCCCTCACATACCCCTGCATTACATAAAGCACTTCTTCCACTTGAAATGTAGATTTTTAAAGGTCATTTTGCTTAATTTAATAGAGCCTTAACGTGGGTCTGCAAATCTCTGGAAGCGTAGCCAAGGAAGACACATGGCTGTGAGATACAGCGTGATCTCGCCGAGAGCAGGCAGCAAGAACGGGAGGGGATGAAAAGCATTTCCCAAGCTATGAACCTGCTGAGCCTGGAGTGCACTTGTGGTCTGAAGAGCAGCAAAACCCTACGGTCAATCAAAAGAGAAATTCCTGAACATCTGCACAGGGCTGTGAACCCGCTTGAGAGCAGCCAACGCGCTGCGCTGCACGGCAGGACACAGCCTTCCCTCGCTGCTCAACCAGATCAGCTGGGCTGAGCCCACTCAGCCATGCTTCCTTCCAATCTGAAAGGGCTACTTTCTGAACTTAAATTAAATAAATGCAGCCATCTTTCTGCTTTTGTTTTTCTGTTGTTGTTTTTGTTCTTAAAAAAAGCCGCACTAATAAAAAGCACATAGTGAATCTATTAAATTGAGGCTGTCTGTTACGTTTATTGTTCCGTACAATTCAGGCCCAGATGGCAAGTCAATGGACTCTAAGAAGTATTTATCAAGAAAACCCACGAGAATGATGAGGATTAAAAGCTACTGGCAGACCGAATACGTGCGTAACCCCGCAGGCTGCCCTGCGCCGCACTCAGCGCACGGACCTGTACCAGAGACCTGGCCTCATCCCTGAGCCCATCCGCAGGGCAGCCACCACCTGCCTTCACCGCAGGAGCTGAAAAAGGGGCAATTAATGTATCCTGGTACGAGTAAGTCGTGCTAGACAAACACAAAGCGTTCATGGCATCACAAACGAATGATCGGTATCACTAAAATTGTTACACACACTGCATGTGTGCGAGCATGCTGGAGAGGAAGACACTGAGCGGAAAATGCATCTTCAATTGGAAAAATGCATCTTCAAATTCAAGCAAATTCCCATTACAGTAATATAGCTGTAACAATAAAAGTGAGATTCCTGTTTATTACATGGAAAATATCACAATTTAATATCATTTTACTCTAAATTGTGTGAAGCAAGTGTCCATAAATCACATTGTTCCTTAAGTGTCCTGAAGACAGCACCTAGCAGGCCCAAGCACTTTCAGAGCTCAGTACGAGCCTAATCTGTACACGCGGGACCAAGTTATTGAAGCCAGGAGGCCACACTTCCACAAGAGTGGAAAGAACGAAAAAGCACAGGCAGAGCAGGAGCTGCTCCTCTAGGAAAGCAACGAGACATCCCTCTTCAGCGACCCCGGGCTCCTGCAGCCCGGGCCAGCTGGGGACACCGATGGTACCAAGAACGCGTCCAACCCTGGGCCACTGAAGCTTCTGAGCTCTGGACTCCACCCCAGCGCTCTACTGCGCAAGCCAGCATCCTTGAGCAGGCGGCTCTGCGACCGGCGGCACCGCGGGAAAGGCAGCACCGGTGAGGCGTGCGAGGCTGGGGGCACAGCTTCACGTTCAGGGGCATTTTTTGTTATTACCAGTAAAAACCGTAACAATTGTAGCACTAAAGAGGAGCACTACAGGGGAGACTCTCCTGGCCCTCTCCGCACAGAGCCCGACCCGCAGCAGAGCCCTGCGGGCACGTGGCTTCCCCAGGACTCGTCCACGGCAGCGCTGCGGGCGGACAGGGCAGGCGACGGGCAGCTTCAGCAGGACGGTGGTGGGGACTGGGGCTTGGAAACGCTCGTCTCGATGCTCAGCGGTTAGACGCCTTTTGGGAACTCATCCAAATGGCACTGCTCCCTTCCCACTTGCCCTGCAGGTAAATCTAGCATGTGGCTTACACAATCTGTTGACTTAAATAAAGCAACGGCAGAAGAAGAAAGCTGTTCAGACATCAGAAGAGGCTCATCAGTCCTTTGGGCTGACGTCTGGGTCACTTCCCTCGCTGAAGCACACCACGTACATCGGCCAAAGCCCGGTTCCCTCGGTGAGCGCATGCAGCGAGCGTGCAGCGGAACGGTCAAAGCCTTCAAGGCTTCAGCCAAAGGACAACAAAGACAAGTTGCCAAATTCTTCCACCTTTTTGGCCAGCCCCGACGCTTAAATTCAATGTACAGAAGAAATTCAGGTCCATGAGCTCTGTGCTGTAGTTGAGTCCTCTCGAAACCAATGGCAACCGAGCGGTGACTGCGCGAGCGCGGTGGGGCTCGGGGGCACGGGCAAATCTCGCAGCGCGGGCTCTCGGTGCTCCGCTCGCCTCCGCAGCCGCGCTGATCGGTCCCACGGCCGTGAGAGGCTTCTAAAGCACCTCGAGACCACCACGTGCTCTGCAAGCACGAAGTCTTGCTGGATACACTCGTCTCAAGCGCAAAACCCCTGCACGCAGCGCAAGGCTGAAGAGCAGAGAGGCGGGGAGAGCACGCAGTCCAGCGCGAGCCCTCCAGGCTGCCCCCACCAACACGCCCCAGCAGGACTTCTTGCCCCTGCAGTTTTCTACGGCTAGTCTGTACCTCCCTCCCGCTCACATCCAACTCAGGCAGCCAAGTGCCTCCCCTGGGGCCCAGCTTCCCCACCAGCAAGCACGGCACAAGCAAACTCTGCCTAACCCAAATCAAAACACCAAAATCTGAACAAAGCGACTCTGAAGCGGGTGCAGCCAGAACTGCTTTTGTTTGATATCAGAGTCACAAAGGGGAAAATTAATTCTCATAATGAGTGAAATGGGACAGAGGTAGAAGAAAGCTACCTCGTAAGATGCAGGTCTCCTTCCCCTGAGGTTTTAAAGCACTGCATGCAGGTGCATTTGGAAGGAAAAACAACCCACCTGACCACCATCATCTCTACTAAGATTGTGCAGCCATTCTGCATGATGTGCAAATGAGAAATGCTATACTCATCGTGAACAGCAAGCTAATTACATATTAAGCCAAATTCTGCATGTAAAGGATGTAACAACTGATGTCTGCAATGGCAAAGACCAGGACTTTGCTACTACACACACATAGTGCACGTTAACGTCTGAATCTCAAGGAAGGCAGAGGAGACTGCCAAAGCAGTTACGATGGTGAGTTCCTTAGGATACAAGCTAGACACTTAATCCATTTCTTGTATCAGACCTATGTTAGCACTTAAATAGGATCTACTGTAGTGATCTTTAGTAATAAGCAGATGTGTTTTCTGAGTAATGGTTAGTGTTACTTAACTGGTTATATTCACTAATGTAATTGACACCTATTCAATCATCCTTAATACACCCACTTCTTTCTCCGATACCATAAATAGATTAGAAAAGTTTCTGCAGATGGCCATGACCCCATTTGTTTGTGCACTTAGCCATGTATGAATCACTCTTGGCTTGTAGCAGCACTCTGGAATTACTGAAAGATAACTAGTCGGCACAGACACCAATAAATGAATCATGCTTTCCACAAGACCAAACCTTTGGGCTTTTACAGACTCCAATTACAAAGTAAGAAGAAAAGAACAAAGAAATTACTCAGTCTATTTGCACAAAGTCATGCAGAGTTGATTCATAGTTTTACAGAATTATTACTGACAATCATTTGTAGGGGGTTAGAGTAACAAACCAGCTACTTAACATACTGGACAGAATGCAGAGAGGGAAAAAAATCCCCAAACTACGACCTGCATATAATTCTTGAAAAGTTGTATTGATTTCTGTGCAAGTGCCTCTTTTCATTGTCAGTACATTCCAAGCCTTGGGGTTAACTGGCCTTCATTCTCCAAAGGTAAATTGTGCTTTGCTGGGTTGGTTGGGCCAAGTTCGCAGATGCGGGAAATGCTGCTGCACCTGCTGAAGTGCGCACGCCTCGTGCCGGCAGAACACTGCGTGCGTGGCTCCTCATCACTGCGTGCGTGAGCAGGGTCTTATGAATGGATCAGAGAACTGACACGTGCAAAAGCACTTGTATTTCTAAATGTACATTCTTGAATATATACTGCAAGTGAAAGACCAGCCAGTCAGAAGCATTTTATTAAAGATATGTGTGAGACTGAATACACTGAACACAAACGTGTGAACCACTTGAAAGGACTGTGGACATCCACCAACACTGACAACCTGTGAGGCAAGTTTCAAAAGATGTGCAAGCTATCTTTATGTAACGCCACAGCCTGTGACAACACTAACATATACCACAAATAGAATAAACCATGCCCTGCTCTACATGGAGCATAAACCTAGTCTTGCATCAACTGGAAATCTGAAGCCCAACTACTTGGAGAAAATAGGGGGTACTGTACCAATTATAACCTTAGCAATGTTACCTTCCTTTACACACTCAAACAGTAGTGTTAAGTTAAAAAATTTAAAAGGTGATGGGGCACTTGGTGCCACCCTGACCCCTGCAATACGCACCAGTGCGTCTGAGCGTTACAGCTGAATGTGCAAGTCTCACGGCCACGCCGCCTCGCATCCGTCCCATCAGCATCCTCTGTCAGAGAGGGATGCAAAATAACAAGGACGACATCCAATGGAACAAAGTCACTGACATTTTGGAAAAGGATGCAAGTCATATGTATACGTGATGCTGTTTGTCTAAGGCACTCCAGCGCTGCTACCCTTTGCGTGTATCTGAAGGCCCAACTTCACAGGCTAATTTAGCTTGCAAAGAAAGCAGGTAGCTTTTCTACACGCCAGCTGAATTTGGTCCACACCAGAGAGCTGCCAGCCTCATACACGTTAGACTCAGAGCTCAGGACAGGCCAAAAGCAGCACCAAAAGAGTGCCTACACATCTCTAAATCCGTTTGGGAAAACTTGCCTATTTGTCCTTCATCCTTAAGGCCTCCCAACAGAGGTAAACCCTACCCAAACTGGCTACAAGAAGGAAAGCCGCTACACAGGATTTAAACAAAAACCATAATAAATGTTCTCAATTCCTACCCCTCTCTCCAACTCCATCTATACTACATAAATTAATGTAACAAGCTCTCTTGTATAAGAATATGTAGGCAACAACAACCTCCTCCCTCCAAATACAGTTTATCTGAGGATGTGCTGTAGATAGGAGGGGAAGAAAAACGTTCCCACCAGCACCACTACAGCAGCAGCGGGTTGTCTTCAGAAAGCTTCTGAGTCACTAGAACCAGGGTCTTCAGGTGCAACAGAAGACTAAAAGGATGCATGTGCTAAATGGTAACATTTCCTTTCAGATGAAAAAAACGCCAGGTCAGGAACCTGCAATGTTAGGTGGGCGCTTAGCTAAATACTGTACAACATACTACAGCAGAAATGCAAATGCAAGTTTAGGTTTCACACTGGAGATATTTCAAAAGATTCACAAAGCTTTGATAATATTTAACATCTACTAATCTCTTTTTTGGTGTAATCATAAATTTACCATAGTAGCCAAAAGATCTGGGATGAACTACAAGTTCTAGCTGGCTGCAAAGCAGACAAGAATAATGTGTGCTGTTACTATTTTCTCTCACAACATACCTCTGCAGAACTGACTTAAAATGAGAAAAGAAATTGTGAAACTGTCATTACAAAGAAGCATTTAAAATGCAGATCAAAGTGCTGCCTTAGAAGCTGTATTGCTTGCCAAATCATCAAAGCTCTCTTTACTCTCAATAGCTCCCCAAATCCTCTGATTTGGATGATAAACTTCTACAGTTGAAATATATCTACTTCGGGGAAAAAAAAAAAAAAACCACCAAAAACTCACAACTCCTTTCTCTGGTTACCAACTACTTCTTTAACAAGTTCCTTTCAGACTATTTTCTTGTATTACTACATCAATTAACTTTCATAGAGGGCTTTACGCCTGCGTACACACACAGACACTACCCCAATACTTTTTCAAGCATTGAAAACTTCTCAGCTCTCAGAGGCGTACAGGTAGACGGTCTCGTGCATGAAGCCTGTGCTATTTAGCTACAGCCCTCCACGCACCGCTCTCCTCGAGGGGCTCCAAGCCCAGTGCTGCCCTCAGTGCAGCGACGCAGCAGCGGTGCAGCAGCCCGAGCTCCCTGTGCCTCTGTGGGGCCGGGATGCGGCCGGAGCCGATCTCTGATGTGTTTCCACACCTAGGACCTGCCCGAGCGACCTACCTTCCGTCACCCGAAAGAACTATAAAATAATCATACGGCAATTTAGTCACGCAGACGGGACGAGCACTGCGTAAAACTTCCCCACCAACATTAATGATTCCTTTGCTTTACGGATGTCTGGGAGCGTGCTCATGGTGTGAACAAAGTTTCTACCTAATTGCAGCAAAGTGGCCCTTGCACATCTCTCCTCACAAGCTGCCCGGCCAGGTTTTATTACCTCAGATGAAATCAGCCAACAGAAGATGCACAGGATCAGATTTGATTAGATCAGGTTAGATAAACTGCACACCACGCATGGATCTCCCTACAGGAAGCAAAGTGGTACTTGGTTTTTAAAATGAAAAGCCATTGCAAATAAATGATCTTTTTTAGCTAATTAGGGTTACCAAATTCTGACAGTTGCTATTACCTGAAACAAGACCAACAGACATGACTGTACAATGAGTTACTCAGGAAAGAAGCTGGATTGTAATTACTGCCTATTAGCGACACCATGTATTTTGGTACTTCCCTTGGAAAGGTCTCCTCACGTCTACCCATTTATAATTTAGGTTTACAAATTCTCTCTAAAACTGGATTTATCTAGCCACCATCTCTCGGCCCTGGAAAGCTAAAAATATTAGTACATTTGGTGAGCAACAGCAAATAAAAATAAATAAGCAGAGGGAACGTATATTTGCAAGTACTCTTCTCTCCATCTGCAAAGCAAGCACTGCTAGGGCCGCTCGTTCGGTATCCTGAAAATTTGGGGGGGGTGCCAGACCCCACCTGGGATCTCCTGGCTTGAAGGGAAGCAATATGGGTGCTGTTTGTCACACACTCCTCAATGCCAGTGCTCTCACAGGCAGGATCTGAAAACATAACACCAGACGAAACGAAGGCAAGCAGGGGGCTTGCTCAGAGGGTGGGGGAGATACACTACCTTCAGACACAGCGTAACAGGACTTACTGTGTCACACATCCCCCTCTGAATACACCCTGATGCTGACTGAAAAGGAGGCATTAGCCATCTCGTGTTTCCACGCTGCATTATGCATGATTCGAGGCGCCGCTGGTGCGCGGGTGTCTCAGGGCTGCGACCCGCCTCACCACCGCGCGGTGCAACGCGATCCAGGTGTTCACCCAGGGGAGAAAAAAATAAAAAAGGCTGACTATTTTTCCTCCCATTTCCTCCTCTGCGTCTTTTAATTCTCCCATTCAACCCTGATGATAAAACGCTAAGATTACATCACCGCCCGAGGGCACAAAACCAAACCTGCCTTTAAGACCCCGGTGCTGCCCCGGCTGGGTGGGTGACGGGGGGAGCGCAGCCGCCGGGCGCTGCTCTGCTCTGCTCTGCTCCCCCCGGTCACACCTCGCCACGCGGACCCCGGCAAGCAGCAGCGCTCGGCACCGAGACGCGGCCAGAGACACGCGGGAATCTGCGGATTTTGGCTGAAGTCGAACTGAGAACCACAAACTGAGCACACTTCGTCAAAACACTCTCCAGCTTGCTAAAGCGCCGGTGGCAGCTCTGGCTTCCCTACAGGTGCTCACCTCCTGGAAGAAAAACTTGAAGGGGGGGCAGGAAAGAAAAACAGTGATTGGGTATTGTATGCCCTGTCCTGAAATAGCCTGTAACTGCCACCGACACGGTGTCAAGCAAGAAACATAGCTGCCAAAAAAGCAGTATGAAGTGGAAAGGAGACGTGATCCTTGGTTGAGGCATCAGCATTTGGTTTGTTATTAAACCAAAGAAGGCGAAAACCTCCAGGTCCTCGCCTCGGACAGAAAGCTCCCTGCCCGCTCGCTCGCCCCAGCCTGGCAGCGGCAGCAGGCGGTGCGCGAACGCCTCGCCTCCCCGGGGAGCCCTCGCGGCACCTCCGAACCCCCCAGCACCTCAGCTCATGTCAGCGCAGAAGCCAAACCTCTGCACAGCGCCCAGAGCTGCCCCCTACCTGTGTCAGCCATCTCCCGGGTGGGACGCCCCATTTTCCCAGCCTTCCTTGGCAGCGTGACCCCTTTGGAAAAGTCCGGTGGGGTCTGAAGCAGCCCTGGCACGGGTGAGGCCCCCGATGCTGGGGCTGGATGGAGAGGGCAACCGCGGGATTCTGGAAAACCCACCCGGCGGTGCTGGCCGGCGGCAGCACGGTGCAAGCGAGCAGGAAGCCGGCGGCGAGGGAGGCACGCCGCCTCGCTCCGCTCCGCTCGCCGCGCCAAATAATTAGTTATTTACAGACCCTCCCGACACGCAGATCAGCCCTGACCTCTCTCACCCCGCCGAGGCGATCGGCGACCACTGCTGCAGCCGTCTGGCTGCCCAACGCCGCCGGCACCACGGCGCAGCCGGGCAGGCTCCGGCCCCCGCCCCTAAAACCCCATCCTAATCCTAATCCCGGAGCCACGCACAAACCAGCTGCTGCCTCCGCCGCCACGCTGCAGCCCGCCGCGCGGGGCAAAGCCTGCGAAGAAAGAGTTTTGGGGATCAGTTGCACGGTTAGCCTAATTAGAGGGTAAAATTAAAAGAGTTTACAGTTACGCCGCTTTCCCGAAGCGTTCCTGTGTGGTAACTTTTGGCTGGGAAATGAGAGAGCATCTGGTGGTAGCTGCCCAGGGGTTCCCCCAGAGTCATACTAAAAAGATAAATAAAATCAAGCCATCGGAGGGAAAAAAAGCTGTAAAATGAATTTCTCTCAGGGAGGCTCAGCTCTGCCCTTCCCACTGGAGCCAGACGGAGGAGGCGATCAGGCAGCAGCCCCTGCAATGCAACCAAAGCCCTCCGGTGCCACGGCGGTGAGCTAACGCTGCCCGCGACCGGCAGCAGATAAATAAGTAACACTGGCAGCGAAGAAACCTATCCGAAAACGGAGTAAGAGCAGCAGAAACGGAGCTCGCTCCAAGGCTCCGGGAGCTAATGGGGACAGCCCCAGGAGCGCAGCGCGGGAGGGCTGACAGCGCAGGGACGAGGCGCAGCGCTGCCAGGGGACAATCTGGTCACGGACCTCAAGGAACCATATGGCGTCAGGCACGAGCCTCCCGCAAAACCCGTCTGAATTCAGGAGCGGTGTCCTGCAGCGCACCCCTTTGTCCCCGGCCTCCCCAGGGCTGCGCACACAGACACGCTCGCAACATCCAGACCTGGCACCTGCCTCCTACCAAGCCGGTCACACATTGAGAAAATGACAAAAATACAAATAACATGCTGTTTCTAAAAAGTCAGTATGAAATCAAAAGCCTGAGTTGCTCCAACAAAACCTCATGCCAACAGTTAGACTGGAAGAGAAGCTTTTTCTTCAAAAGACATTGCACATTTTAATTCAGAACTTTTACCATAACCATAAGCCTTGATCAGACACGAAGTCTCTCATCCTTGTAATTCTGCGGGACGCAGCTCGTGTTCGCTAACCGGCTGACATAAAAAAGAACTGTATCTTCATTATTTATACACTGCTATTGGTATGCACATCTAGCCCGGCCTGCTCAAGTCAGGAAAGAATAATGGTCTATTCAGTACCGGCAGTGTTAATAAAATCAGGCAAATCCAGCTTAGTTTTGTCTGAACACGAATGAGATTAAATCAAGATTAAATGTGCATACAGTACAAAGGGTATGGTTTATGCTAAAATTCAGAACAAACACATTTTAGTACCCGGTATACAAATGCCTACAGATCTTCCCCAGGACACAGACACCTGAATTAAACAACGATGAAACTGGAGAAGGCGAGGGCAGATGACACTGGACAAAAGCCATCCAAAATACCAAGGGACAGATGCTGTCTCTAAAATACTGCTCAGCAGCCCTGCTGGAGGTAACGGGGCAAAGTCGGTGCTAGCAGGAGCAGGCAGAGCTCAGCTGACTTTCCCCTACATCCACCCAGAGCGAGCCTGCCCCACCACAGTGCCAGGAATATATGCAAAACCAAGGCTCTTTCCCAAGTTTTCATTCTGGGCCACTTTGCATCAGTCTGTGCAGGTTCAGATTTCAGCGCACACGACAAGGTGTTAGGCGGGGTACAGCCCTGACAGCCCACCCAGCCCCAGACGCCCTGAAAACCTTCCCTTCGCAGAGAATACCGTTTGCTTTAAACTGCCAGAGAAGCCAACTCATTTCTCTTTCCTCAGCAGTAGTATTATTTCCTCTCATCTCCATGTACTTGATTTCCAAAAGGGAAAGAGCAAGCAGAAAAGTAGGGGGTATTTAGGTCAGGCGCTGTCCTTACTGCTACTCTGCGCGGCTTGAAAAATAGTAACAAAAAAAGGCAAATAGCCCTTAATGACATCAGCAGCAACGGCAACCAGGGGGTGGAGGTGGGGGGAACCAGGCTCTCCGCACGCCCGCCCTACCCCGGCGCCGGACTGCGGTGCCCGGCACCCCGAGGACGCGGCGGGAGCCGGGCTCGCACCAGGCCGGGGAGCCCCGAGAGGGGGGCTCG
>VXAL01001009.1:151701-196765 GCA_013399475.1 Chauna torquata | reverse complement strand
GCCCGAGCTGCCGGCCGGGGAGCAGCGCAGGGCCGAGCCGGGGGCCCGGCGGGGCAGAAAGCCCCCCGGCTGCGTGTGCGGTACCGGCTGGGGCTGCGCCGGAGCGGCCCTGGCTTCTGGAGGCAGCGAGCCAAGCAGGCGGCCGAACACCCCTGTGCGTAGAGAGGCCTCGTTCGTGGACGGGCTGCTGAACTCGCAGCGTGTGCCCGGCCTGTGCGGCTGCGGTGCAGCCGGGAGGCCGTGCGGGCTGCCTAGCTGCACGTTAGGCATCGTTATCGCTACCTAATAAACCTGTTAACTTGGAATCTTCTACACCAAAGAGACAAACAAACAGGAGAACTACGAGAGAGGGAGGATCCAGGAACACAAATGCTTCCATAAATGCCTTTTCCCTAACTATTTACTCAGCTGCCGAAATGATTTCAACTGAGTGGTCAGTCTTACATGCTAAAACCAAGCCACCCATTCTCTTCTCTGATAGTCTGAAATCCCGCATCTGGTACTTTACCTGCAGGATTTTTTACCCCCTTTTGTTCAAAAAAGTTCCTGCAGTATTTGATCCCCAGATGCGCTATATCATCGCAGTTTGGGCTCAGAGGTGAACCACAGCTGGTCAGATCAGTTGGTTCAATCTCGCTCCACTGCAGAGAGCTGTGCACTCCCTCACCAGCCTTTATTTTCTAACATGAAAGACAGACAAAACTGAGAGCTTGATTTTTAAAGAGAATGAAAATAAAATGTTTGACTTGGAGTGAGAACAATGCTGAAGTGCAGCCGTGTGACCTCCTGGCTGCTTAGGGGCCGTGGTGGCCCAGACCTCAGGTGCTGCATCCTCTGGGGGTGACTCTCTCCGACGGCACTCCGTTTCCTAAGACATACGCCAGGAGAAACGGGCATGTAATGCATCACGTGAGGCCAGGCCAGCAGCAGCAGCTAGCTAAGCAAGCTGCCTAACTTGAAGCTGGCCATAGTGTGTTGTATAATAATGGAAAAATGTTATATGCAATCAAAAAACTAAACATGGGATGTGCATGCAACATTACCTACTGCTACTGTACTGATAATCTTTATTTTTATTGGAACATTTAAAAAGCCAAATTGTTATACTTCTTTCTCAAATGATGTGGTGTCTTGCCTGAGCCTCGTACTGCTTGGCACAAAGAGAACTTACAGGCGCATCTAATTAAATCGTATGAATCAAGGATATTGAATTGTTGCAGGCTTTTTTTGTTGTTATTACCATTTTAGATTTCTAATGATAATCTGTGAAATGGTGAATCCTAAGGCTTCAGGAAAAAAAACCAACACAAAAATGACACCTTTTTGGGACTCCAGGGGCCATGTGTGAATCTAATTTTCCAAATGAAAAGAGTTATAATATCAGTTAAAACCTAAAGGCTTCACTTTTGCAAATCTTGTATGCTAGATTTTATACAGCTAATACATCGCCAATGTTTCCAAGGAAACCAATATGCCCTGCTCTCACTGAACCAAATCTCACTATTAAAACAATTAAAAACTTAATCTGGGTTCCCTCCCTTCCTCCCCCTCTCTCCTTTTGGTATTATCATACGCATTTTAATTAAAAACACAATGGCGATAAATTTTTTACACATATGTAGGCTACGCTGTAAATTACCTAAAGGAAGCTTGACTCCAGAGCATAATAACTGGGAATCAAATATATTTCCACATTGAGCAAAAACAAATTAACGGGAGTCTTGATGAATCAATTATAGCCACTGTTCATCTCTGAAGGCTATTGGCCAGCTGACGGAGAAGTTTAAAATTCTGTCTGGTTGTGAAAAACACCGGTGTGTGCATTTAGATGCGGCTCAGACTCCCAAATGGCAGCCGGAGCGCGGTGGCGAGGCAGTGCCGACTGGCACCGGCGTCAGCTCCCGAAGGGCCGTGACACGTCCTGTGCCCCCGTACCGGCTCTCGGCTGTTCAGAAGGAATTCTCCTGATTTTTTCCACCAGGCGGCTGAGCGGTGGGATTGCAGGTCACAGTGGGCACAGAAAGCCTCCTTTCCACCGCCCCGCTTCCGCAAAGCGCCTGCACAACGCGCACGGCCGTACCGCCCAAACGCTTAGCTGGGTCCACGGACAGGTCGGGCACAGCAGGGCAGCTGTCTGAACGCCAGGCGCGGGCTCAGAGTTTTCCTGACTCGTGCTCCACGGTGTGCCGTCTTAGTTCCAAAGCCTGCTTTTGAACTGCTGCTTCTCACGCCTGCGCCCGAAGGCCCAGGTACGGAAGAGAACCCAGTGGGAGGCCCCTGCGCCTCCACCCGCGCTCGCTGCAGCGCGAGCTGAGCCTGGAGAAGGTGGGGGCTTGAGAACGATGCGCCAGGCATGGCGTGCCCTGAAACCCCGGTGGGGTGTCGCGGTCAAAGCACCTCCCTGCAAAGCTGCCCGTTGTCCTGGAACCGGCCGCCTCGGCCAGGACGAACGATGCCCTTCTTCTGCCGGGCTCACGAGCGAGTCACGCGTTTTGCCAGGTTTGCGTGTGAGGTTTCGGGGGTGCTGGCCTGAGCTGACGGGGCCGGGGGCACCTTCCGCGGGACAGAGCAGGCAGGCCCGGGGCTGGCAGCCTTCGGCCAGCACTGCCTCTGGCCTCTCGTTTGTTTGTACAGACTTCAGAGCACTGCTGCTGTCCTCAGGGCTTGGAAAACAAGTACGAGCCCCGGGGGCCAGCGCCAAGGAGCTTAAAGCCTCGACGCAAACACAGCTCGGGCTCTTTGTGTCCAATGTGTTTTGCTGGTTTGATCTGAAGAGGCAGCCGGATCCAGGCGCGGGGCTCCAGGGCTGCTCAGGAGAGGGATCTGCGGGTCAAGAGGCTCATGAAAAGAGGAAACCAGCTCCGAGCAGCAGCGAATGCCACCGGGAAGGCAGTAAACACAGCCCCGCTCTTTGTTTTGCCCGCATTGTGTTCGCGGCTCTGCCTGCTGCACATTGACTCTGCTCCTCTGTTCCCCTTGTGTGTGCGACTTCCACTCCCATGGCAAGAGGCTGAGCGCGAAGGAAGGGAACAGGCGGCACGGAGATGTTTCATGTGGATCCAAGAGCTAAATCCGTCCCTCGCTTGTGTGCTCCCCCGATTCTCCAAGGAGCAGAAAGGAAACGCAGCCAGAGCAGCTTCCTCCACCATTGTCTGAGCACTCTGACATCCTCCTGCCGGCACTGGTGAGGGCAGGGGAAGGGGACGGGGCGTCTGGGGCACTTCCAGCGCGCCCCGCGCCTCCGGCAGGGCTGGCCCAGCACCCCTCCCTCCCGGGGGTTCCTGCAGGCGTTGGGCTGCCCGGAAGATTTAGGGAAATGAGTCTTGCTCGCTCCTCCATGCACATCCTTCAGGGTAGTGCATGTCACTGTACGCTCCTCACAGATGCAATTTCCTGTGAAAAAAATCCCAGCCTTGCCAGCATCCCACATGTAATGTGATACATTCCCATTCATACACACTTCCCACCACTCTGACACGCAGCATTGTACAATTGAAAAAAGTGTATGGCACGTCTGCACTCAGAAATACCTAATTCCTAAATACCTAAATAGTGTGTAGGGGTGACTTGGGGTTATTTGGGAGGGCTTTTTTTCCCCCTTTTTTTCCAGAAGAGTTTGGAAAATTACTTTCCACCATCTGCCCTGCCAGAGCTGGGAAATATTTGGAATACATTCCATTCTCCTAATGAACACGCAGCAGCAGGGGTGCAGCAAATAAGAGAGAGAAAATCTTTCTAATGAACAACAAATGGACTAGAAATCAGATCTACATAGCTTCAGCTTTTGTTGCCTATAGCTTTAGGGTGATTCATGGAGACAAAAATCAATGAACGTGCTGTAGACCAGGCCTAGCACGGCATGCAGAAGTCTTGCCGTGACCCAAGCCGTATTTGTTTTGGGTACAAATACAGACTCTTGCTAGCTTCCTTTTCTTTTAATTGAAAAAAAAGTAGAAGAATCTCAAGTACGGTTCCTGTAACTCTTGTTAACGCTCTTCAAAGCGTGTTGAATTTATAGGATACTGTCAAACGCATATTAGTATTCATGACAAATCTTGTTGCTTCCAACTGGTATATAGAGCTGTACCATGCTCTTTTGTTTTAAAAAATAAAATAATGTGCTCAAACTGAAGAAGTTAGTGGGTCTTTCTCAGAGGAAGAAGGGCCAAAAAGTTCTTCTTGATCCATGCTGCGCATGGCCAGAGGTGAACTTCTAGGTGCATCACAACAGAAATTAAGGGCTTCTGTCAAGTACCTTATGTGCCATTATGAATATGCAATTAACTGTTCTTCTTTTAAGAGCGTTGCTTGCTGCAAACCATCTAGACATAAGCAAGTTTCCACCCAAGGCTTTTGGTGTTGAAGCTTGGACATACCGACTGGAAACGTCAGTTCCAGGCTCAGACGCTGTGTGAAGCGCAGGGCGAGCCGTCACAGCCGGCCTTAGTGTGGAAGTGTAAGGAATAAAGCATTCATGGAGCTGCAACCCATCCCTATTGGCAAAACCGCTGTTCAGATACTGGGACTTTTCCTCACACCTCCTTACTGGTGGTTATTTATTTCTGCACCAGTCCACAAGCTCTAGCCCAAAATACTCAGTAAGTGGCAAGCACCAACAAAGAGCTCAAATCATCAGCTCTGAAGCTGAGGCATCTCTCAGTTTGTCCCTTAAAGGAAAAGCTGTGGGAGCACAGGAAAAAAATTCCAGCCTGCGTTGCATGACATGACACTGGCCACAGCAGCATTGCCAAACGAGGCAGATTTAGGTACTAGAACAGGGAAGGTTTTCGTCCAACAGATATTACCTCAGAAGATACTACTGGCACTTCCTACACTATCCTGAAATCCTAAATTGATGCTACACATTCCTAGTTCCTAGAGCACTGAGTTCCTCATAGGAAACATCACCAATGGGTGAGACGGGAAACTATTTTAGCAAGAAAGCAACCTCATCCTGCCCTTATAGGAGGCTTCCAAAAGTCTGGAGCGCTACAGATACGCGTATAGCAACCCAATATGCAGGTGATAAAAGTGATGACCAGACAGGCATTGCTCTACAGGTACAATACCTGCTCTTCTCTAAGCAGTCTTTCTGCATCATTCATTGGGTGCAGGAAGATTGGGATAGGTGTTACACTGGCTTTCCTCTCTGCACCTGGTATTTTCACCTGTTTGTGTGCTGAGCTGCTGATTTTTTGATGTACGCATTGATTTCCATGGAGCCTGACTCTGCAATTCCTTCAAACGTTTAACCTGCAAGAAAGTCAGCCGAGCTCTTCCAGCAAGATCTTGCATGACCAGGCCTCTTTATTTAATACCATCTTCTGCATACATGTTCACCTTCTTTGTCACCCACCGGAAAGAGGAGCTGCATTCAGCATCACAAACTCATTAAACATCTACTTGGTTCCCCCTTGTTCTAGGTCTCTCACACTGCAGCATGCATTAAGGGAAGAAAAAAAAAAAAAGAAAAAGAGAGGAGAGACAGAACGTTCCTACAAAAAGCAATTTCTTGGCTGGCCATTTTTTTTTTTTTTTTTTTTTTTAACTCCCCTCAATATGGCAGGAGATATTTATGTCTGAACAAATCCTTCTCCCTCCCAATCAATCCAGCTTCTCTTGATTCTGCACTGCAGTCACACTGTTTATATCAGTCTGTTGCTGTGAAAATTAATGTGACGACACAAAACACAGCATAATGACTAAAGGTGTGTGAAATAGTCCTGGAGAAATGAGAAGTGACTTCAAATGCAAGGTATTTCCTCCTTTCCTTTTCTCCCATCCTACAAGCTGCTACAGTTCTGAAAATGGGACAGTTTTCAAATAGGCTATATTTGCAGAGCAAAGATGGATGCTATTTTTATTGCAAATTAGCAGATTTTTTAGCAGATCCAACCTCATTTGCAAGTGAAAGTGACTCTACTTACCATGCAGATATGGGTCTTATGTTGGAAACTCATGGAAATTCATGTTTTGAACATACTTACAGAAGAAAAAATAGACCCTGCCTTTATTTCTGTCTGAGACTAGCTCCACTGAAGAAACACCAGTGGGGCAGCACGTATTTGCTGAACTACTGCATTATGTGAGCAAGTGCGAGTGATCCTGAAGTGGTTTTTAAGCTGTGCTCTGTGAACTTCTGGGGGCTAGTGGACTTTAAGGAGTCCACAGAGATATGAAAGAAGACACACTGTTCACAGCCAGAAATTTGCTCTCCAGGGATCCACATTCCCCCTGGAAATATTTGAATGGTCGGCATACTGAAGAGGATTGAGAACTCACTATCCCAACAGACAGAGCTAGCTAGAGATGTTCATAGTCTGCCCTAATGTGAAAAATTTCATGTAGTAAATAGTATGAGGGCAAAACATTTTCAGTCAACAGTCAGTCCCACAAAAGATGCCATTTCAGAATGCCAAAACTTTTCATTTCGTTGGAAAAAAATCTGGTGAGTGGTTTAAGCCAAGAAAAACAGTTGAAAAAAATTTAGGGAAATCAAAACACTGCATTTAAGTGCTACCAAATCAAAAGCTTTTCAGGTTTTTATCTGAAAATGAGATTTTTCAGTTATAAGTCAACCTACAACTAACCAAGGTGAGCAAATGGTTAAACACCTCCCCACTAAAACAGAAGAATAAGTCATTACATCCCAAAATGTGCCAGTTGTGTCAAGCCCAAACCCCCCATGTCATAAAAGTACTGAGAAAGTAAAATTTGGGGGAGAGAAAAAATTGTGCACACCTTTAGTACACTCATACAACATTGGTGCTGGATTCCCAGAAGTGTGATTTTGGATTCAGTTACAGCTCCACCATGAAAATGAACTAAGAAAATTTTTAAAAAAAAATCTTCATTTTAATATGGGCATTGCAAGAAGAAAGTAAAAAACAAACAGCAGGCAGGGTAAGCAGAGAGATACGATTTCGAGAAGTGGAATTTGATTTTAAGAGTGCAATTTCTACCTGCCAGATTTGCACATGCATTCCTTGAACCTGAAGCCATATAGCAGGTGTGAACCTGTTTGTACTTCTCCTGACAGGAGCAAAACAGAGGGAAACCAGCGTTGCAAGTATTCAGGTATGCTAACAAATTCTTTTAGCAGATGCCAGTTTTACAGTTATCTGCTACACATGAAAAAGCAGAAGATGAGCGTCAACCCTGCCGTTATGCTGAAGTGCAATGGGCTCAGCTTTCTTCCTATCCCATTCTTAAATATTTTTGGGGTATATAGCTCCCACTTTCGTAGCGTCCATTACAAGGGACAGATCACATTCCTGAGCACTCTGTTGCCATGGACTTTAATTAGACCGTTTTCATCACAAGTGAGTTCAAAATCAGAGATAACATTTTAAAAACACCTAAACTCATCTTGCAAAAGTAACCAAATGACCACCATTCAAAGCTAAAGTAGTTTTTTTTAAAAAGAGTCTCAGACAACATCTCAAACCTCGGCTGTTCTGCCAGCTCAGGGCCCCTGTTCATACACACTTAGCAGCGTGTATTTAACACCCCGCACACCTGTCCCAGGCACCAATTCCCTCCCATCTGAGGGATGGCCGTTTGGTTTGTATGGTGGTGGTAGCACTTATAGCAGTGCAGGCTTTGTCGCTACAACAGTGGTTGCATTTTGGAAAAAGAAAGAACATACTTCTCGGTTTACAACTTTTACCATCCTTTTTTTCTTTAACATAGGTAGAGAGAATATAATTTATTACTGACAAAAAGATCAGGGTATTCTTTTGTGAGCATGAGGCATCACATAATTTGTAGCAGGCATGAATTATTGCAGTGTCTCCATCCAAACAAGTGAACATCTGTATCCCATTTTCACTGGCACCGCAAGATACCTGGCGCAGCCCCAAAATGGAGTGTTTAGCTACAAGGGTTTAAAATATGCAGTAATTTGCTGTTGTGTTATCTTCTGGTATTCTCTGCTTTGGAAAAAAAATACTTTATCAGTGAAGTCCTCCCACTGTCTATTTGCCTTGCTCTAGTCCAGAACAAAATTAATCAAGTAAAACAATTCTGAAAGCCTCATTTGTTTTCTCTCCTGAAGAGTAGTGCTCACGGAAGCTAGCTGGAGCAGCGTCCTGTGGAGGATGGAACACTACGTGTCTCCAGTTCTTGTGGCAAGGATGTTTTATACAGGCACAGGAGGACTGTATTGTATTCAACCCTCCCAAGGAGGGATGTAGTGGGAGAGTGATGTTAAGTGGGAGGTTCACAGAAGACATCTGGGAGCTCTCAGTCTGGTATTGCATCCTTCACTTTTGGAAAACGTTTAACACCTTGGCTTTGCTGAAAGCAAGGTGTGTTCTTACAGCAGAGTGCTACCTCAGTTAGCCATCTTGCATGAAACTTTAGGACAGAAAAGCTCCATTACACCCTTACATTCAGAGTCTGCCTGGACATTTCAGATTCTTTGTAGCATCTGAGATGCAGCCTTTTCTACACGTTCATGCAGTTAAATTCTCCATTTCCAGTCCTGAAAGATCTTTATCCGTCACTTTAAGAAATATTCCCTTGCCCTCCCATGGCCAAGCAGAACACTACCAAAAAGATCTTTTTCTCAGTCATGTTTGCCTTCCTCTGCAATCCCAGCAGAGTCCCCCAGCCCTCTGACACCAGACAGAAGCTCCTTTTGGGGTAACTCCCCCCTTGTCACTCACCCCCAGTGAGTGACTACTGCCCATGTGATATTACACACATTTTTCCTCATCTTCCACGCCATCTGCATCCCTCTGTTCTTTCCCATAAGCACTATGGGGAAGGAGCTGCCTGTTTCCCTGTGTTTGCACAAGCACTGGACAGTGGGGCTTTGGTCCTTCAGGTGCTGGAGCTTAGATGTTTGCTGCTACTTGTATCGCTACTAATTTAGTCAGTTATAAGGGTTGTACTACTGCCTGCCTTTCTACAGCGACTGAGCACTCTTGTCAGAGCTCACAGTCACCAAACCATTTGCTAGATCAACTCAGATAAATCTAAATCACTGTCAGCTCAGTATTTGGGTAGTTTCATTAATGCCTTCCTGTATGCAACTCCATCTCTGGTTTAACTCACCAGGGTAGGTGACTGGACAGATTGGGACATTTGCCCCAGTCGACTGAAGATGTGCTGGGTCACTTTTCTAACATGTTGCTACAAGTAAAAAACAAAACTCTTGGCTGTTCAGCTGTGCTGACAGTGACATAACACAGCTGCCATGGACCGCAGGCAGCAAGGCCCGTACCAAGGCAGCCACCCCTGCCACCGCCAACCCCTGAGCAAACTCCTCCATGTGGGAGGGTGGAAGAAGTCCCTGATGAACAGCTTGGCTTGGCTTTCCTTCCCTTCGTAGCTGGGAAACTGAGGCACCCAAGGCAGACGACCCCTTCTAAGCCACAGATGGGCAGAGGGTTTCAGCCAGTGCTGGTACTGAGTTTTGATCCAGGCTATTTCTCCCACTCATCGTGTCTGATGACTAAAACAATCGCATTGCTAGTCTGCTTCGAACTCTGCTTGGCTGTAAAATAAGAGACAATTGTAAGAAAATTCCTGTTATTAAATGTCCATGGGGGAAGCTGAACTGACTAAGAACATTCACAAATATCAGCAAACAGTATGTTGAGCCATGGAAATAAAAGCTGCAGAAGTAAATGAGGCCGTGTCTCCGCAGAGAAACACTGTTGCATCAGTACCCCTATAACTGCCCTGGAAGCCCTCTTACCTCAGGGCAAGGGGGGCTTTTGGGACATGGCTTCAGAAAAATGACAATTCTCTCTTTCAGACATCTTCGCTGAAGAAGATATCCCCAAAAATATCTACATCAATTCCAGTTCATCCCTTACATAATACCGAGTGTTTTCTTTTCATAGATGAAGTCTCATTAGAGCCCTGTGCCGATAAACCCATACCAGCTTCAGAGGATTCTCCCTGCACCGTAAGTGCAAGATCCGTCTCCGCTGACACTGCTTGCCCGAGCATTTGCAGGTTGCTAACTGTGCTCCCTGTCTCCTATCTACGGGAGCATCAAAGGGGAAAGAATGCCACTTGCCTAAACGTGATAGACTATCGCTGCAGGCAGGAGTAACTTGTGCTGTCAGTGTTCAATTAGCACCAAGTTAAACTAAATGTCTTGTGAATATTTCATAACGATCTGCCAGCATCATATCTGAACTCTCTGGCTTTTACCAAGCCATTTTCCTTCCAAAGTGACATGATGTGGAATTAAAGAGGGATGATGAGCCAATCTTGCTTGAGTATCTGTTCAAGAAGCATGCTATATAACAACAACAAAAAAGTAGTAATAATCAAAAGACAGCACAATATTTCTCAGCAACAGCAGCCACCTAAACTTATAAACTGCCTTTGAACAAAGCGAGAGTTTATTTTCTGAGGATGTGAAGAACAGCTTTTCTTTTTCTGATTGTAAATTTATTGTAGCCTTCCCTATTTACTTTGTGAGTTACAGGATCTGAGCTCATGTGAACTTTTATATTTCCCATCTTGTTTTTTCCACAAAAAGCTGAGAAGTTAAATGGGTTGGAATAGACCTTAAAAGCCAGGCTCGGCTTTAACTTGAAACGCGGAACCTGCAGCAAGCACCGGCTGAGCTGTGCAAGACAGCTTCCCTCACCTGTGCTGGACACAGTAGTTTTGAGCCAAGCTCTGTAGGATCTGGGGCAGAAAAATCCACTGAAATGCAAATACATCAGTGTTGCAAACCAGCCACTAAGCAGGCACGCAAATATCCAGCTGGAAAGTAGCTGCGAGATCTGCATCATCTGCCTGGAGGTCCTGGGCAATAGGTCACTGGGGTCATGGCTTCTGGGCCTTGCAGTGGGCAGTCTGGGGCGTGCACACAGCCCTGGCAGAGTAGGAAGGAGCTCCAGAAGGTAGAGGCAGCAAAACCTCAAGGGTCATGGTGCCGATTGCTTGCAGTCCCTGCTGAAGGACAGTGGCTCCCTCCAAGGATGGAAAGGTGCCACAGGGCACGAAGAGTCATTCCCAGATTTTCTGCTGAGGCTGCCAATAAGGAGATTGGTTGGTTCCAACAGCAATGGACCAAAGCCACCAATTCATATCACCTCATCCATCATATGCCCAGATGATGGATGATGCTGGGTTTGCACCAGCCTGGGCTGATATTCTGCAAAACACAGCCAAATTGCCTAGCTCCGCTTACGGAGGAGATGGTCCCCACAACTGATGAAGGACAAGCTAAACTAGAAACTTCTCCTGGCTTAGCTGCACAGGCTGGGATAAATGCCCCAGAGAAGTGTATCTGCACAAGCAGAACAAGTGCAGAGAGTGGTTTGAAAGTAAACTCTGAAGGTAAAGAGCAAGGCTGAAGTGACTGCAAGGACTAAGCCATTTCACTTTCTCAACGCTAAACAACCCATGGCTGGTCTCACCTAGCAATACTGCACTCTCACCTTGAGTCCTGTCTCCACTAGATTTTACAGCAAAATAGTTATCATACATTAGTTTTCTGCCCATACAGAAGAAAAAGTCACACCTCTTTGGCAACAAAAACTTAGTAGGAAAGTCCACGTAGGAGCTATTCTATAGTGCTGCTGCAACTGTATTGATGTAACAGAAAAAACTTGCACATGTAGGCAGGATGTGTGCTTTGCCATTTTAAGAACAGTATTATATATAGCATAACATATATAAATACATAGCGTGGTTTCACCTCTGGTCCCCCTCCCCTCAGCACCCAGCCCTTGCACACTGATCACTCACTTTGCTGCTGGCATCATCACATGAGCATCATTGCCTGTGCCAGCAAGCCAGAGCTTCTGCAGTCCAAGCCCAGCAGTGCTGCTGGCCCCACAGGAGATGCTCCCCTCCCTGCCCACCACAGCTGATGTGAGCACACAGAGAGGGCAGCCAGGGCACAGCGGTACCTGACACACAGGCAGCCACATCCTTCCCTTGCTCCAGGTCCTGCAGCAAGCGCATGCCCTGTGGCCCGGATCCTGAGGACACATCCTGGCTCCATCACTGCAGCAGATCAGGCAGAGGGGAGAAAGTCACAGGGAAGCCATCGCTATAGGAGGCCTGAGAAACCCCTGCACTGTGCTAAGGGCAGCAAGGGGACATTTCTCAAAAGAGATGAATGAACTAGGAGCTCAAATCCCAGTAGAATTTCCATTTAGTACTAAGCCACTTTGAAAAATAAAGCCCCTTGAGCACCTCTGTTTTTCACTACCTAGATTCCCCTGGTGAAGGGTGCTAAAGCCTTCTTTTATGGTGGGGGAGAGGCAGGAAGGAGGGGCAGGAAACCCCAGAGAGATTGGAGGCACCTGGGGAGATGGGAACTGGAGCCAGGGGAGAAAACAAGACACAGCCCCATGCCACTCACCTCCTCCAGGCCAGGGCACTGCTGTTAAACGCTCCACTGATACACGCTAATTAACCCCCTCTATGTTTGTGGATAACGAGGGAGTTGGCTGTGCTGGAGAGGGGGCTGGTAGGAAGCCTTATTCCTGCACCTGAGCGAGCTGGCGGCGGCTCGAGGGGATAAAGCCCAGCACATGATGTTTAAAGGCTCCTATAATTTGTTTAACAGACCTGAAGACCTGCCAGCATTTAACTGCCACAAATATAGATGTAATGCAAACAGCAAAACAAACCCCAGCATGGCTGGGCTGAAAAATTAATATCTCCCTCCAAGGGCAATGGAAATAGGGAAGAGCCTGTGGTTTGCAGACATAGGGAGGATTTTGCTGTGGACAGACAGCCTCATTAACAGCAGAATGCCCTGATCCTGCTCAGTACAAATACTGACGTTTACTCTCCCCAAATGGCTGAACTAATATACTGATAGTGGTGATGGCATCCTTCCAGCAGATGGGACTGATATGTTTTGTACATAGACCTGTTGGGGTTTTTGACACAGTCACTTGTCTGAGTGCCAGCATCTGAAATACAACTCAGGAGGCCTTTTATGGCTCCAAACTGGAGGCAGTTGGGACCTTTTCCATTTTCTGTTAGACAATCACAAAGAAAGGGAATGCTACCGAAGTCTGGGCAGATTAGTCATGGAATAGATTTGCCTGATTCTGTGTTCAGCTGTATAATAGTTGCCAGAGTAAATTCAAGGATGTGCTTTAAAATGCCAAAATATATTAGTTATGCTCATCTATGAAAATAATGATTATGGCAAAGGGATTTGTTTGTAAGCCCTAAAGAGAAAACACAATTCATCCCATATTTTGCTGGGGAAAAAAAAAGTCCCATATAAATAGAATCTCACTCCTGGAGTTTCAGAGGTGAAAAGAAGGGACTGGAATGTTCCCAACGTCGTCAGAGCCTTTCTGACCCACCCAGTCCCGCTGGCTTTAGCAGGTTGTTAGAAATAATCAGGAGGCTGTAAAAATAATATCTCTAACTTGATTAACATGATGTTCCACTTAGCAACTCCGCTGCTGTTGTTTTTTTGTCCTTGATAATCAGTGGGTAGAGGCTGATACTGTGTAATTGCTAACCACCAGACTGTATTTCAGTCTCAACCCCCCCAGCGAAGGGAGTGAAAAAAAAAATAAGGAAAAGGACCCAAGAGGAGGGTGAGAGGATAAATAATATCACAGCTTTACACGAGGGAGTAGCACACGTGTAACAGCTCCTATAAACAAGGGGACACGGCAGGTCAGGGAACGGAGGGCTTTTCTACTCTTCCCTTGCTTAGCTGTCCAAGTGGCTCACCCACAGTCAGGCTCGGGTGGGAACACCGCGGCCGCTGAATGAGGGCCCTCAGGGTGCGAGCCCGCGACGTGGCATGGGCACCGGGAGGGCAGCAGCCCCTGCCTGCGGGGCGAGGTGGGGACACGCGTGGCACCCCTTGCAGCTCTACCGGGTTGAAACACGTGGAAAACGCCCCATTTGTGTGAAGCATTATAGTTCACCTGGTGCCTCCAGGTTTCTGTGAGATGCCTTATTGCATTAGTGTTGTCAAATGGTGACATTTCTGAGTGTAAGTCATAGGGTTGTTGTTAATGCCAATTTAATGGTGCTAAAATGATTAAATATGGCAGGCTTTTAAATAATGAGGTACATAAAAGGTGTTAATAACCTCTTAAGTGCTTTAATAATATTCTGTGCTATCATAAAATGTTAGTAATTGGACCTCTTAACTTTCATCTGCCATAAAGTAATGAAAGAAAAAATCTCAACAGAGGCACTGAATGGCTGAAAATTTTGTTTAAATAAAAGAAAAAAAAAAGAACAATGGTAAAACTGAGCCCTATTTGTTAAAAAAAAAATAGGAAGAAAGAATTAACTGGAAAGCCCAACGGAACATGCATTTTAATATCATGCAAATTTTTAGCATTTCCCAAAATTGTCTTTGGTATAAGGTACTGCAAGAACAAAGGATCTGGAGAAAGGCACGATGGCTCACTGTGAAACCCAGCATCAGCTGGGATGCGTAGTCTGATGTGAGGCAAACATGTACGTTATTTCTGTCAGTTAGAAACGGCCTCTTACTTGTGCATCACAGACCTAAGCCAAGCCCAGGTCACTCTTTCAGACTGTGCAGCTGAACAGAGCTTCTGACGCTGGTTTAACACCAGTGGATCTGATCCTGCAATGGGAGCATCTCCTGTGAAAGGGCTTCTGGGACGGGCAGTGCTGAAAGCCCCCAGAATTTCATAGCAACTGAAAGTGATAAAGGGTCATTCAGAGCCTCCGTAGGTAATTAGCTGTGAGTTTAAGAGCACACAGTGAAGCACAGAACTGGGTTGGATGGGACAGTGAAATAGAGAAATGTACATACAATGGCAAACAGGGAGAACAAATAGGAGTATCTACTTGAAATTTGGCCAGGATCCTGGGTAGGCAGCAGCTTTGCTAGGAAAGGCCAGAGGTCTTTAAAATTCCCTTGAGGGTACTGCTTGAATCCCGCCTAGAAATTAGCTAGAGGAGCAGCAGCATGACTGTAAAACGTACCGATACTGGGCTGGTGTTGCCTTAAGACTGAGCAGGCTCCCCAGCATCATTTCCAGTAAGGTTTGTTGGGTCTCTTCTTCCTAAATGCTAATCCAACCCAATCAAATTACTGTGAAAAACCTGTATCAGCAAAAGCATTTTCATTAATAGAGATTTGTAAGTTCCTGATTGAATGGCTTTCCCAGGGACGCCCTTGTAAGGTCTTCCTGGCTTCCTGCCTTATGTGCTTTTCTTTATCATCTGTTAACATGTCCACCCAGTCCATTTTAAAAATGAGTGCTTTGAAATGACTGTAAAAATGAGCCTCTGAATTTTGGGGATAGCCATGTATCAGGTAGTGTAAGAGAGGTGTTGTGCAGCTCCACAGAGCACTTCTGAGCCGCACCAGCCCACCTCTGTGAAACGAGGACAGCTGGGGTTTTACCAGCCCTCTATTTATAACTTTGCGTCACACAGGCTGGGAGCAAGACCAGACCCACGTGAGCGAGGCAACCAATTGCTCAACAGGAATAACAATAGGAAACAGCAGAAGCCAAGAGTTTGCCCATAGGCATTGAAAAAATTATAATGAGCAAATCGATTTTGAGTAGTCTAAATTTGCTTGGAGATAAATCAGGAACAGAACAAATGCTCTATCTAACAGAAATGATTCACCATGTACAGTGTTCCTAGATCCATGCAGAAGGCTCTTGGCTGCTGTGAATGCTGGCTCCCCCTTTTTTTTTTTTGGCTTTATATTGCAGACAAGACCATTGTTATTTTCTCATTATGGGTCTAGCGCCGATCCCATTGAAGTCAATGACAAATTTTCCATTAGCTTCAATGAAGGACTTGGCCTCATAAAAGCAATTATTCATCCATACATAAAGTACTTCCTTGACTCTTGTATTTGAGAGCCTGCTACCCACTCATCGGCATCTCTCTCCAACACAGCTACAATTTGCAAAGGCCCCCTATGCCCCACTGCAGGCCCCAGTATCCCAGAATAGGATCATATTTCTTCTTACTTAGATGCTCTTTGGTTCATTTGATGTACCCATTATTTGAGAACTGTCTCTCCTTATGTCCATTAGGTAAATTCTGGATGAGATTATTATTCTGGTTTGGTTTGTAACAATCCCCCTGGATCCATCTTTATGCTTATTAGGATTTTAGAAATGCAATCTAATTTGTGCTAAAGCATACAAATTCAGCTCCCCTATGATCTGTGCTGTTCACATGTCATTGCTATGTCTGCAACACAGCTCTAACGTATACGCATTAGCAGGAGTAGCAGTGGGGGGTAAAGTCCAAGCAGAGAACCCCACTGAGACAAACACCTGAGCTCTGGTGAGCCTCGGGACCATAAGTGAAACCAACTGGTTTATAGATAATTCTTTTTAATTCCATATCAACTCTCCATCAAATACTAATTTTTTAAGCTTGACTGGAAATCAGCAAACTCCTTTTGTGGCCGTAAGTGCACTTTGAACCATGTTACTGGAATGTCAAAAGATGTGCAAAGCCAAACAGAGATGCTCATGTGCTTTTTTAAACCCACTCTTCACATTTTTTTTTTTTTTGTCTGCGCACTAGTTCAGATTGCAGTCAGTGCAAGCTTCTGCCCTGTTCTTGCTTGCAAAGTTCTGTGCACATCCTCAGCAACACGGAGAAACGCAGCCAGACCAGACATGCCAATAGCTAGCAATGATCAGTTCCTGGTGTTGGTTGGGCAAGTTAAGTACAGCAGAAGTTGTTTTGCTAGGATAGGTTAAAAAAACACACAGAAAATGTTTCATTTTGTGATTAGGTTTTGTGACTAGGTTAGGTTTCTGGAGAAACATAGGACAGTGCTTCAGTGTGACTGCCGTGTTGCAGCAGCACCCAGAAACCTCCCAGTGGCACAGACAGTTCCAGTTGCCTCATGATTTTACCCCTGAAATTTCGAACACGAGAAGTCACTCGCATCAAGACGATACATGAAAACAAGTACCTCCTCTGGTACCCTGTCTGAGCTTTGCCACCCCAATTTTGCCAGGTAGCACTTTTGCCCCATTGGAGAAGAGGCAGACACACAGAGCAGGGTAATACCACCAGAAAAAAGTGCTTTTCACCCTTCGTTACGTCGGAGTTGGGGCAGGGCCCCGAAGTGGGCTTCCTGCAACCCTGCCCGTGTGGTGGGGACAGTGAGAGCAGAGGGAGGGCCACCCTGGGCCACCGGCAGCTGCTGGGATGCTCCCTCAGCCACGAGAGGCCCAAGGCAGGTCAGCGTGCTGCGTCTCTGCTGGCTGCGTTGGCAACCGCCCTGAGAAGCCCGGGCTCTTTCATGTCAAGGCTGTGTAAAGTATTTGGATTCTCTAAAATCACTCCGAACTTCAACAAAGACTTGTCTTCTTAAAGGTTCTTCAGTACCACTTAATATTTAATAGTCTGTGCTCTACATCATGTAAAAGAAGCAGATAAAAAAAAAAATCAATAAAGTGCTTGCAAAGTTGCTTTGTACTGAGTTTCACATGCATATTTAGAAACCCTCTCTTCCCTGCCACTCACCTCATGAATCTATTCTTGGAGAATAAAAACTGGGATATACTTTGCAGCCAAAAGTAAAGTCATAAAGAAGTTTGCTCACGTTCCTCGACACATGAGATACAGAGTTAATTAAAAATTGTTCTCTGTACAACAGGTTTGTTTCACTGGAAAATGTCACTGATGTAAGGCTGTTCTACTCTTGTTGCCAACTACATTGAATTGACTCCATTATAAGCTTACTCCTCCCCCCTTCCCATTACTTTTCTTCCAATAATAAAGAGATCTTAGATCCCACTTTTTTATTGGAAAAGGTGCATTAAGATTAGCTGAGTTGGAGCAGCCACTTCATGCCCCTCCAGTCCCTGTTTATCTGTGGTTCTGCAGAAGAAACAAACACTTGCCCCAGCCCTGCACAGTATAAATGAGATATTTGGTCCTACAGGCATGGTGCTGTTAAAAGATTTTTAATTAGATAAATACATTTTATAAAAAGATTTTGCAGAATAGTTGCCTCTAGCAACTGTAACAATCTTGAAGCTTCATCGAAAGGAAACTCTTGCAGGAAACTAATGTGTTACATAAAAATGAAAGATGGTATTATAGAATTAATAGAAAAGGGCCCACACTCCAATGGAAATGCAGTCCCACTCCTGGAAAAGGGAGTTTGTTTCATTAATGCCTTCAAACAGCACATGGATTTGTGCTCTGATTTTTCCAGCCAGATTGCCAAGTCGCAGCCATGGCTGGAGGAGTAGGTGGACCAGGCTGGAGGGAGATCCTGTGAGTGCTCTCTTTCCATAGCTGACGTGCTTCAGAAGGCATCACGCAGACATCAGCCCTGGAGAAAGCACTTGGCTCTCCCTGCACTGCCGGCCTTGGTGCTTCATGAATGAGCTGGGGCATCCTCATCCAAACACAGCTGAATGTCAGCCCTAGCTTGACCTTCCCAGAACAGCAAGGTTTCCTGAGCTTGCTTTCCTTGCCAGCTAGCCATTCTGGAAGGATCTGTACGATCAGGAAAGATGTGGTAGCTATGGCTCACTGCCTAAGGATGGGCAGCTCCTGCAGAACAAGCAGCAGCCTGCAGGCCAGTGCATTCGCAGGGCACCCCGCCGTGCTAGGCACAGGGAGGAGGTGAGCCCAGCCCTCAATCCTACCACCACAGCCAGGAGTCCTAGGAAAGGGCGATATTAAGTTTAGACATGAGCCTGGTTCCTGCCGAGATGACCACTGGCTGCTTTGATGCCCCTTTTCTCCATCCAGGGCTGAACCACTCCTGAATGCCACATCCCCAGGGGACCTCTCTGCTGCCAGGGTAGGGCCACTGTAGGACTCTCCCTCTTCCACTTGCAAATCCCAGTGAATGAAGCTTCCCAATGTGCCAGCAAGGTGGGGAGTTTTATCTCTACAGACTCAGTACAGGACGGCAGCTGGAATGGGAACTTTTCCATCCTCACCCCCATACTCAGTATATTTAGCCCTGACCTAGAAAGACCATCCTTTCTAGGGCTGAGTTGTGATTCAGACAGTCTGCTTACTGAGCAGAGACTGCCAACTGTGCCGAATCATAGCTGATTAGAGGTGGGAGAGAGCCTGAAAAACAATACACCCAGGCAAATGCAGTGGGTTTGGAGCATTTCATGAAAATTATATTTAACAGCATTTTGGTGAGTTAAAGAAAAATTAAAACAAACAACCCTCACACCTTCCAAAATAACCCTACCTGCCTCTGGTGGGAGAGAAGAGACTGGCAAAGTGTTGCTATTTTAAATCATGGTGAAACAGGGTAAGAAAGAATATACATATAGATAGATAGATATAGGTATAGATACACACACATCTCTAGATGAGGCATGGGATACTTCTTCTGAGAAAGAAGAAAGGATGGACAGAGAATCTGACACTTCCTTGCAATTTAGAGGAAATTTTATCTTCAAGCAAAACAAATCCTATCATGTCTAAGGGCAAACGAGTGAAAGAAAACAAGTACTAGAAGATGTCTGGAGATATGTAAAATGCAGAAACGTCTGCTGTCAGGTCACAAAGTGTCCCACCAGCGCAGCATGGGACTAGAGCTTGTACCCCACAGGCATCTATCCTCTGCCAGCAGACACACTCAGGCTATCGGCTGGATCTGAAGGAGAAATCTTATCTCCAGGCCTGTGAGAAAATGCGAGGAGGTAGACCCAGTTCTTATAAACTAGCAATGCAGCCAGGGAGTTAAACTGGAAAATACTGCATAGCCCTGTCTGGAGAGAGCAGAACATGAGACTAAACACAACAGTTTAACAAATAATTACAGGTTCTTTATATGGACTAGAATTTGTAATCCGCCTTCATCCACTTCTCTTTGCACAGTTTAGAATTACAATGCCAAAGGGATCACAGGGAATCATGAAATAATGTCCTGCGTTTGAGTGCAGAGCAGACAGTCTCTGAGGGTTTTAGACAGTCCATTTGATACTCTTTTCATGAAACATTTACCATGTTGTACCAACGCGTTCACTCCATTGTACCTTAGCAAACAGAGCGTACATGCTGTTACAGTCACTCACATGTGCAGGATGTTTGCAGCCATTAAAAGTGATGAGAAAAAAACCTGACCTGTATAGGTTCTCCCGGTTTTAAATTCAGTTAAGTGTGGGCCTTGAATGTTATCTCCATAATAAATTTGCCACACCATAAAACATAGTGGGGAATCGGGAAGTAATATCTTGCATTTCAACAAATGCTCAGTCTCTGAGGACCTCCATCATCCATCTGATACACTTGGTATGTAGGAGTACAATTTCTAGTCATCTATATTTTTTATGTTAACTGCATGGAGAAGATCGTCTTATGACAGTGGTGCTGGATTGATATTTTGGGGACTGTGGACTGGTTAGCAGCCCTGCGAGACTCCCTGACTCCTCAGAGAAATCACAGCCATTTGGTTTCCCATCTGCAGAACAGGTCACTAATACCTCTGCTCCTCTGCCCTAAGCCCATTTACAGCCATGCCTCCAGGACAGGTACCTCCTTGTTTCCCTGAATGACATAGTGTATCCAACGACACTGAGATGGGGCTTATCTTTTAACTGAACTGGAAACAAAAAAAATCCGTCTGTGCACCCACTTGAAATGTAAATGTATACAGGCTCTGCAGACACAGGATTTTGTGTCTCCAGTACTAGCTCCCCTCTTCTTTTCTTTGGAAAATGCTGTTGGAGGATTGCTGAAGGTGGGACTGGGAAGCTGCAGGGATCCCAGCCTGACGTGAAGACTGAAACGTCTCCTTGCCTTTGGGGAGAGCTGCAGCTCTGGGGTCACACGCTGCGCACCAGCTCACGCTGCAGCCCCTCCAGCAGCTGCCAGCAGCTGGCTGGAAGCACACCTGGGCTGGCTCCCCCAGAGGGGACAGGGGGAAGGATGCACAGGCACTCCTCCCGCTTCAGTATTTCCACAGGTGCTTTTATATTATTTTTTAGGGGAACAGCTTGACTAAAGAAACAAAGTCATGTCTAGAAGTCAAGAGTAAATGTTAATAAAAATAAATGCTAATAAATATTGCTCTAAAAGTGACTCAATATTTCTGTTTCAGAGGAATTTGAAATGAATGTTTGTCAAAAGTCATTGAGGAGTCAAAAAGGAAAGAGAAATTATCTGAAGTCAAATAACAGATATTCAACTATAAATAAAAGGCTTTTTGACATTATAAGTGTTTTTTAAACATTTCTGTATAGTGCTGGAAGAAATTTCAAAAGGACAGTTTGTGAAAAAGTGGAAATACTTTGTTTAGAAACACCTTCAAAAACATCTCACATTTTTCATACTCTTTTTTTTTTTATTTTGTTCCTTACAGAAATAGTTTGGAAAACTGACACTGGCTTGGGAAACACTGCAGTATCAGCTATGCTGCATTTTTTGCCAAAAATATTTCACCAAAACCATGCATTCGGTTCTTATCGGGAAGTCTCTTTTAACAAATTATGTAACAAAATTATGTTGCTTTAAGCACCAGCTTAAATCCATTTGATTTTAGTGAGTTAAGCACAGACTTAAATTAAGCAACTGCCAAGTGCTTTGCTGAGCGAGTCTGCAGCCAGGCATCGAGTGAGCGACTGTGCTGAATGGGTCCTGGAGCACATGATGGAAAGTGAAAATAAAGCATGAAGAAAAAATCAGCAAATAAGCTTGGCGCTTGGAGATTTTGAGCTTTGTTTGTACAGTATTTCTAAGGTGTGTTTTGTATGTCTGAAAAATCATGTTATTCAGTAGCCCAGAATCGCTCTGCCATCCCCAGCACGGATGAATAGAAAAGGCGCAGCGTGCGGCCCTTTATTCTGAAGGAGCCTTAATCACTCCCCTCCCGAAACTGCAGCTCCATTTGACTGACAGAATTAGAAGCAATCCACATATTGGAGGGGAAAAAAGAAAGGCAGACCCATTTGGTTGTCAGACTGTGGGTACATACACAAAGCTTTTAGCAAAAGGAGAGAAGAAAAAAGAAGAAAAAGTTGTTGCCCTCCTAAATCACATCTATATTAATGACATGAATGACAGGCTTAAGGGGAAAATTATAAATCTTTCTTTCCAGCTTTTCTTTTATTGCCCAACCATATATTTCATCTTTCCTGAGAGCAGTGCCATTAAACACGCAGCTGGGAGACGCAAGCGCTGTAGATAAGCTGCAGCTAGACTCCTCTGAAGCAAGGCTGAGCGCTGTGGTCGCGCTTGCCCAGTGGGCACGTCTGTGAGCCCTTCTGCACCGGGCAACGACAATACCAAAGCAACCGCTATGGAACTTTGCTTCTGTAGCTGCCGGAGTGCCCTGTCACCACCCCTGCGTGCCAAAGGAGAGGACTAAGAGAGGTTGGAGCACTAGGTGGGGGCTGTGCCTGTGGCCATATAACCCACGAGTCCTGACACCCAGCTCGCTTGGGACTCCCCACCCCTCAGTACCCTGCTGCAGATGGGACAAGCAGTTCTGTCCCACGGCTCTGGGGCTGCGACCTGCCTGCAACAGCACCCAGAGCGGCTCCAAAGCCTCCAGAGCCCTCAAAGGATGTCCTCTGCGCTGGCAGAGCAATGGCATGCCTGTCTTTATGGAGGTGCATTGGACTCCTGATGGAAAGAAGAGTGTGGCTGTCCTCTCCCATGCCACAAAAGAGGCTGTCTCTGCCTCCGGAGTAGCCACCAGCTTTCTGCATTTCTGCTTTGTTCATTTTCCTACATAAGTCTCAAGGGAAAACAGAGAGGAAGACAGAGAAACCTCAGTGTCTTGCAGATCACAGAAGTAGATGTATTCATCTTCAGTTAAAAATAATTCCTTTAAATTTCCCCAAAACCAAGTTCTTTTTTTCCCTGGAGGCAACATATGACTAATATGACTGTTAGGCCTGCATGCGTGTATGTACATATATACATAGACATATACACACACATAGATGCTATTCACTTTCTGTAAGAGTCTCCTGTGAAAGACAGTTATGGTCACGTAAAACTGCCCGTACTCAGACATGCTGCAAAGATACTTCCCTGGGTTTTATTATCTGTGACCACTATACTTACGTTTTATAGTAGCCTAATTACAGATGATCCGCTTTAAATGCTGACATGCAGTGTTAAGTTATTCTGCAGGTGAATGAGTAGATATAACATTTCTCTGTGTTCTCTAAAATCCTGTAGTATTATTAACTGGATTTCTTAATGGCAGGACTGTCCAGAGAAAATCTATTTAAAAATGGCCCTGGATTTCCCATCACCAGTGGCACTGAATGCATAGTGTTTGGGAAATGTTTTTTTCATGAAGGAAGTGGAGGATTAAAAAATTAAATGGTTTCATTTGAAACCTCCTGCACAGCTTAGTTTTTAACAATAAAAGGCAATGATGGTTCCTTACAAATCAATTGAGGGGAAAAATAGAATTAAGAAAGATTCAAAATGAATAAGCCAGGTGCTGCAGCGTCCTGCTCTCTGGCTCTACACAACCCAAATCATACAGCTCCCACCTTTTTGCTAGCACTGCTACAATAGACAAAAAAAATCATTTAATTTTCTGTCACTCTTTTCATCTTAATGGACACCCAGAGTTTTCACAGCTGTAGGAGGACAGTGCACAAAGCCACACCTTTTCTGGAATGAAGAAGCATGGAAAAAGGAAAATTTGGGTGGAAATGCCAGAAGAAACTCTGTCATGAAAAAACAGGCTTTAAATGTTGAAAACACGTAAAGGACAAAATACAGCACAGGGGAAACAGGCTGAATAAAACATGCTGCTATCAAAGCCCTGGAGCTTGGTCCAGAAGGGATTTGCAGTTTTCAGATGCAGACTGTGATTTCTCAGGGCTCCGGAGCACCACTGGAAGGCCGTGGTTCTGCGGAGACCCTGTGCCTCATGAGAGATGCCTGTGCTGTGACAGGTAGCTATTCCCTCCCAGGCTCAGTCTAGCACATTAAAAATACAACAGCAGCTTTCTTTTTTTTCAGTTCACTGCTTCAAAGGCTCTCTAATGCGTTACCATTACCCCGTGCTCATCCCCACCACAGCGATAAACGCAGTATAAATAGCTACCAGTAGATGACAGATAGAACATGGACATGACAACAGTGTCCTCCCTCCGTTCCCACTGTCGGCACAGCAATATCTGTCGTGATGCACGCAGCGGTGGGACTGCAGGAACGCAGCAGAGAGGCAGAGGTGCTTGTGCGAGCTCAGCTGAAGCAAGGCAAACTTTTTGTGCTGCCCCTGAAACCATGCCAGAGCAGAATGTATAGGTGAATATTTATCTGAACAAAACAATAACCCCGGAGTTAATTAGGACTTGGCGTAATTTAAGAGTTGGTCATAACCAGGAATGTATGTAATTTCATGCTTAGCATTTCAGTGAGCTCCCTCTTTAGCTTTTTTTTTTTCTTCTAAAACCCTCCAGCAGTGCTATCCAGCTCAGGGATAATGGAGGGGATTAAAAATCAGCTCCTCATCTCATACTAATTCTATTTGCCCCACTGTCCTCCTCTATCCAAAGCAGCAAAATACAAGCAGAATGTCCAGCTTTGGGCACCATAATTTGAGACAGACACAGACTGATCTGCAAGAGGCCAGAGAAGAGCAACAGTAATGATAAAAGGTTTGGAAAACATGACCTGTAAGGAAAGGTTGTAGGAATTGGGTTTGTTTAGTCTAGAAGAGAAAAGAATGAGGAAAGATATGATAAAAGTCTTCCAACATGTCCAAGTTTGTTCTAGAGAGGACAGTGATCAATTGCTGTTCTTCTGCGTTGGGGAAAGGACAAGAAGAAATCACCTTAATTTACAGCAAGGAAGACTGAGGTTAGGTATTAGGAAAACACCGTTGCAACTACATATAGGAGCTGGAACAGACAGCTTAAGGCAGGCCTGGGGTTTCCTGCACTGGTGGTTTTAAGAAAAGGTTGATGAGGAAGAGGCCACATGCCTCTGAAGCCCTTTCCTGGCCCTGTCTCTCCCATTGCTTTGTGCTCAGCTCCTGCAGCCGGACACCGCTGGCGACATCCCTCCACCGAGCGGCCAGTGTCCTCTTGCAGGTTGGGTCAGGGAAAAAAGCTGGAGCTCCCTGCTGGGGAGTGCTGACCATCGGGTATGGCTAAACAAGCGGTTGTCCTCCCCTGCAGCCATCCGGAGGTAACTCTGGCTCCAGCAGGTGCCCAGGTACCCCCAGCTCCCACGCGGCTGCAGTTACCACTGGCCCATTTGGCACACGCAGGGCAGGAGACAGCTCAGGCTGTATGTCCAGCTCAGTGCCTCATCACAGCTTGGCCCTTCATTTGCGGCAGAGGCGTTTCTTCCGCTTGGGGTAAAGCTATTTATTGTAACTAGCCCCTCACAGCTCAAAGGGGAGCCCCACTGCGTCAGGCTTTGTACAAAGGGAGACTTGTCGGCGCAGCACAAGCAGTCTGCACAGAGGTGAGACAAGGAGGGGAGGGGACGTGCCGGAGAAGAGACCTGGCCTGGGTTGTGGCTTCGGTCGTGGCACCCCTGTGCAGGTCCCCCCTCGGTGCCGCATTTCAACCCCTGCCTTCGTGCGCACACGCACATGGACACCCAAAGCAGCAGTGTCCTGGTGAAGAGGTGAGCCCTGGCCTGAAGTCAGAGGAGAAATGGTTGCAAAAGTCAATCACGTTCTGCAAAGCTAGTAAATATTTCACAAGGTTCGCAAAGCCTCAAACTCCACAAGCTTGGCAGAGCCTGACCAGCCACTCTCCTCAAGAGCTATAAAGAGTCTGGATTCAACACTTAGCTGGCAATTTGCTGAAGACACATGGGGCAGAAAAGAAACCAAATTTGCTCTGTTTAGACTGACATTGGCTCCCCACTGTTGACAGCAGTCCAGATTTGGGGTCTGGTCTTTCTCCCACTGAATTCAACAGGGAATTTTTCCATTGGCTTCAATGGGGGCAGTAACAAGCCGTTGTATCTGTCAGCGCAGATTGCCAGTGGAAGACAAACTGGAATGGCTAAGTGCTGTCTGTAATGAGAGATCATTTTTTCCCTCCCTCCTCCTCTCCCCCAAGTCCATTTTCAGACCATAACCACATTTTAATGAATAAAAAGTTGTTGTTTCAAATCCTTGCAGAACTGCAGTCCCTGCCAAGCCTGTTTTTCTTCTGGAAAGACAGATGGATGTGCTCACATTATGGTAGATGTTTTTTGTGTGCCATATATTTTCAGTGATGTTCATGAAACTAGAATTAGTGACACTAATAATGACAAATCAGAGGGCTAATATTGTTTAACCCTGTTAAAGAGTGTTATTACATTTACATGTTCCCACAGAGTAAATGCTGTTTGGCTCAGACATATGTCTTGCTATCTGTTTATTTTTATGAATCAGAAATGAATCAGCAGTCAGTCTAAGAGTGTCCCGTAGATCTACTTGTCTCATATACCATTTTAGAAGGGGGAAAAAAACACAACAGGGTTTACAGAATCATTTTGTGTTCAGTAGAGGCATAATATTATTATTAAGTTAATTCTAATCAATAAGACATAATATTGCAAGTCTGCAAGGATTTATCCCAAAATGCTGAGCCATAGAGAGAGCTAGACTGTGCTCTTGCTGATGTAATACGCATTCCCTTTCAGATGGTGAAGACAAAACTAAACCTTCAAATTACGTCTTATGTGTGTGTCTGTCTAGTTTTCACTGTTTATGAGCAGATACACAAGTGCCTTGTTCTCAAGCCAACAGATCTCTCAGAATGCAAAGAGCAAATGCACAATGTAGTCTACAGCATTTGAGTCGTATTTGTGGACAAGACCTACAGTAATTTAGAGCTGGAAAATAATTCCCTCTCTGCACCACACACAGCAGATAAATAAAATAAAACGACAGGCACTAATATGATGCTTCCATCCAGATCTTTCTTCAGTACTCAGGGACTTCTGAGAAAAGGGCTAGGATATTTGGACAAGATTTTGAGAAGAATCCTCTACCCTTTGAATTATTAGTTCCCTCCTTATGCCTAGGTTTTGCATCTTATTTGTAAGGAGCCAATAACAGGCTTGATTATCTCTCCCTTAAAAAAATAAAATCAATACACTGCTTCAGAAATTTGACAAAAAAAGTTATGTAAGAGGTAAGAAAAACATCACACTTTCTTAGAGCATTAGACATTCCAAGAATTACAGAAGGTAATTTAAATTCAACTCAGCCGCTACTGTTGCAGTATTGAGGTTTTAAAGTCAGTTTATTTATATTTTAACTTTGCAGTTTCCCATAAGGCATGGTCAAAGTCTTTAACAGAATCACTGACACTAGGAATTCTCGTCCTCCTTTTCCCTTGCTCCTTATCAAGTGTACTTTGTTTCCTGCAATGGTTTATTGGGACCATCTGCATCTCCTCCTGTTTTCTCTCAGGCATGGAGATAAGATTTCACCTTTGGCTGTCTGGTTGAAGTCCAGCTGGCAGTCTGGATGTGTTTGGTGGCTGTGGCTCAGTGCCTGTTGCATGCATGCTCCAGTCGCACATGGTGGCGACAGAAAAACCCACGTGAGAACTACCCTTCATGTTCAGGACCAGCTTCATTTTCCTCTTCAAGGCCAGGGCCAAGAGCTTCAAACCTGGCTGCTTGAAATAAATGCCCCCGAGTGCTTATCTGAGTGATTAAACAAATGGCTGGGTTTTACAGCTGAAGCCCTCACTGATGGAAGGGAATGGCAAGGCCTGCTAGGATGACTAGTGCACTGTTTGCCAAACCAATACCCAAAGTGCTTTCCAGATTTTTTCAAACTACTTTTGGACCAAAAAATGTCCTTGCAGCTGCCTCCCTCTCTGGTGACCACTTTCCTCAGTCCTCATCCCACTGCCCAACTTGAGAGCAGTGCAACTGCTCCCTGCATCCTCTAAGGACTTACAGCGATTGTGCCTGTGACAGTCATCGCTGTGTTAGGAGCAAAATTAAATAGGGCACTTCCACGCTAAGCTGCCCAAGATGGGGAAATTGCCATAGTAAGAGCTACCATTCATCCCACGCAGCTCGGAGCGCTTTTGGATGTCTGGCCATCTTACTGTTCTCCCCTGTTACTGATTTTTGCCTTATTCAGTACTTGAACATGAAGCAAAAGGCCTGGATTTCAGTCTTTGGAAGTGGTAATATTTGCTGCTGAGGCCAGTCCAGCTGGGTAATCTGGTTTATTTGCAGCAGAGGCCTGGTAAAACACGCTGCAGCAAATGGTTAGAAAGTGAAATCAGCCCTCCACCAGACGGGGCGGGGGACGACAGCTCCCAGCGCTGGGGGAAGGATGGGAGAGCTCTCCTTCACAGTTTATCTAGCAACCCTGCAGAAATGTTGCAGTCTTTGAAGATAACAGGAGCAAAACCAGTTCCTTTCTTCCTTCCTTGCCTCTTTCTTTCCTCCCTTCATTTTGGATACACATTATCCACACAGAGGGTCAAGTATCTAGTTAAATGAAATGTTTTTCAAAAGCCCAATGTGAAGGTTTAAAAACGCAGACAAACCGTCTCGAGGCTCACTGCACATTTTCCCAAGAAACCGAAGGAACACCTTGTGTACTGAATCTTTTATTTCTTTGTTTCTTTCCTTTTTTTATTCTGTGAATATTTTTATTCTTATTTTTTAGTATCTTGTGAAATAGAAGAAACCACTAATCTTTGCTCTATTTGATGTTTCAGAAAAGCCAAAGAGACAAATCTGTAAAAGCACTTTCTCTGTTTGTTAGATTTTTTTTTACTTCTTCTTAAACACAGCCTGCAAGTCTCAGAAGAAGTCAAGGACTCGGGTTTCTCTTTGTTTTTAGTGCCTGGCTGCTTCTACTGTGTTAAAGTGTCAGCTCCAGATAAATAAGGGAATGAAAACAGAGAAGGTCTATTTAAGAGAAAATGTCTGTCCTTCAAAGTCTGGAGAGATAGAAGCAGATTTATAGTCCCCTGGGCAACATCCAGGGAATATTTTGGAGACTTGAGGCAAATTGTGGATGCTGGAGCAACAGAACTGAGTGGTTTTGTGTGTCCTTATATCGAACTGAGGTCTGAGCTGCTTCACATCTAGAAAAGTGAAAAGCAGATTAAACCTGGAAAGGGAGGGGGCAAGAAGAGGTCCTTGCCCTGTGGGCCACTGCAGCGGTGACAGCATGAACCTCAGAGGAGGGGTTGGTCTATGGCCAAAGGATCACAGGTAGCCGCTGGCCAGGACAAAGAGGCTTTGGGCTGGAGCCACAAGTTAGAGGAAGTTTGGAGCTGTGAAATTCAGACTTTGATCTGCAGAAGCTGCACACAGCTTGAGCGTGCTGGGCTCTGCAGGTCAGGATGCCGGTTCGGACCTTCTCTACTGCAGATATAAAGGTAACAGTTTCCTGACTGGGTATTTAGTGCGATTCCCCAGGTGGGCTTACTGAAACCTTCATCACGCGCCTTGGGGCGGTCAGTTGTTGCTACAGAAGGCAGGAAGCACATCCCCTCTCTCCCTTTGTGTGCAGTGGTCAGGGTCAGTGGTTTTTACCCTGTCCTGGGCATCCAGCTGGCCCTGCCTCCTCACCCAAGGACACCAGGGAGCATCTCTATGCACATCCCCTCCGCTTTCTGCCTCCCTCCCCTAGCTTTTCACTCTGCTCCTAACAGGGATGAGCCTCGCTCTTTTTCGGGATATGCTAAGGAAGGTCTGACACGGGTGTACAATTTCTGGACCTTGATAGACTTGGATGAAAGTGGCCTTCCCTAAAGCACCTGGGTGCGAGTATCACAGCTTATATAATCATTGCAATTAGTACAGTGCAGTCTTGCTTATTTGGACTCATGTGATTACCTGAGAAGCAAGGCTGAATTAATTTAAAAGGAAAAAAAAAAAGTAGGTGTCTGTCTCATAGCTGTGGAGAAAAGTTCAAGGGAAATATGGACTTCTCCATTGATTTTCCACAGGAATATTTCCGATGTGTTATTTTCTCTCATCAACTTTTTATTTTAACAACATATGGTAAAGCAGCTCTGCCTCAGTGTGGATGTGCAGGTCTTACTGAGCAATGCTGGCTCCATGGGCTGGAGACAGCTCGGATTATTTTAAAACAACAGCATTCATAATTGCACTATATGTGGAATCAAGACTAATACATGAGTTACCATAACAACAACACCTCGACATGGTGCTTGCACAAATACCTAACACATCCTAGGGAATGGATTCAATACCCTGTTGGGTGAAAAACATTCATTATTTGAAGAATGGGCCACTGAAAATGGTGGTGCCTGAGTCATGATTTTGTAGCAAGAAACCTGTACATGAGAAAAGGCTTTAGCAAATTATTTATTAGAATTTTATTGCTGTTTTACCCAACTAGTGGCTATGTTGGCTACTGTAGAGACTGTCACCCGCATGGTGGCTGATGAATCCTACTACTCAGCATGCACAGGAGCGGTTCATGGTAGAGTTTATGGCAGCAGAACAGAGCTCTGTGACACTAGGCACTGCACAAACACAGGGTAGCAGGAGAAGAAAGAAACCATCTTTCAGAGCTAAAGCTAGAGAGAACCCAACACAGGGCTGGGAGGGAAACAAAACACAAAGTAATAGTGGCAAATGACAGATTATCTTCATGGATACATGCTTTTTGGAAGAAAAAGTGTGGCTATCAAAAGTAATCCAATGGAAAGAGATGTAACAGGAGGAAAGATATGGGGGGAATAGGGCAGGGAGGAGAGGGCAGGAAGCAAGTAAGGAAAATGATGGGGGTTGAAGAGAGGTGACTCCACCAGATCAGCTAACAGACCTGTTCTCCCATCCTCTCACCCAGCAGTTACAACTGTTTTTAAAAAACCCTCACTGACTTTCATCTTCCATTGTCGTTGCAGTTCTTTCACAAAATTCCACATTTCAAAAGACTGTTTAGCCTACTGAAAGGTTTTTTTTAAGTGAGACTTTTTGTTGGTGTTCAGCATTTTGCTATCTTAATCCCACATGTATTTTTGTTTAGAAGCCAGGCAGCTAAATACCATGCAATTCCTTTCCCCTTCAAAGTAATTCTTCCACCTAGATTGGCTATGATGAGGCAGTCTGCTCATCATGCAGAGCTGTGCAGAATATTTGCTCCCACTAAAGAATGACTTAACAGGGCAAACTCCCCACTCCCATCACGGTACCTTCATTATTCTTCTTTTCCTTCCAGTCGAAGTATCAGGCCTTAAGTTTCCTCTAAGTTTCTGTAACCGTTGCTCTAATACAGATCCCTGCTCTTTTCTTTATTACAAGAAGAACGGAGCTCGATTTTGCTTACAGTCCTTCACTCTGTTACAAAAAACAGCTCAAGTCATTTCTGCTCTGCTTGCTTTGGTAGCGATATTCAGCAGTGAGATTCTTTGTGTGTAAGAAACCCAGGAAAAGTAGCTTTTCCTAGCATTAGCATTTGTTATACCTAGGTGTTAAAGTTTTCAGCTAAGCTGTTTGTGATAAATACTGCATATGCTCTAGCCTGCATAGATTCCCACTAGCTTTTCTTTGTCCAGGTTAGTATAACAGTAGTTCTAGGTTCCCTTTGCAGCTAATGGAGAGAAAAAGGCTTCCTCAGAGCTGTGATTTATCCCACTTCATATCACAATCATTCTGAGGTGTCTCTCTTCCCCACTGAGCACAAGGGGATCACAGGGCAGGCGCACTGCTAGCTGATACAGGAGCCTTTTTAGGTTGGATGATGCCTGCCCTAAGCTGCTTGCCACCTCAACAGATAAGAAAATAAATGAATGGGAAAGAAAAGCAGGACACAATAGCAGAAGGTAGGCGAGGAGGCTCAGAAAGATCAGGCATAGGCTGGAAATCACACAAGGTGCTGGGGTGGGAAGAGAACCCAGATCTCTTGATGAGACCCATTTTTGTGCACTTTTTTTACCGTAAGGCTCTCCTCTGTGTTAAACAAAAAGAATGTGATTGTATATTTCCTTTTTCTCTTCCTTTCCAGTAGTTGCATGTTAATTAAGCACTTAAAATTTTCCAGAGCAATTGTAAGACCAGAAACCTCTAAGTCAGATGGAAAGAACTCAACATTTCAGCCAATGTGAAGTATCCAGCAAAAATAAGCATGTGGAAAAAAAAAAGAAAAAACATTGTGCAAATAATATTGCTGAGGGAAATACAAAAATTACATGAGAAGGGCAGATAGGGGCATTGTGCAAAGGATAAGGAAGGAGAGTTAGGAACAAGGGAGGGCTGCTAATTTTGCTTCATAAGCACAGTTGCTGAACAATCACCATTCCTGTTCCTGCACCCACTCCCCAAGGTCTCTGACCCCCGGAGCACACCCACACAAACACTTTGTTTCGCACTCCGCACAACCGTGAGGGTCCCACGACCTTCAGCAGCCAGGCAGTGGGGACAAGAGGCAAGACGGGAATCAGGGGTGGGACCCTTGCCAAGTGGAACTGCCACAGACGAAGAAATGAGCTGTCCTGCCCACAGCTGACCTACCTCAAGAGTTTCTTGCCTCTGTCCTGCTCCAGAGGTGAAAATTTCTGCCTAATTCATTGTGCCAAATGCCAGATTAGCTCTTTGTGTGGCTACAGAGGCAGAAACCTCTAAAAAATGATGATCAAAGGCTAAACTGATTATTGGCTATGGCCTGATCTGATTTTGAATATAGCTCTGCCCTGAGCAGAAGGCAGGACTAGATGACCTCTAGATGTCCCTTCCAGCCTGGTCTTCTGATTCTCTATCACAGGTTACCAGTAAGAGCTGCAAAGATTCAGGAAAACAACACTTCTGTTCTGTGGACAAGAAAAATGGTATTTCTAACAATAGTTTCTTTTCATTATCAGAAAAGACCTAGATCAGTTCAATACCCTCTTATTTCCCTCTTAAGAAAAAAGCCAAAACCAAGTGAAAGATTAGCTGCAAACACTGCAGACCATTAGCCCAGAAGAGTTTCTTCACTTGTTTTGAAACTGTCTCAGCTGGGATACACACCCCAGCTGTGTCATTTCGTGGTCCCGTAGTGGCTGTGTTTATAGCTGTTCAGGTGCTCAGCACCTCCAGAAATATAGCTGAACGTGCATGCCAGTTTGGGCACTTGAGATTGTTTTCTCCCAGAGTTTGGTCACACAGGGAGTCAGAAGCAAAGTGAAGAGTAGGAGGCACAGGGCTGCTCCTCAAAGCCACGCCACAGCACACAGCACAGCTCTGGGCTAGAGGCTGGAGAGCCAGCAGCCCCATGTCCATACAGAGGCATGAGCTTGGATCCATGGTAAAACTGCCACTTTTCTGCAGTGGTGGCTCCTGGCTCTTCCGCTGTGGACCTATACAGCCTCAAGTGCCAGCCTCGTGAAGGTACGTCCACCTCAGCTGCGTCACTGGGCGTGGGGTACATATAGCAGTAATGACCTCCCAGCTCTGCACACTGCCTGGGATGCAGGTCAAGCAGCCCGACTTCTGGAGTTGTGCTCAGATCATTAGACTGGTGAATTTTGGAGGCATTAAGTCTCGATTATACCCCCTTACAAGCTTAACAGCACTTGGCACTATGCTTCTGTAGCAATTTTAATCAGTGTGGTTAGAGGGGGCTCTTATTCCAGCTGCTATGTTTTAAGCCAAACCAAAATGGCAATCCACAAACCCAGTCACGGTGGGGTTGGATCACAGCTGCCCCCTTCAATGCCAGCTAGTGAATTAAGACCTTACTCGCACCTGGGAAAGGATCTGTGCATCACAGAGGAACAAACTTTGCTCAAGAGGTTATCAATGGGACCCCAGGAGACCAGTCACTGTGAAGCTCTACTTCATTCCATAAATGTTTTGGAAGCAATTACTTCATCTTGTTCTTTATTCACAGGATTCACTTAACTGATGACATTATAGCTCAGTCCATTAAGTAAATGGGTTATATATTTTCTCCAGGTTTTGGTGAAGTGATGTTGCAGCCCAAGTCGCAATCATTGTCAGCAGTCAATGGGGACAGGGACAGATCCTCATTTGTTTAGCGAGGTTTACCTCTGCTGAGATCTTAAATATGATATATCTGGCTCTGGGTATTTTATAACATTTGAGCAGGATTTAAAAAAAAAAAAAAAGCAAGTGTTATTTTCACAAAAATTCCTGGCAGCTGTACCGTTTATTATGAGAGGAAAACGGAGCAAGAAAAATTGGCATGTCATTCCTTAAATGAATTTATATCCTCATTTCCTTTAGAAAATGAATCCATGCTCCATCTAGCCATTTTCCATCAGTCTGCAGGGGCAAAGTTTGCAGAGCACAATTGAAATACACAGTTATAGCACAGGCCAGCGTGCCATATATGGCTTTATAATAAGATCCTCCCCCACACCTACTGCCAGTAGCGCTTATAAAGGTTTTATTTTCCATCAGTTAGCTGTGCAGTAGGTCTTAAAAGTCAGCAGCAGCTCAGAAAATAATCAGGGACACATGGTCAAAATTCTGGTCACCAGGGCCAAAATGACTCTGAAGGCTGCAGGAGTCACCGCTCCGCTACAAGCTGCTCTGCTGAGAACTGGCTCGTGAGCTGTGTTCATCCCATGTCCCTGCACCATGGCAGTATTGTGTCGGGTGTTCCTTTTGTTGTTTCCTTACAATGTCTCAGTATCCCAGGGAGGAGAGGCAGCAGGCTGGGGAGGAGATTTGCCAAAAGATAAGCAAATTCAGGAGCCAGTTAGAAGCACTGCTTTTGGGAACTGTCACAGAATGCTGTCAGTCAAAAGAAGTTTCTCACAAAATCTCCAAAACAACCTCTTCCTCCTCCACATTCATCCACCTCCTCTGAGGGGTGGTAGTTAATATACTAAATACAACATAACCACTTGGAAAGCACTTTTCATTTTGAGTCACCACCTTGCTATTTTTGCAGCCATAAATACAGACTGGTGGAGTTGATGTCATTAATCTCATACATACAGGAACAACCTGGGGAGCTGGGGTTGGAGTTCTAAGGAAAGAGAGGCTCCCAGGAAGTATCATCTGGGGAAGTCAGGATGCAGGCAATGCATCAGTGCCACGAAAAGGAAGGATAAAGAGGATAATAGCACTATAATGTCATTGCTAGTTGACTCCAGTTTGTTTTAAACCATTATCAAATTAGGAAAAGGGTGGGGTAGAGGGAAAATATTTCAGTTGCCCCCAACATAACAGGTTCTGTTTTAGATACAGCCTTTTTATTCTTTTTAGCTGAAATGTTAAAAAACACCCAGGAAAGAAGTTTCAACCCCCAAAGGTATTGCAAAATGAAAAAATCAGAAGTTCCTGTTCCAGCAAGAAGCTCACTGGGACTGGGTGGCAGACAGGGTGGGAACACCAGACATCAGTCCCTGGAAGCCTGACAAACACAAGGGAGGGCCTGAACGCAACAAAGCTGGGACACAAAACCCACAGAATCTCCGGATGATTTGGGTCAACATATGGCTTAACACACCATCTTTGGCCAACCTCAATGTGTTTCAGTCTCCAGGGTAGCGTACGCTTCTTTCTCACATCAGAACCAGAGAGCATTGATGGCACCATGGAAGGAAAAGCTACTCTCATCACATCTCATACACGTTCCTGTATAAATGGGGTGCTAAAGTGCTGTTTACTTATGCAACATCTGATCTACAGCTCTCCTGGATCTACTTAAAGCTCAGAGGAAGACTCCTGACCAGTATTTCGGCTGTTGCATGAGAAAGCAACACAAGTGGTGTTAGCCAGGGTCCCTCAGTCACAACAGAGCGTCAGTGCAAGCGCGAGACGTTTCCCGACAGGGTGTTGGGCCTGCGCGTCCGCCGAGCGCAGGCTGATGTCAATGGGACTATTATGATTTCACCCAGGCTCGCTGCTCCGGCTGCAGCTTCCCTCATTCCCTGAACAGCAGGGAAGGTCTAGACTGGAGTTACAAAGATTTCCACATACACACAAAGATTTTTTTTTCCTGTCATGCCAGTTTCACCAACCATGAGAGCAATCCACAACGCATATGAAGGCTTTCTTTTCTCTGACCTGCTTGGCTGGCTTTTCTTAGCCTGTCTGAATAGCTCTACTAGCCTAGCCATGAACATACAGACAAGCGTGAGCCTCTGTTGGAGATGAGTTAAACGTCAGGAGAGAAGAAATGCAGTTATCAAAGTAGCATCTAAAGAGATACACATCCATGTTAGGGGAAAGTAACTCTGTGGGATGGAGAGGGAGGGTTCAAGGCTGGGACTAGATATGCAAGAAGAGAAATCTCCCCAAACACCATTTTTCCTTTATACATGAGACTGCAACCTGCATTTGGATCTGAGCTTCATTTCTGTCCTTCTCATAAGCCTGGAGACAGACAAATATACTGGGTCCAAAGCCTCCAAACGTGGGGCACTGCTGAGGCATGCAGCTCCACACAGAGGTCCTTCGTAGCACACAGTCTGCCCAAATTCTGTGCTGCTGCCCTACCATCTGCAGAGAAAAAGCTTGCTCCAGGATCTGAAGGAGCTCTAGTCAGAGGTAAGAAGTGAATACAGCATCTGACTTTGCTATGCTCCGTGTTGGGATCTGTCCAGAGGTGCAGACAGAAATGATCCACGCAGCGTAAGTCCTCCACAGTCCTCCATGTAAGCAGATGTTCTCCTGCTGTGTACTTTGTGTCTGCAGTGGTGAACCTAGAAGTATTTGAGATCTCTCAGTGGTGCTGTCACCTCTCTCCTTACCCAGGGTCAGGACAAGCCCTGAGTCTGTACCACAGCTGCTGTCCCCACAGGAAGGCAAGCTTCAGGGGAGAGGTGGGCCAGGAGGGAGGAAAACTGCTGCACTCGGGTCCTTGAGCAAACCATCTCTCAGTGTAGTGAGCTTTAGATCACCTCTGTGCAGAGAGTGCCCTCATATACAGAAGTAAATGGAGAAAGACTGAGGACACGACAAGCCAAGAAAGGTTGTGCCCTCGGAACACTGGCACTTAGTCAGGATGCTCAGGCTAAACTGTTAGCAGAGACCAGTGCCGAGACTGTTCCAGCTTCAGCTTGCAGCCCCCCTCAGCACGCGGACAAGAGGCCACGGAGCTGCTCTACACACAACAGCAGCAGCAATCAGGGGAACGTGAGCTCTAGCAGAGCCTGGAGCAGCCGTGGCACGGAATGCTCTGTGTACGCAGTGTGTGACGAAGAGCTATTTGGCAGCCCAGGTTAATGCTGCAACACCTCCTGCATGACTCTGCTCTGTGAATCCACTCCAAACAAAGAAGCAAAACAACAACAACAAAACACCAAAAAACAGGCAGGTCAAAGAAAGCAAGAGAAAAATGGTGCAGTGATTCATGTACCTGTTACCATTCTGAGAAAAGCAGCCATCACCAGAGGCATTTTCAACAGACAACACCACGTCAGTAGACCTGGCTGCTTTTAGGCTAATTTCCTTCAAAAGGGCTGATTTTAATGTAGGCAACAATATAAACAATTTGATAATAATCTGACTTATCAACTTGAGGGTTTAAAAAGAAAAGAAAATGGGGGAAAGGGACAAAACTCCACATGTGCAGGAGAGAGGACCATTGGGAGGAACAAAAACAACAGCTGGTGGTGCCTGTATTTGATTTTCAATTTTTTTTTTTAAGATAGAAAGGCATGTAAGAGAATTTTATTAATGAAATATTGAATCAAAATATTAATACACTGTAAGAAGAATAAACCACTCAATCTCGTGCTGTCTCTATTTTTAATGAAGTATTTATCAGTTTTCAAGCTCCATAATACAAAAGGAAAAATCAAAGATTTCCTCTCTGCCCTTACTGTGTGTGCACTTCCAGTCCAGTGCAATTGTTCCAGTTACTTATAAAACAAAACAAAACACAAGAACCCTTCAGGAAATGAAAGTTAAAAGAATACTTGTTTCATTTAATGATCCCTCCTTCTTCGGTATGTTTAATGTATTTGCGTCAGGTGTTACAGTTGGAAGCAGCTCCTATTGTATTGGTGAATATTTGCTTTCTATTTGGAGTTTGCACAATCCCTATCTCACAAGGGTGCATGCCAACAGTTTCAGTGCTGGAAAACACAGAAATAAACATAGGAACAACTGTTCTGCATTATGCATAGCGACTAGTGAAAATTATTTTTCTCCCTTCTTCTTTCCTAATGACTCACACCCTCCAAAATCACATAAACTCAAGTCCATGTAACGTGCTTTTCCTCTTGAAGTCAATTCTCTGTTTTTCCTTCTCCAACCAACCAACTTAGTAAGAAAAGATTCTGCATCTCAGTCCTTTTTATTCCCTATTTGATAAAAGTGATCTGATCTCCTTGAGAAGTGATGGGAAAACTTAAAAGGCTTCAATTCATTTATTTGAAGCTTAGCTGAACTTTTAAACATCCCACTCTTCTGCCTAATCACTCAACAGGCTCACATTTCCCCTTTACCCTCCATGGGCTTGCCTACAGCGAAATACCTTCCCAGAACAGCTGCACTAGATAATCCACTATAGATTAGGCCAGTAAAATTCTTGCCTGGATATTATTCTGTAATAAAATTTATTTTATTCTGGAAGCATGTCTTTGTGCAGCCATGGCTTTTATTCCACAACCCATGGACTTATCCTGGCGCAGCTAGCACAGAGTAGTTACTGTGACCCAACTGTGAGGGAAAATTTCTCTGCATAGGCAAGCTAGGAAGGGCAATCCATCCAGCAAAGCCTTCAGAGAGACTAAGCTGCAAACTGCAAAGAGATACGGGGATTAGAACTGGGGCCATTCTCTTTTCAGACATATGGCTACTCTTAAATGTGCTTTCCTATACATACGTATCTAAGGGAAGGTCTCATTGGTCTGGGGTTTTATTTCTAGTGCCAGGCCATTGCTCTGGTCTCCTCCTGATGAAAGCTTAGCAATGCACTTGGGCAGGTGAGCCCCGCTGAGATACCTTAGGAGCTCTTCTAGGGACAGGTGATTTTCCAAGCTCCTATTTTTCTAAACCATCACCCAGTTCCCAAAATCCAGGGGAACCCAAATCCCACTGTGGGATCTTGCCAGCACCCTCCGGGTGACCGTAGCCTGGTTTTGCGTGATCAGAGCACAGTCAGGAGAAGGCAGCTGGGGAGAGGACCCAGGCGATTGCCTTGATGGTATCTGTACCAGCTCCACCACCTCTGCCTTTTGGCAAACTCTTCTCACCCTTGTGCTTTGGTTTCCCATTCTTCTGGTGGGAATATAATACTGCTTTGGGGATTAATTAATTGATGAATACAGAGAGCTTGGAAAGTGTAAAGCACTACACAGGAGTTAAGTGTTATAATTAGGAGCAATTCTGATCTTGATTACAATGAGGTAAAAGCTGGAAGTCCTATACCATAGAAAGATTTAAACTGATAAAAAAAGATCAGAATCAGGGTCTTATGATTTTAAATGTAAACTTGGGCAAACTCCCTGCTGAGTTACATCTGCAACTGTAATAAGATCATGGAACATGACAACTTGTCATTTCAGTAAGAGACATAGGGAAAATGCCCTTTTAAAAAAAATTAAACAGGAAGGAAATTTTTAAAGTGTTTTCTTTGGCTCTGAAACATATGCCTGGGGAGAAACTGTTCTCAGCAATGCAGTGGATCTTGAAATATTTACTGGGTCTGGCATTTAACATAATCTTTCTTGTATAAACGATATAGGAAAAACACATTATCTTAGACTGCAATCTAGTGTGAGGATGAGATGATATTTTAATAGGGCTGCATTCATCAACTGTAACAAGGGAGGGAATGTGCTCCAATCCAACATGCCCTGTGGGCAATGTAAATAAGAGTGACTTTGACCATCAGATAAGTACAGCAATGGGAGGAAGACAGACAGACGGACAGACTGCTAGGGAAGGAAGGCAATTCAGGAGGGTGATCTAGCCAGGACAGATATGGCACCCATTGCCCACCTAACCGGGATCCCATCCTCTCACTCCACTATAGGTCCACCCAACAAGGGTGCCGCCGGAAACCTGAATTTCTCACTTGGCTTGCAGTGGGATTTGCATGTCTAGCCAGTGACACTACTATTTTCAGAAGTAATTAAAATTTTAATTATGCTTTTTAATAGCTAATAGCTACTGCTTTGCAGTTTTGTTTCTGTCCCTGCTGGATGCACCATGGAGTGGTGCCATAAGCATCCACCTTTTTTTTTTTCTTCCAGGAAGATTTGAGTTTGAACACACAGCTAGAAAGGGGTTTGTGCGAGTGTGTGTGCGTGCGTGCAGCTGAGCTTACAGCCACACGTTGCAGTTGTAGACTGAAATCAGAATTGGGCAGTGCATTTCAGGGAGACAAAAACATCCCAACAAGATTTTCTAACACAAGTTTGGAGAAAGAATGGGGAAGACAGAAAGGCCCAGATCCTCAACCATTACCAAATTTGCAGACAGAGTTAGTACTGGGAACAATATACCAGCTTCCCTTCAAATCTAGCTTTCAGGCTGAGCACTGCTAATTGTAGAAAAAAAGGAAAGTCATCACATACAAGTAGCCACAGTAAAACCGAAATATACTCTCCAAAGAGGACTTGTGTTGGGGCATCTGTTGTATTGAAAATCATCAAGGAGAATCAGAGAATTATTTGTGACCTTGGGCAAGCTGCTTAATCTCTTACTAGTTCAGACATGCAGTCTGAACTCACTAAAACCACAACAGCCTCCCCATTCCTCCTCTCTGCAGAAAGGGATGGGGGTGTGGAAGAATAACTAAGCGTACATTTTTCTGGAGATTCAAAAGAAGGAGAGGTCTAAATAAAACACAAAGAAATTAAAAGACAGCTCATTTTGATCCAGTCAGATCCCTCAGCGTTTTGAAGTTTAAAGGACCCCTGACCTTCCTGAAGCAGTCCCAAGATTCCCTTTCACCCATGCGCAGAGAAAATGAGAGACACTAAATGCTGACTGCTCATTAATTTGCTTTTCTCTTCTCACAGTTTGTTTGCTAGCTTGTCTGCGTGGGAAGATGGAGTGGTTTTTTTTATTATTATTTTCTAGTCATTGCTTGACCCACCTGTTGTAGGGACCATCAGCGGTTAATGGAGCACAAGCTGAGCATCACTGAACTGTAATGCCCATAAGCATGCGTCTGTTCCCAGCCGCTTTGGTGTCACTCCCTCACAGACACCCTTTAATCAGCGTCTTTCAGATGTACAGCATAGCAAACACTGAACATCTATACTACAGAGGTGATACTGTACTGAAATACCCAACAGCTTAAATCTCCACTAGGCATCAAAAATGTGCCGTGGCTGTCACTAGTGTGACCGTAGCTGTGCCCTGGGCAGGGCTACCACGAACATGCTTCAAGGGCGCAGGAGACGTTCACAGCCATTGGTGAAGCCAGCTCATGTGCGCACAGAGCACAACCAAGTAGCTTGCACAAGGAAGACCTGCTTCCACGCAGAGGTGCGTGACCCTGGCTCTCCATCTGCGGGCCTGCTGACAGCTCAAAAGGGCCGGGCAGGCTCAAAGGCATCTTTCCCTTCTCTGTACCCTAGAGATGGTCAGCAGCCAGATAGATCAGTGCTGCACGCGATTTAGCTTTAGCCTGAACGCTCACAAGTCCTTCAAGACCATCCTGCCCGCCTGATGCAGCTCGAGGGCAAACGGCTGTGCCCATGCGCCCTGCAGCTCCCCGGCTGCCCCGACACCGCACGCTGCGCCCAGCGGCAGCCGGGACTTGCCCCTGCAGAGGTGCTGCCACGGGAGCCACGTCCCAGCGCTTCCCCATCGATTTGCATCGCCAGCCAGGTACCAAACAGCAGCATGGAGTGGCTGTGATTTGGCTTCTAATTATCACAATGACTTCAGCAGTTCAGGTAACCATTTTCAAATTGCTGCTAATTGCTATTAATTTGCGTACACAGCAGCCCAACGGGATATACAGCCCAGGTGGCAGAGGGCAATGCTTGGTTTTCAGGTGCTAATTTTATCTCACTTTTTAGAGCAGGGTCTGAACCTCCAAGGTTTTGACTTCTTCAGATCCCCTTGTTAGGAAGTTATGAGAAAACATTTGTGGTCGGGTGATTTCCTTTTGCCCTAGACAGCTGTCAAGAGCAGCAGAATGGCCCAAGGCAAAAATCTGACGTGGGTGTAAGGAGTGGCTTAAGCCAATAAGTTAAAGTGATGGGTTAGAAAGCCTGCGGAAAAAAAAATGAGCCAATAATTGCTGAAAATCTTCCTATTCTGCTAAGTTTATTTAGTCAAATTCAGTGGCCCTTCTCCAGGCCTTCAGCCTTCCCCACGCCTTACAAAAGAACCTTATTAATCATTTTGCTTCTATTGTTTAATTATCCTAAGCATCAGCAGCACAGATCAACGCTTGGCTCTCGCAGAACAAATCCCAGCCCTCTCACAGACTGCAGCATCCCAGCGGCTGCTGCTGCAGGAGGAGCAGGCGTAGCTTTGCGGGAAGCACAGGCAAAGGAGGATTTAGGGTTTGTGTGGCACCATGCACGATGGCACTGCCCCCCCTTGTCCCCCCAGCTCCAGGTTGCCTTTCACTCCAAGGACACATCAGCAGCCTTTTTGGAAGTTATGGTTGTTTAGACATATCAAAAGCATTGCCACAAACTATATTTTAGAAACTGGGAGATCAGCTGCTGCGTAAAATCCTCTGAGATCTGAGAAGCGTAACCAGATTCATCAGAGCCCCCACAACCACTCCAGGTAAATCAAACTGAAAATATCTATTGCCCTTGTGTCATTTGGAGTAAAAAGGGATTAAAAAAAAAATCTCTTTATTACACCCTACAAGCCTTCTAGGAGATTCTTTTAATGAGTAGTATTCATTCGGAACGGATAAAAACTCTCCACCAAATGTTAAAGAAGGTGGAAAAATGGATTAGCAACTCAGAGACAATTGTCACAGATCGTGTTTGTTCTTGGAAAAAAAAATCTCAGTTTTAATGAACAAATGCACATCTCTTCACCTCCAAAAATATTACCAACTGAAAGAAAGTCTGTTTGAATTGTGACAATTTTCAGAGGTATTGGGGTGGGGGAGAAGGGGGTGGACACTTTTGTTTGCCAAATTCCTGTCTGCAGGAAAGGAGAGAAGGAGTGTTAGTATTTGGTTCATCATTTTTGCAAACAGTAGTTGCAATCTAGATACACCCTTGACTCTGGACACTAGCAACATCCATTGCTGTGCACAAATATGCGCCCACATCAATTTGCAAATTGCAGCTTTTGGATTGATGGTTGCTGCCCAGAGCTGTACTGGGTCCTGGTAGCTCAGGCAGCCACCTGCCAGCACAGGATGGGGTTTCCTGCTGCACTTCTGCACAGAGCTGCCCGGGATGCAGCGTGGGGTCTGCTTTTGCCCTCTGTGTTACACCCTGAAGCACTCACAGCCTCCGGCTTTCCTCTGCATTTGGACACCTGCCACAGTGTGCTTCATTTTGCTAAGCAAACATTTGCAACACAAATATAATTACCTTTCTCTCCAGTAGCCTTTGCGCTCCAAATATTTTTACTGGAATGCTCATTCTCATTCAATTAAAAACTTAAATTATCTTTATATTAATACCAGATTATTATTATTTTTATAAAGACTCTTAAAATTCAGCTTTCGCTTCTCCTGCTAAATGACTGTGCACGGAGCTGCCTCCCTTTGGAGGTCTCAGACTGAGTCTTTCATGATGCATTCACAGAACATAGACTGGCTGGTTATCAGGTAATATTTTATACAAAGGCTAAATCTTTATTTAATAGTGGAGTCTTCTATTAATTCATGCAGGCAGTAACGGTGACTAACAGAGGTGTAATTCATTGGCATCTATTGGAATCAGGGGGTTGGGGTTTTTCAATCTTCACAGCCTCTTCCCTCTGTTTCCCCCAAACCCACATATACACCATTCTTTCAAAAATACAAAGGAATAAAATGAGAAGACTATTTTTTTTTTAAGCAGTAACTCTACATTTGTAGTAAAATTCACATCCTTCTATGTGTCATACCTGTGGTTATTTTAGAGCCATATGTAATTTCCTAAAACCTCTCAAATTTACCTACTGTGCTGTTTCTCTCTCTTTTTTTTTTTTTTAATTAGATAGAAAATATAAGGTAAAGCATATAGGTTATAAGGAAACAGCAAATAATTCATGACAGCTACAATACTTAAAAATTAGCTATTCCTTATCCACTTTATAAATGCACACACACAGTATCCTGCCCAGAAGCGATCCATATTCTCCCTCTTAAAGTAAATTAATAAAATCAGTCATGTTCACATGTAGCTAGTTATAGTACCTTTGACTTAATCGGAAAAAAAGAAATAGCAAGGCAGGAGTCTCCAAAATAATAATAATAATAATAATAATAAAATCTATTCACTTTGAGTAGTTCACTACTTAGTTCTAAGTTTGTGGATACAAGCAGGTCACATGGTTTGTAGTACTGAAGCTTTGGGGGCACCCCTGTCCCTACAAAGTTACTTCAGAGTTTCACAGTGAGGAGCAAGACCCTTCAGCAGTGCAGTCTGTAGGCACCAGCCCTCTTGTTCACCCGGCTCCAGACTCATTGCTTATTTTTGCACAGACAGATGGTTGCATCTCCAGGAGTACAAGGGCCAAGGACTTGGAATGTGGCCACCCAAGCCATTTTTGGTGAATGAACCTTTGCCAGATTCTCTTGGTTGTGCTCTCAGAGATGCAGACACTAATGGTTTCAAGCTTTCCTCTTAGTGGTCTGAAATCATTACCTTTAATGGTGGGTCCCTCGCTCTTTGATGACTCTCTAAGAGACGCGCACGGCAGGCAATGAAACCCCAGACCTTCTTCCTGCGAGTCTCGCTGTCTCCTCAAACCGTCTTTGTGCTTCCATTTCCCCTCATCACCATCCTGCCCAATGAGAGCATAAGCATCAGGCATGAAATCTTGGCCTTGTTAAATCAAGTCTGACTTTTACCACTTGTGACAGTGGGGCCAGGATTTCATTATAGGCCCTCTTTCCCCAGGCCTAAGTAATGGCAGCCAGACCTTCACCTGGGGTAAAGCTGGGCCATTGTGCATTTTTGTTAATTAGTGGGTCATGATTTGACACTTGCAGACACACCATCGATTGCTTCTGAGGAACTCTGAGCCCAGTAAATCCCAAATATTTGAAATTCAAGCTCTAAGGCCAGTCAGACCAAACCCAGTATTTCTTTCTTTTTTCTTTTCTCTTTTCTTTTCTTTTTTCTTTTCTTTTCTTTTTTCTTTTCTTTTCTTTTCT